>OX359248.1:7594362-8194362 GCA_947179485.1 Allacma fusca
AAACTACGTTTCAATGGATTTCACTCATTCCAGGAAACAATTGTGACAATGAACTTCTACAGTGCTCTTATGGATGAGAAATATTGGGAAGATCCGTATAATTTCCGACCAGAAAGATTTTTGGACTCAAGTCCCAACTTTTTAGATAAAAGAAAAAGAGTAGAGCAAGTTTTTGGATTTGGTATGTTTTAATAATTCTACTACAGAATTAGCTAAATATTATATTCGATTTTAGTGTCACTATTCTAGAAGTCGAATTTTTATGAAATGTCTGCATGCATCTTTCCAGGAAAAAGGATTTGCGTAGGGGAAGACCTTGCAAAGATGTCACTGTTTCTATACTTTTCTGCGTGCATAAAAAATTTCGATTTTAAGAGAGATATCAGTGAACCAACCCCTTCGATGGTGCCTCTGCCTGGTTTCATTTTGTCCCCACAATCTTTCACAGCGTTGGTGAGTTCTAGACAATAAAATTAAATACTGAATTCTGAATAAAATTACTACCTCATTTACACAAGGTGGTAGTCCGCAACTTCGACTTGTGTAAGTAAATGTGAAGCATTAAATAAATGACACTTGTTAACTCTTATTCCACCATCTGGAAAAATGTATATGTTACATGAAAACTCTAAAAAAAACTAGTTCAAATGATGAAAACAATTATGTTGGTATGACCTCATAATAAAATCATTTACAATAATTGTATTTTCAACATAAAATTTAGACAAACCTGTTTAAATTATTTGCATTGTGTAAATAGATGTGTGCCTTAATAAGGTTTGTTGCCGTATGCTTATGAAGACAAAAACCGATTACGAAATGACATCGATTTAGTTTTATTAATATTTTTTGATTTTTGATGACCATATCCGATCACATGTGTCTGATGCATGCACTGCACAAAGGCTTGTGAACACAACTTAGGAAATTATTTAGGATTTGTAATTAATTATCCATGTACAGGGAACACAGCTAACATTATATACAAAAATGATAACTGCATGTATAAAGTGCATCTCAAAATCTGTAATATAGGTAATTGTAATAATTATAGGTATACCCCTGTCAAACTATTTATGGTAGCATTTTTTATATCGATACATCGAGCATGTTCACAAACCATCAATCACCTCAATCACCCCTCCAATTCGTTTTCCAGTATTCTACACAAAACATTTTTTCTCAGCCTTTGCATTGCACAAGTAAAAAGTGGAGAATTAAATAATTCATATAAATTAACAAGAAATGCAGTGTTTATATCTGTAATTATTCAATTTGATATCTTTATTAGATTTTTTATTAAAACGTGCCACTTGGTGTAAACTTTCACTACAATGGCTGTAATTTTCAGCGATTTGCTACAATAAATAGTTTCTCAACTATTTCTTCACAGGTTTACAAGACATGTGTAGTCTTTTTTTAAATCCTCTCTTCCAAATTGTAAATTACCATGAATATTTATAAATTTACACTTTTCTTTTATACAGAGCTCTATCTCTTATTATACGCAAACAGATCTGCACCTGTCTCAGAGAATATACAGGATGTACTATATACATACTCTCCAATAAGCTTTTATTTTTTACGTACATTATTATTGATGACGCATTTAGGTTGTACGGTCATTAGAACTCAATTCATTATCATCATTATACCTAACATTACTCCGCAATGAACAAATTTCCTTCATTATTTCAACTAAGAGTAAACCTTAGGTAAGCGTTTGCACATGTACAATACAATAATACGTCCACGACCAACGTACTTTGTGAGACTTAGCTCCTTAGTTTTCATGATGAAGCAATGACAGTTTTTAGATACATGATAATTACATGATGATAAGCAGTATTAATTTGCAGGTAATGCACAGTATAATTTTCTATGTACGACCCCGAAACTATATGGTACATATAATACATGTATAAAAATCTCTCAATTATTATCAACAATTTGGAATCAATGTCAATAAAAAAATTTACGACTGTGTATACACTATACAACTACTACATAATCATACAATTAGTATACAAAATGCAAGAAGGAATAGTATTTGACCGCATGATTACCAACTAACATACATGCAACAAGAAACATTGCCACTCAAACATGGTACACATATTCTCATAAACGTTACTAGCGTTTCCCATATTTTCAGGAATCAATTTTATTTAAATGTGTATTTAATTTATACAGAAGCAAAATCATGTTTATTATCAACGAACACATATGGGAACCAAAAAGAATATCACTTACAACGAAATAACGGCAATAATAATAACAATAATTCCAAAAATTGAAATGGTAATAACTTATTAATAGTTGCTAACATTACGAAATTACCATACCAGTAAACGTTTGAATTTGTCTTTAGAAAAAAATTACCAATTTCCGGTTGTACTATCCATACGCCTAAACTTTGTTAATTGCACTATTAAATGCATTACGTCTCGCCCTCAATATTTTTCGTGAATACGTTTTTGCAATTATGATTACACACAGGTTATGCCTATTACATTAATAATAAGAATAAATATCCTAAATCTTAATCTTAATAAGAGTCTGTGAATGATTGCAAGAGTTTCTTACAATAATTCAATATTTGAATTTCCTATAGAAAAAAATCTTCACTATATTGTCTAACCAGGAGATTGCTGGTGTCAACGATAATCATAAGATATCAGTAGTAATTACATTACAATTGTAGTTTAACAACGATATAAGTATAAAGGGAGTGTAAAGAAATTGCAGTTACCTGAATACAGGGCTACCATAGATTATGTATAAATAAAGTATTTATATAGTAAGGTAAATGTCACTCAGTATTACAAGAACTACAATAATTACTTTACAATTCCATTACCATCCAATGTTTCAAAAAGACTGCCATTGCATGTACATTACAGCAACCATATTTCAAGCTAGAAATACATAGACACTTGAAAGCACTAATAAAACTAGTGATAATATTTTTCATTGTTATATCTGACCGAAAACTTACATCAGTCCGATGTACGTATCTATGCAATTCTTTGTACCTATACGTAACCATTGTAATCAAGTTACATTCACCACCATATGAATTACCATAAATACAATTTCATAAGCTGTTCTTGCAAATAAGGTACGCAAATACTTTTTGTATATTTTTCTCATAAAGAATGTGTAATATTTTAGCGCAGAGCCTACACACCAGTAATTACTATCAAAAGTTTGTAAGGAAAATTCTTGTGCATTTGCTAACTGGAAGGTAATTATGAATTTATATATCAGGATATTATCATGTGTTCCAATTCTTCCAACAGGAGATGACAATTCAGTTTTAAAAAAGTTGGGCTTTAATAAAAGGTACTAACGCATGAATTTTTAAGAAGGTTACGACAAGTAATTAAGACAGTAATAAACGTACACTACAGACACAGTACCTGGACGTCCCAAGATTCAAAACAATGCAATGTCATGAAACGTCAGTCAGCTAAATAATTATATGAACAAATCTAACAAAGAATAACTACCAACTACTAGTAACAAACAACTAGAATAAGTCGATTGACATGGAAAACTCAGATTGAAACCCGTTTAAGTAAAAATAATGTAGATACCTCGCTGCATATTGAATTTCAATATTAATGATTACTCCACAAGCAGTTTAATATTAATTCTATACTGACCATTCTTCATCTAAATGTATCTACCCACATACACGCTTACTGAAATGAAACCCCATATAGGCATTATGAGAACATGCTTACTGAGACAGTTGAAAGAGCTCTATTTAATATTTTAACTGTCAAAAGTAAGCTTACAGTTAGTCCTATATAGTTCTTACTATTTGATCTGATTCCCAATATATAATAATGGCAAAGTCTATATATTTCATTACTACAAATGCAGTCAATTGGGTCATATGCTACATCTTCTTTGTAGGAGGTTCTGCCACATCTTGCTCTTCGTTTCTTCCTCGAAGGTCTGTACTCACGATCACGTCGGCTTTTGCGAGGGGTACGGTGCGGTGATAACCGAAGCAGCCACCGCAGCAGCAGGAGCGGGGCTTGCAAGCACTGCAAGATACACACATGATGTATAAATCAAGTGTCTGGCTATTTTTAAGATATTTTCTATAGTAGATTCTTTAATAATAGTACTCTACATTTTCCCCTACCACTTCTAACACTTGTAACAGCAACTTCAGTTTTTAACAATTACCTCCATAGTGAGGTGAGTATTGGGGTGGAACAGTGGGGATGATGGGGTAACCGATTCCGACATGTGTGTGATGATGAGTATGACTATGAACATGGTGTTGGGTTGGTGGCGAGCGACTTTCCGATGACTGACCACCAATTACTGGTTTCGTATCCTTCGTGAGATCAGCCGCTTTACTTGATGGAATAGATCCGGTTGGGGCTACACTGGTATTGCTACTGCCAGAATTCCCTCCAACGATGCTACCCCTGCCGCCTCTTTCAGGGACGATCATACCCGGTGAGCTTGGGGTTGACGACAGGTTCTGTCCCACGGATGGTACTTGACCGGAGCCCACTTGAGGACTTGGAGACTTCAATGCTCTTTCCTGCAGCTCATGGATTTTATGAGAAGCGTAATACTGGGCAGCATGATGCTGCAGTAAATCCAGCGCTTTTGAAGCTGGTGGAGCTGAACCACTCGGCCGGGATAAATCTTCAGGGAGAGGAGTTGATCCTGGAGTTGGGGGATACCGTGGTATTGACCCAGGATGCATGTAATGGTTTCCTCCATATGGACCGGGAACCAACACTTGCCTATAAAGGGGATGACTGGGGTCAAAGGTTAGTCCAAAAGGGGATCCTGGTAAATAACTCTGAGGGATATAAGCGTATGATCCAGCTGTCGGTGGAGGAGGTGGGCCTTGAGTTTCCATTGTGGGTTTAGCTCCCTCATTTTTATCTTTGGAGTCTTTGTCTCGATCATCAATGCTATCCCTCTCCAGATTCTGACTCTTAGAATTTTTTGAACCCTCTACAGAGTTACGGCTACTCTTGAGGGAAATGGGGTCTTTGTCACTATCTTTGTTACTATGTCGATCATCCCGTTTGGTATCTTTTGCATGCTTGCTGCAGGGCATGAAATGTTGTGGGGGGTGGAGGTTCCTCTTTTCCACTGGGGAGTACATGTTTTCACTGAATTCCGTCTTGATCTCATGAGGTTCCTTGTCCATGGGCATTGGCGGCATGGATCGAGCATCCTTCTCCCTCCGGTCTTTATCTGATCTGTCAACACCAGGTTCTTGTTTGATATTCCCTACTAGATTATGTGGTTCTTCCTTGTCTCCTAGCTTACTACCTTTGTTACGGGATTCATTAGTTAATTGGGTCTCCCGCTCTTTTTCTTCTATAAAAACTCGACCGTGGTTACTACCCGGGTAGTTATTTTCTGATTGGAGGATGTTTGCTCCATACTGCTGATCATAGTAATTAGAGTAAGGGTAGTGTGATGCAAAGTAATGCTGAGGAAGATTATGCTGAGTGAGATACTTGCTACTGAGTGTGTAGTCCATTTTGGGAGAACGACGGTCATCTGTTGACATTGCTGATGTCGGGGGTGGAGGAGGGACATTAGGGTGTAAATGACTGGGATGACCTGGGTGACCATGGGTATGCATGTGAGGATGAGCCTTTGCTTTAGAAACTTTTCCATCCATTACAGAGGGTTCCTCTGGACCACCAGGTCTACTACCATCAGGTTTTGGGGGCATATTTTGACTACTTCCGCCCACAGGAGGATTTGAGCTCGGATTGTTGGATTCCATATAGGGAGAGTAAAAGGAAGGGAAGAATGATGATATTGCATGTGCAGGTGGGATGCCCATTGAGGCATCTTTCTTATTTGTCAACTCAGCAGGAGCTGTCACAACCAAATTCTTGACGCAATTGTCTTTGACAACATTTACACCTACCACAACAGCCACAGTGGGATCAGTTTCTGGACCGGAGTCATTCGCATCAGATATATCGGAGTAAGCAGGACTCTGAGGATCATCCCTGCTTTCTCCAGTGGTCCCAGAATCCCTTTCAGTCCCTTTCATATTATCCCTGTCAGCCTCATCCAGACTGGAACATCTTTTGTCTGACAAGTCTTTCGGTTTCTCTGCTGTATTCTGCGTGAACAATTTCGAAGAAGAGCTACTATTGCTCGCCCCTTTAATGTTATTACTGGACGAGTCCTTCCTCTCTCTATCCTTCTCCTTGTTCTTTTTCTTATGTTTGGATTTCTTTGAGGATTGTGAGTCCGAGGATTTGTCCTTACTAGATTTATTTTTCTCGTGGTCTTTGGTGGCGATGACGGGGACGGTGAGAGGGACAGGATTATTACTCACGGACTGGTTTGGATGTATGGAGGAGATCACGTGAGCTGTGTGAGTCCCGTGGGGAGAGTGGGAGTGAGCATGGGCATGAGGTTGCCATGGAGCACCCTTGGAGGTCACAGGGTTAACAACACCAACGACACCAGTACTTGAGGGCACATTTAACTGATTCTTCATCACATTCAGATCATCACGATTCAAGGAGTTTGACTTATCATTACTGCTACTGTCGGAACGGGCAACGTTTCCAAGATTACCCGGATGTCCATGATGTCCATGGGAATGAACTAAAGGTCGGTTCTGAAGCGACATATATGGCACAGGTACTGTTAGAATGGGAGTTCGTCCCACTGACGATGGTGTTGTTGAAGGAGTAATTGGAGATGGTACATCTTTCACGATTTCCATGGGAACCACTTTGGTTTCCAAGTCTGGTTTCTCCTTGTCACTTGGACTTGACTTGCCCTTGTTAAGAGCAGAGGATACTTTCAAGGATACTAGAGCTGTAGCAGCCGAAACTGAGAGACCAGCCAGAGGAATTTCAAGTTCAGTTGCGTCCTTCCCGCCTCCTCCCACACTATTGATGTCAACATCAGTGTTGATGTCGTACACTTTATCATCCTTGGTAGCATGAGGACGCTTGGCAGGGGTGTTGGGAGCAGATGATGTGTTCTCCCCGTCAGTGGCGGAAGCAACTTCAATATCCACATCCATTCGACTACTATCTCGACTATCATTTGTGGCAGCATCCACCGCATCATTATTCCGGGTGCCATTCCCTCCATTAGCCTCAAGACTCAAGCTGGTGGTATTGGTGGTACTAGCTGTTGACATGTTGGAGTCCGAGTCCTCTGGAGTGAAATTGTTAGAGTGAGCATGGGACTGATGGTAGCGCAGTCCATTGATGTGCTTGTACTTCTTTGAACAGTTCGGTTCTGGACATTCAATTAGAGCCGGACTGAAAGGTCCTCCACTACTAGTCTGTTGAGCATCTAATGTAGACGGAGTGTTTGGAGGTGCCGGACTATTAGATTGTCTCTCCTTTGAAATGGTAGAGTTTGAAGTGTCCTTCGTTGATGAGGATGACGAGGAGACTTTGGGCCGTTTGGCATTCTTTGGAGGGGCCGGAGTCTCTTCCTGACTTTCATTCTCGCTGCCCCGGGTCTTCCTCTTGGGCCACGGATCGGGTTTTAAAGGACTCACTGGAGTTGCAAATCCTGAATTGGAGGAACTCCCTCGTCGACCTTTAACCCCATTTCTTAATTTAGCATTACTCTGCCTCGTATCCGCAGGGGTTGGTTCATTTACAGGTGTTGCTGCTTGAGCTCGCCCTCTTTTCCCTCGATTTTTGGGAGTTCGCATTTCCAGGTCACTTGTAGGCGAGTCACAGAACCTTGGCGGGGCCCAGTCATTTTTCGTGCAGTCCAACAATGTTCCCACGTAAGTCTTCCCTCGCCAAGTTACATTCACGACTAGCACACCTGAAACATCCAACAGAACTTTGTAATTAATACCTTGTCTTCACACACAACGCTCAGATTTTCAATATAAGTTTCCCTAACAAATGGACTTTTACAGATTTTAGTAGCACGTAGTACACAACCTACTGTGCACACAGCCTTTACTACAAATTCTCAAACGAATACTTCTGAAGAACTGTCACATGACAACATGACACTTCTCCATTTCCAAGGTAACCTTAATTTGGCCTATCAAGTGTGCTCAAATTTAATAATTAAACTAAAACTCTCCTGGCAGAGATGTCGCACCTGACTTTAACCAACATACGGGACCATGTAAACTGATTAGAATTTACAATTATTATAATCCTATGGGATATTAGTACTGAAAACAGTAGGTTCTATGTTCAGGAACACTAACTAGTAATGAGGTGAAAGAGGCTATGTATTACTACAGCCACTGCGTTATTCAATTAAGTCAATTTTCCACATTTCCTACTTAATGCTTGAGCTTGGATCTGTATTGCATGTACGAATTGTGACTTATGAATGTATTCCTCGAAGTTAATTACTATTGATTTCTTCTGTCTGTTTTACATCCCCCAATCCTTCCTCAAACTTACGAAGATACAATCATCCTATAAAGGTATATCAACTATAAGTACAAGCTAATAAAATGTGACAATATGAGTCAGAGGTTGACAGTGAGTATTTGCGTATCCCTCATGGAGTAAACCCAAGCACTAAGCAGTAATCATATTATCCTATATTAACATCGGAGAAGGCTCATACAAGTATAATACAAGGTAGATTTGGAAGCATCTAGTTCTCACATAGGGAATTTTATAGAGTGCGATAACAACCTCATCAACCACAAGTCGACAGGAAGAAAGGCATCAAATTTCCCTAATATTATTATTCCTACCTGAAGGCATTATACGTGTATATATTCACGCAAGCTGTACAGTTCGATTATCACTCTGCAATCTAAAAGCTAATGTAATGTTTTTTTCTTGTTCCTCTGCTCACGGTCCCGAGGAGTATGTTTAGTTGGGTTATCTTGTTGAGAGTATATGATCTTAAAAGATTATGATCGTGAAGCTTTGTGTGTGCTTGCGTATCTATAATATCAACCTGCACGCAACTTACTACTCATCTCGTAAGGACACGTAGAATCTACCTAACGATACGTTAACGCCCATTTGTGTGTTTCTAATTTTTGGCTCAAAACTCGTCATTATGGATATATAGACCTTTGAAGACAATACATAGTTATGTATGCACTTTCGTCCTGGCACACAGATGCTGTTTGGATATCTTTTTTTACAAAAAGAAAAAGAACATGCTCTGTCGTGGTGAGGAAAGAGTAAAGGGCCTTTATGCTTACTACTTACAGACTGACAGCTGTGAAAGAACTACACGGACTCCATGTGAAATCATAGTAATTTACTTAAAACCAAATGTCACAATAATGGTAAAACTTACTACAAAAGAAACTGCCTCGAAGCTAAAGCTCCTTGAAATGTGAATAAATTCCCATTAATAATTCCTAGATTATCATTAAGATACTCCACACATAGTAATATGTATTGCCTACATTCCCATTCATATTCACATTTGTGCAGTAATTACTGTATGCAATGTACGTGTACGCTACACACAGACAGACAGACAGACATACATACACTGCATACAAATAAATACATTCCAATACATCCCACCGTCTGCAAAAATGCAAGGGCTTTTTTAATGGTCAGGGTTTCGAGCTTCCTTGGAAGAGTATAAGTATATGTACATATACATAGAGAGATCTAAACAGCGAAAACTCATTTGAACGTAAAGTTTGGATTATATAAATCTATTATCCCCTTAAACCATTTCAAGCCCAACTTCTCCCGTGTAGTCAATCCAGCAGCATATATGTATATAATTCATTATTAAGGTGGTGTGATGAGGGTGATGAGGGTACACACAGAGAGAGTAAATATTGTGGTGAGGATATTACTGTAAAATTACTGACACAAATTACATATCCATCGTATTGTAGAGTGAAAATGTATATTTTCAAATGTTTTTATGAGTCAAAAAAGGCGAAAAAAATAATCATTATGTTTACACACGTATATTTTCCTGTATGTTCAATTCCTCAGAGAATTTAAGTAGGGATTTAAAAAACAACTGTGTGTACACGTTTACAGTAGATGCATCGGCCCATGAGAACAGCCAAGTTCCCCATCATTTTTCCTCTCTAAATTTGTATTTTTACTTGCATGAGTACATGCATGCATACAGTACGAGTGCCGTGCATACACATGTACTGCACAGTACATAGTACATACTGACGAGCTGGCATAAATTTTAACATCTTTTCTTCCGCCCTGAAACATTTTCTTTGACTTTCGTGCTCGACGAATGAATGAATAAACTTAAATAATTTGGGAAACATTCTCTGTCCATATGAGCTTTTACACCCCAAGTTTTCTTTCTTATTCCGTAGAGGTACTAAGTTAGATGTACGAAAACACGAATCATGCATGCACTTATGTTACAAAGTTCTTATATGCTTGAACTATCTAGCAATTTTCCAGCTATTCTGTTTTCCACCCACACTCACATTTTAAACAGACATAAGTTACTGTATTATATTCATGAAAGTACTTTCCTTCCATATAAAATATTTATCATGTTCATAGTGCATGACTATGACTACATACGACGATACGACATACAACTACACCGCCGAAGTAAATGAATGTGGTGGTAGTACTAACTGAGGAGACGACTCCAATAATTTTATGAAATGACATTAGTAGGTTGTTAGACTTACCACTTTCAGTTTCATGCCACACGATCCCCTCCAGAGTGACGGAGGTTCCTGGCTCGCAAGGACCAAGACAGTCTGGCTCAGTCACAGTTCCAACGCTAGTGCCCACGCAAACATCTTGGGACAGTGGTGGCTGTGGCTGTTGCTGCTGCTGTTGTTGTTGTTGTTGTTGTTGCTGCTGCTGCTGTTGTATTCTACCTGTTTTTGCATCTTTGCCTGAATTAAAACTGCTCAGCAAAGTTGATCCTGATTGTAGAGGCACACCTACGTAAAAATACATTTGGATTTGATATAAAGTGAGAATAAAGATTTAGTGCGTTCTGAATGTAAAAATGCATGCCTGGGGACTTCAAAAGTCATCGAGTTTTTTTCCCCATAAAATGAACTCAAACAAGTAACCAACCAGTGAAACATCTTTCAATAAAAATTTAAAACCGTTGCGTGCTCATTCAGGACTGGAGTTGCTATACTCCACACTTACTCATGAGATTATCTGAATAACAACAGGAAAAAATGACAAGAATCTTTTTTTATCACCATACTCATTGCATATACAGCTTGACTGAGCAACGTAGAAGGTGAGACTTTACTGCAAAAGAACACAGGTGCAGTACACATGGGTACATACTTTGTAGAATATTAAAAATACTTTGGGATAGTTGATAGTCCCAAATGTACTATTGTAGTAGGTATACGTACATACTCTACAGCACAGCATAATCCTTTAAAGTAGACACAATTTTGCATAAATCTTAACTCTGAAAGTTGAGCCAGGGAAGAGTTTTGTTTACCATGTTTCGCAGTCATTTCCAATATATATAGTGGTAGTAGTAGTAAATGTACGCGTACCACGAAAATGGGAAACAAATCGAAGCACAAACGAGAGACAAGAACATGAACTCATAACACGCGTGTAGCGCATGAATAATGCACACAAGATGAACATTGTGTTTAAATCCCTGGAGATGCACGCGTATATAGCTCCTCATTTATCAAAATCATCATGCTAATGTTTTTACGCTTTAATGATCCCCACAATGTATGCACCTCTCAGGAAGACCACGGCTCGGGAAATAAGCACTGAGTATAGAGTCCGTCAATGAGACACATGAAATATACTCAAATTATTCAAAGGAGAAGATGTGTTGAAATTTCAAAGGACAGACAATAATCAAGAAAAGTGACGGAACACTTGTTCCTACCATGTAATTAAACTCACAGATGATACAGAAAATATCTTACCTTGATGCATTATGGAAGAGGAACACGAAGATACATTGAGATCATTTAAGGAAGCGCTGCTAAGGGTTACACTTGTTCGGTAGGGTGAGTTGTTCGATCCCGAAATGTTTCCGTGACCGTGTGAAACACCGTCCTCCTGAACTGAAGACTGTTGAAGAAATCCAATAATTTGTTCAATTAGTAACTCAAACACAACACGACAAAAAATTCCATGGGCATAACTCAATACTAACAGAAGCACAAAGACTCAGATCAGTAGTTTCACTTCTCCGTCTGTCTATAACAACGATGCAAAGGTATGCTTGTTAGGTAGTCTCACCATGATTCCTAAATTGCCACTGACATATAAAGTTTAATAAAATTGCAAGTGTGGTGAGCCATAATTCATTTACTACTGTGAAAGGACAGGCTGTGTGTGTGTGTGTGTGTGTGTGTACAGAGAGAAGAGTATCTATCAGCAATATCTACTTTTATTACTCTAACCATGCAAATGTCTGTATAACGTCGGAAGTACGAGCTTATTCTGATAGTTTATCATTCCTAGTATTTAGCATACGTTTGTACAACAGTGTCTCCGACCAAGTCACCTAATTGCTAACCGCAATGGCTAAAGCAAACCAACAAACCTTGTACAAGCATATGTACGCTTGTGAGATATATACATACATCTATGTCGAACTACCATTTATTTATAATAAATTATTATCAATAGGGTAAGCGATTCCAAATTATATCAACCCTACATACTATCTGCTATTTTTCCTCGTAGCAGTTACTGTACTGCGGCTGTTTAAATAATGCTGTCAGTGTACTCCAGATTAAATCAAATGCAGGCAAGTAATTTTCCCAATGCTACTACTCTGCATAAAAACTATTTTTTCCTACATGTTGTTGCACTATAAATCCTGTGTAGCTGTAGAGACACAAACTTGAAAATAAAATTCCAATGGCAACTTCCAGTAGCATCGAACTCACAATCAACCTTCCTGCGTCTATGTCTTGCTACTTACATGGAGCTCCACATCACGACATTGTTTTACACTGAGAAACAAAATAGTGAGCATGTATACGTGTGTGGATTTACAAATTCCATTAAAAATATGCAAAACTGAAGCCAAACTCTTAAAAGGAATTCTTCGGAATTAAATTATGATAAGTAGGAAATTTTAAACGCTTGATGTGGTGGTTGTGTGCTCTGTAAAAACATACACTTTGATATGCATGGTAATCACAATCACATTTTAGGTATGCAGATAGAGATACATTACCTCTTTAACATTACAAAAACTGCATGCATGATAAACATTTGAAGATGATGTACACATGTACATTTACACATTATATACAATAACCATGCAAGCTTTTTAAATGTAACTTGGACATGAAACCAGACTGACATGACAAATAGTCTGGAAAAATGCGCCAAAAAAATGCAAGTGAGGATACCTTTTCGGGCGGGATGAACACTCTGGGTTTTTTCCCATACGAAGGACTATTATTGGTATTGCTTATTTTCTCTGAGGTGTTGGAAGTTGTGACCGATGGTGACAACCTCCCTTGACCCTTCTCACCCTTTGCGGGTGAGCCGGTCGCCCATGGAGAAGATACATTTGATGAACTTGAGTGATGCGATCGGAAAGGGGATCCCTGAGTTCCTCCCGTTGCAGAAGTTCCCAGCGAGTCGGATAAATGACTACTTGATAGATTACTTGCGGAGGTAGTTGGGGGGACTTTGAGGTTAGCTGGGGACGATGACGACGCACTACCACCACTCGAAGTCTTTACAAATGCTGAGGTATTTGTGGACCCCGAGTTGGAGCCCACACTCACACTAAAAATCATGTCTTTGACGTGACTATTTGAGGAGGACGTCACAGAAGAGCTGGATTTAATGTCTGAATTGTTAATATCCTTTTTATTACTACTACTACTACTACTCACACTGCCACTTGTGCCAGTGGTTCCAGAGGAGCCGGTTCCACCGCTACTTTTGACTTTCTTATGAGTAGAACCACGTTTCGCTTGTTTCCCTTTTCCACCAGGTCCACTTTGGTCATTACTGGCATTGCCTGACCCACTACTATTCCCATCTCGGTCATCCCCTTTACAACTACTACCACTACTACTGTCATGCTTGTCCGGTTTGTCTTTCCCATGACCAGAGATGGTTTTGGACTCATTCAGAGTCAATGAAGAATTTTTACCACTCACATTCGCAGCACTGAGCGCAGTCACATCACTTTTGACAATCTCATGTTTCGCATCTACACTCTTCGTCCCCGGCTTTGAACGTTTTATTTTCATTTTAAGTCCTTTATCAACAACAGCAGAGTGTTCCATACTGACACTAGCAAGACTTTTAGAGAGATCGGAGGAAGTGGTAGCGGACTTCCCACTACCACCTACGTTGCCCGAGGAGGAAGAATTTGAAGGAGCAGATCCCCCGGAAGTGTTACTCACACCCGAATTGGTTGAAACCTTATTACCACTTTTGAGTGTGGACACACTACTATTTCCCGATGTCACGCCCGACGGAGACCGTGGGATATGCATTTGCGAGGACGAACTGGATGACTGCTGTTGACCACTGCCAACCCCACTTGACGAACTATTTGTGTTCGATGTGCCCGAAGAAGAGCCTGCTGAAGAGGTCACGACTGCTCCGGAGCTTCCACTATTGCTACCCGTTCTATTTGCTTCGTTGTTTTTTTCGATGTCCGCATCCAAATCAATAATTAAATTCCCGATACCAACATCCCATTCACTGTCATCGTACTCAAAGTTGGCATCTGAAGTGCGGCTCGACTTCACGGCCCTTAGGCCTGTGCCGCTCTCAGAACCACCAACGTCATTCATTGGCAAGTCCCATTCACATGGCGGCCGACTCTTGGCTCATCCCAACTCATGTATAGTCTCTAGTTGAATATCCCGGTCAGCAGCATGGCATCCATAGAAAACGTCTTGAAAAGTTTCTTCCAAAATGATTACCCAATTTTGGGTCAAGTTGATGATCTCCTGGAATTACTTTACGTCTTCCGCTAAATCCACGATCTCCACAAATTTAGTTCCCCTTAACTATACGGTAGTCTGTAGTAGTAGTGTGTTATAGTCAATCCAATTTCCCTCCAAATGAAGGGTTTCCATCCAGAAATTAAGTTGCACCACACACAACCCCTAAATTTTCCACTTCTCCATCTAATTCAAGTCGTGCGAGAGGAAGTGCCGGATAAATACTTTTTATAGAGAAAAAGGCTTGTTGAGAAAAACAGTATATTCAAATTTGAAGTTAAAGGATGCTAAGTGTCAGTAGGAACAACTCTTACTAATTCAACTAGTTCATGACGGTAATCAGTCATTCAACCTGGAAATAATCCATTTAATCACCCCAGTCTCTAAAATCAATGGAATCAACTTGGAACTTCCACATACAGTATATATATATGTAATGACGACAACAGTTGATACTAAAATGATGTATATAGTTTGTTGCGGAGCTTTACATAACTCGTACAGTAGTAGTAATTGCTCTTTTCAAAGGAGTTAAATATCCGTTCATTAATTATTATAATTTTCAGTCAATTAATTTCCAAGCGAGAAACTTTTCTTGAGCTCAGTCGACTCCTTTCTTTTCTCAAGTAAGTATATAGGAATTTCACAACCACTCACACACTGTTCGCATTTACCCCCAAAAAAAAGTCTATAGAAAAACACTTGATTTAATCTCAAAGACAGTATTTTACAACAACACAGTTTTTCTTCCTTTTTTCCTCGCCTTACACGGTCAACTTGTGTTCAATTCACTTGAGTACGTTAATGACTTCTTTTCCCCATCTTTCCTCTCCCTCACATATTAATGTTCACGTCTTCGCTGGCTAGATAAATAGAAAAATCAAAACAGGCGATAAAATTAAGTAAACTCACATACTTAGAAGTGACAAAAAAAAACTTGTCATATGTAATCTCCCTACAAAGTATACGAAGACGACGTCACAGGCCAAAATTAACTTAATCCATTCCATCCAAACCAAAGTGTTTTCCTCACTGCCTAGAATTTCAACCAAATCCTAAATTGTAGTAGGAGCTCTATATACTCAGCCTAGGTCCTGTACTATCACTTTATTGTAAGTCATCATGTTGTCCTGTATAAGTAGATATATATCTGTTTTTATATAGAGACGCTTAAACTGTTTCTTGTAAAGGGAGATAGACAGGCACAGTCGCTACAAATAAGATACAGTCAGGCGTGGGTTCGCTTTAAAGATTAAGTATATATTGCATTACAGAATCCATCCGCTGCCTTAACACCAGTGTCAGCTTAAATGTAAAAGCAGAGCTGTTCCCAATGAAAACATTTGTGTACTCGAAATACTGTAAAAAGGTACCTTTTGGCAGGAGTGTATACAGTGGTTTACTCGGAAAGTAAAATTATAAATAGATATTATAGCTATGGGGCTTATACCCTTCCAATTTAGCTTAGCATAAATAACACGAGAACCATTTGTTTGCACTTCACCAAGTCAGGACCTACCTAGGTTGACAACGACAGACAACAGTGTTATTATCTCAACGGGAATGATAATTGACCACAAATTACAGGGATGATTCAATTCCCTACATAAACCGTGAAGAGACCAAGTAAACCAACAAAATAGTAACAGCGCTCACTTGACAAATCCCCTATCTCAAATTCCCAGCTTAGCATTAACAGCTCTGTCTAGGAGAGTCATCACATATAGAAAACAATACCGTCTGCATATATACATATATGCATATGCACCCATACATACAGACAGACATAGGTACTCCTCAACTGTAAACATGCATTTCAAAATGATGGAAAGTATCAGAAGGTATCCTCCCTAAACCCGTTCCTTCAAAAAAATACTTAAACCTTTTGTAATGATGGATCACGAAGTAACAAACGTATTAACCTTAAAACTCGAAGGAACTCAAGGAAAAAAGCCAAAGATCAGCCGTTATTACATTAATCATAAAAGCCACGTCAATGTTATTTTCTTCATGAAACGGTCCGTTGACTCAAACCATACTCATGTGAGGCAATCAGGTTAACCTAATTCCGTACAAACATATTTTTGCATTCCCATTCTCAAATCTTCATTCATTATGCAATTATTAGTGACAAGGGGAGCTGCTGTAGAGAAGTCATTTCATATTTAGTTACAACAATCAATTAATCGTTGGAGCTATAGGGTACTGCCACTATATACAATTACTATTACTACTGTGCGCATGGAAATGAATTACTCAGAGAGACAGAGACAGAGAGAGAGAGAGAGAGTCCTACAGACAGACATTGGACATGGAGTGGATTTCCATGAAAGCTAACACTCACAACTTTACTGCTTACACCGTAGCTCGAAGCCATAAACGATCAGCATTCAATAAGTGTAATTATTAACAATAATTATTTACTACCGAATGCTATACGTCAGCTCCACAGACTCAAAATACTCGATGTATGTAGTAATTTGGTTCCTTCGTCACTACTCCAACACCATCCCATTAAACCTAGAAATGTGCCAGCAATTTAAATAACACTGGTAGTGTTGATCATAAATGACATTAATTTGCAATCATTTATGAAACTTGTCTAAGTTGTAGAAAAAAGCTCGCATGATATATTCTCCTTCCGTGTGATTATTTATAATATGACGGGAGAGGGATTTTCATGCAAATGCAGACACACATGTAACTCAGGGACATCGATAGAGGTACATTTCCCCCCCCCCCAATGAAATTATTACATTTACTATGCTCATAAGCAATCAAATGGAAATACTACACTACTACTGTTTAATTGTCCGCAACATGTTTCTCGCACAAATAACATTCAGTCAATTAAAAACAAAAAGGTATAATTAATTAGAAATCAATAACGCAATTCAGCACACTTACAAGCGGGGCCATGAGAACGGAGGCAGAAGCTGCACATACATACACAACTACATATACACATATGTATATATAGGTACGTGCTGCTAATGATTCCTATCAAGTCAAAGCCAACGAACAATAGAGGTGCCGATAATAATGTTGTTCATACACAGAGAGAGAGAGAGAGAGAGAAGTATAATATACTTATCCCTCAGTCCGTGCTATAACTGCAATACTTTCAGTCCTATCTATTGCTATACTTCTACACGTTCTAGATTATAGAGCCGACACAGAACACAACATTTAAAAAAGTACGCTTGCCAAAAGTGTATGTACATAAAGATGTAAGTACACGATGAAAACTACTACATAGATATTCGTGGCAAATGTAAGCTCATGCCGCTCCTTGTTCAATGAGGCAAAAATTAATGAAAGAATAATTTTTTGGCAGTGCTGTACTAACACCATCACACACAGTGTACACCTACTCCAATACATATCACAATTAACTAACTAGCTCTTGCTCTCCTAGGGACATAATTAAAGTATTATAGTGTGTAAGAGCAACAGACCGACATTTATCATTTCTCCCACAATTTATAAATGTCGGCTTCCTATTTACAATATAATTATTACATTTATCCAAGGGATTTAATCTTTATACATTACTCGCCGATCGACGATCATGATGATGATGATCACATATATTAATGATATTATTCGAACCACTAACTAAGCAAGAAAGGGTTACACGAGATGACCCATAATTATCGCTTGGAAATTACTCATCACAAACGTTCAATTATAGAAAATCGATACACACTTGAGTTGTTCTTACGAAATACCAGCCTTCAAATATAAACTCACCCCAAAGCAAAGGTTCAAGCGTAAGTGTAATTAACCAAGGCTTCCTATCCCCACCAAGCCTCTTTGTGTTTCAACAAATTTAATTAACCTAAAAGCACTGGTTAGTATAGAACCAGAACAACTTTACACATTATAATTTGAGGATACCACACAAACACAAACACTGACTACTATTTTCTTGTGCATGTGTGTGTTCCTGTACTAATAGACAGGACTACTATACAAAGTACAGGAGCACATACGTATGTATGTAAGTTACTACAGCTACACATACATACATAGGTAGATATAGATATATCTGCACATGTGTAAGTACGTGCAGGCAAGTAAATTAATTATACATGCGTACATACAGTGTGAGGGCAGTGAGGGATGAGTGTACCCGAAAACATTTGATACTATCAACATCAACAGCTTCAACAGCCTAGTACTTCTTGGCCATATGAAATGAAGATGTAAGGAAAGTACATAGTAGTAGTAGTAGATACTGTAGTGTGGTAGTGTAGTCTCATGCTACATCTTAGTGATAAAACAAGTCAAGTAGATTGGTACCTAAGGAGAAGTAAACTAAAGTGGGAATGGATATACACATTATCTCTTCAAGTAAAACCAAAGCTGGTTCGAACCAACCCCGGCTTGCCTTAAATATATGTACGCTCGGGAGTATTGAGCATCCATAAGACGCTCCAAATCCCAACAAGCTTCCCAAGCATAGTGGGCATATTAGTGAGAAAAATCGTTTAATTTCATTTTTGTGGCTTCCCTACAGCACTTATCGCATGGTGATGGTGGTGCTGCTCTTTCACTTGAATGCAGTCTTTGTGCGAGGGGTTACTTAATGCCGTAACTTTGGAGCAAGTTTCAGCAATATCAACACTTACTTTTTTCCGATAAATGGATTGACTGCAAAAAGCTCTGACGTGAAAGCCCTCCACAGCCTTAGTCTATTTTCATGCACTTGTGAGTCTTGGAGTGGTAATGTGAAAATTGAAGGAAAAACGGACAACTATACTCACACCACCACGTTCCACCTTGTTCGCTCCGCCAAGACGAAAGAGTAAGTAAGTACAAGAGTCAAGTAAAATAAAAGACGAAACAAGCTTGACAAGCCACCCTTTTTCCATTCATTCAAAAAATCTTTTCTCTCTCTCTCTCTCTCGCTGCTAACTCTTCTTCTCCCTCTCTTTCAATAATAAAGCTGGCATCCTAAAGCCCTTCTTGTTCCTCTCTACCTCTCAAAGCCCGAGCTCTTTCCATACCACTCCTGAGTTCTGATAGAAGGCTGAACAACGAGTGACTAAGCAGAGAAGATTTTCCATGCATTTTAACGGCAACGAGCCCCACACACACACACACAAGAAAAATCCTCTTGCAATCTAATCTAGCCAGTTCGTCGGAAGACTCCATTGGTGCTACATAAGTAACACCATTAGGGACCTGAAACCCAGACCTGGTACATATCTACGCGTTGGTAGGACTGGTACTTATATTCTAACTACAACTTGTGTGTGTGTGTGTGTGTGTCGGTACGATGACTATGAACGAATCCTCCTGCTGCTGCTGGAGCCTCCAACGAATATCTAACCATCCTTTTCGCTCCTCTCCCAGTAACATCGGCTACATACAAAAAAAAAGGTACACCATCGGCAGTAGTAGTCCCACTCACTCAAACTCACCAAGTTTCGCTTGAAAACTTAATACACAGCCTAGACTCTTGTCTGTTCATTTCGTGCGTATCATCTCTCTCTCTCTAGTTTCATTCCCAATGGTAGTAGTATGTCTTTCACAGTCAGTTACAGTCCTCCGTAGGTACCTACCTACAGTCGGTTTAACCCAGTAAGTATCTTTTCTCTGAATACATCTGCCCCTCTAGTATGTATCCTTATGCTGAGGTTCCTCTAGGCCATCAAGAAGTAGTAGTAATAAACGGTACGGACTACGGACGGTGTGTGTGTGTGTGTGTGTGTGTGAGAGAGAGAGAGAGAGGGAGAGAGAGAGAGAGCAAATGTACACATAAGTATACACATGCACAGGGCTTGTGGAACAGTGAAACACAATACTAAGCATACCTTGACTGACGATTAAGTATGTGAGTTGGTGTCTGTGTGTGTGAGGAGTAACTACCCAACTACTAACTACCCATACAAAAGATGCATAGACAATTCATGATAAACCATACTAACTCGCTAAGTAATGAGCTGAAGTTAGAATTCGCTATACTCCTCGCCCTTTTTTATATTCATCCATGCGCCCAACCATGGATTCTCCTCAGCGAAAAATACTGTAGACACGTATCTCCTATTCCACACCATAATATTATGTTCCGTTTCGGTTTGCACACACAGCCTGACAGACTACAATCTATCTCCATGAGACATGAATACACTCACTCACACATACATACATACACTCACACACACACACACTCACTCACTCACTCACTCACTCACACACACACACACACACATGTACTCAAATAATCTGTAATCCAGCCACATAAAGATGCTCAGAATACGCTTTTATACAAACAGACAAAAAGCATTGGAGAAGGAACGGAGCGAGGGCGAGATAGAAAAAGAACCAAGAAAAAGAAGAGACGACGGAACTAACTAAACCTGAAACTTACTTTCATACACACGTAGTAGAGATAGAAGAATATACTTTTATACTTGTATATGCTTGGGAATGGAAACCTAATGCTCCTCCGTCAGTCAGTGTAAGATTCTTACTTACTCTCGGGTTGGACTATGTACATACATGAGTTATCTCTACGTGATATTCAAGTTGGACAAAGAGAAGCCGCACAGTGCACGAACCTCCATATATACTATTTGCCAGTACTCAGTCTTCCATTCCGACAATCTCGCCTCTTTTTACTCTTAGCAAAACTTCAGCACCCAGCTCCAAGTAAAGCTTGATGTTTGTCTGCCATTCTTTCAACTTGAACAAATTCAAGGAAAATGAAACTACATCTTCTTAAACATTTGTAGAGAAATCCACTTGAGAACCTTGCCAAAAGGAAAGGCTCGATGTAATGAACATGCTCCTACTTGCTGTTGCTCCTCCAACCATTTACTTCTTTACACGTCTCCAATATCGGCACATAGACAACATTACGCCTAAACATATCTTTGGTTCAAAAGCTTGAGAGAACTTCATCCGGTCCAATATGTACCAACAAACTCACTCTACAAAATCTCATATAAAAGTTACACACCAGACTCATCATGTGTTGGCTATCCCTGTGTGCGTGAGTACAAGTGTCTCTATACGTAGTAGATACATATCTACGTTCATCATATACTTAAAAATCCATACTGTCGCAATTGCATTCCCATTTACTTCTCCTGAACATCCTTGTCTCTTGTCTCTTCTGTTTGCGTATGAAGTAGTGTATACACTATACAGACAAAGAGATTGAGATAACAGTAAGTGTGTGGAAGGAGAGACATGGGGTACTGGGATTGGATATGGGGAAGGGGGGGGGAAGTTAATGATTTGACCTAACCTACTACTATGTACAACATACCATAGCATCTCTAATAATTCTTCCTAATAACCATCCCAGCAACACCAAAGTAATCATTTGTGAATTATGAACTGCAGAATTCTCAACAGCATTACGATTTATGATACTTGGATCTACCCCGACCGAGCGAATGTTCACACTTATGAAGAGCGAGGGAGTATAATATCATCATAAGATCATAAGTACACTATATGGAAGGGAAGGCTTGGGATAAAACAGGCAGGCAGTGGTGGAACTTCTGCCGCAGAAGAGCACACACACACACACACACACACACACACACACACACACACATAAGACAACAAAAACAACAACAACAGACATTTACAATTATCTCAGCAATACATCCATTCCCAGGACTCAGGAGTATACATTTCCTACTTGATGATGGCTTATCATCACAGCCCAACAGAGTGTGGAAAAAAAACAAACACGTACTACTATTTACTGCCCACACTTAAAAAATTGGTTAATTACCCTGAAAATGTTCTCTCAAATTGCCACAAGGAACTTGAGGTGGGGAGAGGGAAAAAAATGAAAAGAGTGCCTTGTGTTCCACACTCAAATTACTTCACACTCACATAATAAATAAAGCTTTTCAAAATGATTTTTCAATTGGGTTCGAAATTCACACAATTTAGAGATTGTAGATTGAACCACAAGATTATCAATTGAGGGAAATTTATCTTGTCACGTTTACCCAGAGAAATAATGAATAACAATGGAAACGGGTGCTTAATCTTCACACCAACTAGTTTTGCACAAGAACAAGATGATAAGATTTATCGTTTTTTTCTCCGATCCATCTCAAGCAGAAGAGTGTGCTTGCGTTGCGTAGACGGTTAGCTACTAAAACTGTGGCACTGCGCTAGGAAGTACTACATAACATACATGCCGTAGGTACACCCATACACATTACATCCTACATACGTACATGCACTGAAAGTAAAACTTGTGAGTGCTATCTTGTCAGGTCTCCGTCAGTCTTCCCTTCTTTGATACACACACTCGAAAATAGCACTGCCATGCCATGGTGCTTGCCAGAGCAAATGCATTAAACATAGATATATAGAACGTAATAAAATATAGAATAGAGGAAACTAAAGGGAGGGAGAGGAGACATCAGAGTCAAACAAGGAGGGATTCAATAGGATGTACATATGTACAGGGCCCATCATGCAACTTCCGATGACGATGTCAAAGAAACCAGCCACCAAACAGGCTCAACGTGCATCAGCCCTGTATTGTATGTACATAAATACGTACATTACAGAGATCCCGAGAAGTAGCAGTGTCGTAGTGATTATTAGACGCTGTCGTACAGGGATAAAGGCCGATAAAAGGGGGAGAGAGAGAGAGAAGAAAGAATGATAGGATATCAAAGGGATACAGTTTTACGTGTTAATCATCGGATGTAGCTAAATAGTAATAACATATGTATTTGTCTATGATGGGCTTCCCATCAGATGTGTAATCAACATGTTTGTGGCCATGCCCTCGAGCGCGTACTTGAACTTTCGCATCATTAGGAGAGCCGCATATATGTATTGTTAACAATATTTTTAAGTAATAATAATCAGCACTTTATTAACTCGTCTCATTGTCACTGTGTGAGTGCTTATACATTTAATGAAATTATGTGATGTTGTTACTCTCTGAGTTACAAGTTCAATTTTCAACACTTTAAGGAGGCTTTCATGAGGCTTCACAGACACGACTACGCTTTTATGTGCTTATAAGAGCCAGTGAGGGAGCATGGAGGAGAGACAAGGATGAGAGCAAAAACGATAGACTTTAGACTTGGTTTCTATGCTCCAACATAACAGAATTTTCAGAGAGCTCTGTGCGGAGGAAGGTGTAATTAAATTATCTTGCCCCACGTAACAAAGCACTTGCAGACTATAAAATTATATACAGAGACTTCACCAAAAGGCAGAGAAAGAGAGAGAGAGACAGAGAGAGAGGGAGAGAGAGAGAGAGAGAGAGAGACAGCCTCCATAGCGTCTTCCCAATTTGATGCAAACGATAGTTTTAATTAGTCTTAACTTATCAACAGTAAAATGTGTAATAATGGCTTCAAGACCGTAAACAAATAAGACAAACGATGGGACTCGAAGGTGTGCATCTTTACTTAAAACTTCCACAATTGTGCAGCATGTTTTTTTTTGTTATTGCGTAAGCGTTATTTATGTATCCTTTTGAGTTTTTATCCTCACAATAAATACAACATCCACAACCGCATCCTATCAACTATGCACCTATTTGTTCTGACTCCTTCCCTGGAACTGACTCCACTCCTCGAGAAAGCTCTTTATTTCTCTAGAATATTTATTTACTTCTTCTAAGACTTCCAAGACCAAGTTAAAGTTTAATGTAAAGGTTAAAAATAAATAAAGTTATCAATTCCCATGATTTTTATTCTCTGTACACTTCACTGTGTGCTTTTGTATTCCGCTGAGAATCCCATTCGGGAATAGGAAAGGCGCAACGCATCAGTAAATCTTCCTCACTTTTCCTTTAATACGGGTCTTATGTTCAGGGCGTACACACATATGTCTGAAGATATGTACACATACATGATTGTATGTTTTGGTACTGGAATGTTCATGTTTCGTAGAAACTCTGAGCGGGAGAGAGAGAGAGAGAGAGAGAGAGAGAGAGTTGAAGGAACCGATGAAGGGATATTCCGAAAATATCCATTAATCCCCAGACCTGACTCAGTTTTGTAAATTGTTTTTTAAATCGATCCAATGTGTCTGTACATAATGTAGAATTTATAGCTCGGCCGTTATCTTCTTTTTATTTTTATGGCACACTCAACTCAACATATACTAATTCGTTTTAACGGAGACACTCACAAGGATCTGTTCTTCCTTGGTTTCTTGTCATTGCATCACTTCTCAACCTCTTCTCCTCCGCCCGGAACGCACGGAACCGACACGCAGAAAATTATTTACAACAAAAGTTTCCGAGAGAGCGCTTTATTATTGAGACAAATATATGTACAGAAATGAAATACATCCCAGAACAAGCCCATGGATGAAAGTAACAAGTCATTCGAAATATTATGGCGCTCATTTTGTCTTTATACTATCTTGTCTCGGATATAGCACTCACCCCAACGAGGTAAAGAACTCTGTCACAAGAATTTTTTTTTGTTATTTTCGAAGAACAAGGAAATGTAAAATGAAGGAAAGAGAGAGAGAGAGACGCATATATACTACATGGTCCTTCCTACAACAGGAAGACATGGAGGAGAAAAGTTACGTCGTGGAACAATGAAAAATAAAAAGTACATGAGGGAAAACAATTCTTGTCTTTGCTTTTGTTCCGAGGAAACCGAGACCCGATTCGAGACACGGAGAGACTTTTAGACGGAGAGAGCAAGAATAACTATAGAATGAGAGTAGGAGTACTAAACGAATACGCCTTTTGTAGTCAATCAATACGAATATCTGAATACCTCCAGCTTTCTTTCAAGTCAGCATTCCCATTCCCAGGTCTCTCTCTCTCTCTCCCTCTCTCTCTCACTCTTTCGCTGATTGTGTGAGCTAAGTTTTCCAGCAGAAGTTCATTTGCATCGACCAGCATGACTGTGTGTGTGTGTGAAGAGTTGGGAAATCTTAAGTTGGTCCCTTCAACTACATCACTTGAAAATCTTTATATCTCTTACATTTCCTTCCACTGAATCATTTGTGATTTTCAAAGTTTAACGAGATTCGAAAACAAACTCCAATAAATCATCACTAGACAATGTGATGATAGACAAGTAATCTTGAGTTATCAGTGAGCTCTCCATAGACCGTATCTAACATGAGCACATAGGAAGGTACATATAGACTCCTATGTATAGGTATAAGATACTATGGCTATAGTACAGATAGATATGCTATATATCCCATAACCCTTGAAGCAGTTTTTATGTACGTGGCTTTTTAACAGAGACCCAGTGTAGATGCATACTTATACCTACTTTTTGCTCTATTCCCTCACATCCCCATTCAATTCACAAATGCACTTACTTTTGCCTCAATCCCTCGCTATCGGGAGCCAATCATGTAGGGAATGTTTTATACTGAAATAATAATCTTTAAGTAGCTCCATGTTTCACCACTGCATCATATAAAGGATCAATCCCAGAAATACCGCAACTTACATCACCCTATCTTTGCATACGTGCGGAACACATTGGATGCTGCTCAATAATACCACTGGGATTGCCGATGTGGTCAAATACTTGAGCGATGCGACTTGGTATATGGCTCACAGTTCTTTCATATAAATATACACTGTGTACTTATTTGTTGGTTTATAAAAAAAAACTCAAACTAATTATGACTCTTCTTGATTAAGTAATACATCCTGTCTGTATATATATGCATCTAACTATTGTTTCATCCTATTACAAGGACTGCATCGAAATGTAGACATTACATACATACGGAACGTGACCAACGTAATTACATAACGAAATTCCATAGGTACGTACTCCATTCCCCTATACATACATATAGGAGCCACACGGTATGGTATAAGCCTACTATTTACAATTGACTGGCCCGGTATGACATCCTCCCTATACTATGGTGTACACATTAATACACAAGTACACACACCACTAGTAAATGTATATACTTTTAGTATACTAACTACAACATGATTTAAAAACATACGACACGATACACCACCATTCGTGATCCCGATGACAAACACCCACTCTCAACATGGTGCATATTTGTTCACATTTCCAAAGTAAATATAATTAATGTGACCTGACAATTTTCCCCAACACAAATGTCAATTCCCCAGACCCGAGACTAGTTACAAAAACCAATGCTCACACAACCTGCAGTCCCGTCGTGTCAACCGTCTTACTCTTATCACAATTTACATGGTAAATTGTCCCGCTTAACAACACAATGAGTACACCTTCCATCACAAGCGCTCCTACAAATGCTACCTATTACCAACAGAAGAAAAAAAAACATTAGCCGTCAACCGTCGAAGAACTCGAGATCAAAATTAATAAATAATGTCTCCATATTCGAAACCTCAGCCTAATTGCACATAATCAACACTCACATACAGGTATATTAACATTTTGTGTTCGTACCCCAACTCCAAAAATTACAGAATACACCGACAACGTCCACCCTCATCACAAATAAATGACCTCTCTACACCAAAATAACTCTTCCTCACTAGCACCATTCTAAAACCCTATTTATGTGTTCTACTGGAACAATAATTAATTCCCAATTCCACTACATTCCTAATTCTAATAAGACCCGAAGAATATATATTAAATGGAAAAGTAATTATAAAAATACAAACCTCCACAAGAATCCAACAAATCAATTCCGTCCAGTGTAATGGGAAGAAGAGCACACAGTTGAAAAAACACGATTACAAATACAAAACAAGTAAAGATTTACGAGTTCGTACATATATAGTTGTAACAACATTAAAAGAACAATTGAATCTCAACACTATACTATAATTCCGGCTCGTTGTCCTCTGTTGTCTGATATGAAATTGCACTATTTCACAGAATTCCCTTCAATGGAATATTATACATAATAGAGACGAAGACAATATATATATAATATATACAATAATTTAGGAAAAAGAAAAAAACTTGGTCGTAAGAGTATCTAAGTATAGTTTAAATATTGTTACATTTATACATGTGTGTCTGTGTGTGTATGTATATAGTTCTATACTGTATTAGTATAGGTGAATATATTCCGTATATACACTCCACTCCGTATATGTATATAAATATTATATGGAGGAAGGGATGAACGTGAAACGGATTCCGCAAACACACTGAAAATAACTGAGTGGTGTATATGTGTAGTAAGTAAGTTGACTGAGCGATAGCTCTTGGAGCTCTAAGCCAGCACAGGTTAGTGTAGTTCGAGGTAGCGCAATTGCCCACTCACTCACCACGGCCACTAATCACTTGAATCACTAATTGGCGATGGGTTTGACTGTGAAAACAATGTTAATCGTCGGGAGCAATGCTGAATGCCCCCAACCAACACCAATTGTAAATGTGACTGATCACAGAAGTGTCTAGTTCAGTAAGGTGGTGGTATGGCTCTCTCGTCCTCGTCGTTGGTGTCTCTCTGGGTCCACAGGCTTTACTACTATTACGACCCATACACAGAGCTATACCTACCAAGGAGTCTTCAGTCTTCAGTCTTCAGCACGGAGCATTCACTATAGCTTGTGGCAACTGGCAGTAACAATTCACTGACTCAGACTCGACTTTGGAAATGCTCAAGAGTTTCAGGGAAGACTGTAGCATAGAGCATTGAGCATCTATAAAGTATACAAAGGCAAAGGCAATGGCAAAGCCAAAGCCAAGCTCCATGTTATTGTGAGAGTTGGAGGAGTAGTGAGAGAGTATACGTACTGGGTCTGTATATGTTGTAGTAGTCGTGTAGTGAGCTCTCTGTACTTTTCCAACAGGGAAGGTTCATACAATGCCTCAGCTCGAACATATCATGTGCATGAGCGTTTATTATTAGTAAAACATCCCTTGGAAGGACTCTTGCAGGCCTAGCGTAACATGTCCATGGAAGCTATCCCTCTGCGGGTCATTCTCTGGGTCTTACTTCTAATGCTAGGATAAATTTAGGGTTTTTACAATTTTATATTTAAAAATTTGTTAAAGGAGGATTTCTGGGGGAACCAAAATTGTTTGAGAGGAAGTGGGGATTGGAGCTCCTTGGAAGAGCTATGGGAGGACGTGAATTTTGGTTTTGGAGCCTGGAATGAGTCGTAACAGAATTTGTGGGAGAGTCCTTAAGAGACTCCAATGCGTTTCATAGGAGAGTGCTGGGCTGGATGTATGCATGCACACAAGTCCCATTTGATTGCATTGGAGTATGCTGGGGAGAGCGACCAGCGTATATATAGTGGCTGGGTTATATACATGGAGGTTATAGAAGAGCGCTCCTTGAATAAAGATATAGATGAATACAGGGCGTTTAATAAAATACTACATGCCTCGGAGTTTACTATATGGTATGAGAGACGGCCGGTATGTATTTTATTAACGAGGTGGTGGAAAGCAGCAGAAGCCGTATCCTTCCAATGCTGGGATTTCTCTTCAAGTGACTGTAGTAGTACTGTGTATGGTATTGGTGTGTGTATGGAGCTTGGGTATCCTGGGACTGAACAGGGGTGTGCATATGTGTAGATGGTGCAGGCATGGGTAGACGTGGTGCTGGGATGGAGCAGGCTGGGCCCTACAGCCCGTCAGGTACATACGTGCAAGTATACACAATACACGTAAACACAGGGCCTGGGCTTGGGCTTGGGTATTATGGCATGGAAGTTATTTGGGGGGTATGTATCCACCATGGTCGGAGTGGGATTGCATTGCCAGTAGTCCTGTGGTACTGTCTCCCGGAGTAAAAGCATTAGCTTGTACATGGACTGCTAGTTTCCTAGAGAGAGAGAGAGAGGAGTGCGTGTGCGAGAGGCTGTGTGGAACCTGGTGAGTACATACGGGGCCCGAATCTCTCCTAGTCCAATCCTATCCCATGACATGTGCATACCCCTCGTCATTTACTATGCTCCATGGAAAAACTCGTGTGTGTAAATTGAACAGCATAGAGCATAATGGAAACTTTCCGATGTAGCCATAATACACTGTTCAAGGAATGGGAATATGTCAGATATGTTTAACGCTCAAGGGTACATCATGTACATACTTACCCTCTCTCTCCTATCTCCGTATTTACAAGCATACTTCCCACAGACAGTTCCTAAAAACTATAGCGAACACCAGCTCCAGCCTTCAACACATGTACATATACACCGAAAGGCTCTGAAACTCTGAACACATCCAAGTTTTTATTAGTGCTCCACCATCTATGTATGTGTACGTACTCCTCCATACATACAGCTATACATAGGAGTCTAAGGCATTATAGTCCAGCTCACACATATACATACATGCAGCCTGCAGTGTGTGTTCTCGGCTTCTACAATACTTCTCCAACCCTTCTATTACTACACAGGGTTATACACTCAGGCCTTCTCCTCAGTCACCAGTGTAGAGGACATACCTACTCCTTGTATGTAGATACGTAGCCGCTGTACACTACACACACATGGTAAAGTTTGCCTCGTAGATATGTACCTGCCATGGGTAGATTGGGCCCCAGCCTATATGCACATGCAGTGTGAGCAGGAGGGCTGCTTGCTCTGAGTTGCTGCTAAAAGCTGAAGAGTTCTAAAAGCTATGTATATGTAATGTCTATGAGAGGCCTGAACGACGCTGCCGACACCACACAACACACAAGGAATATTATAAAGGTTTTGAGACTCAAAGCAGGGAAGCTTGAAAGTATTTTCCATCGAGCCCCTCCTCCGAGCATGGGACTACATACGGGGGAAGATAGGAGAACGACCAGCAATCTCCCCACGTTCATATGTATCATGATTTCCATTCCATCCCGTCCATCCTATTCTAAACCATCCACCATTTTCCACGCAAGACCCTTTTGCTTTATACTTTACCATTTGCTATTGCCATCCTTTTTACTTCTCTCCTCTTATTCTCATCTACTTCTTCTCTCTCCTCAGTAGGAGCCTATATAGGCATATGTACGTACTAGCCTCATAGCTCTAAGTTTGCTTTTGCCTCTGATGTTCCTCTCTTTTTACTGCTCCTGCTTTGGTGCAAGTGCTTCCAATGTACTTTTTCCCTTTGCTCGTCAGAGAACAAGTAGAAGAAGAAGAAGAAGAAGAGCGAGGAACGAGCCAGCAGCGGTGGTATAAGGTTTGTATTAGACCTAAAGCATGAGTGCTACAGTATAGGACTCCGCGGTCTCTCTCTCTCAAGTCTCTTCTCTCTCTCTCTATTTCGCTCTCTCTCTCTCTCTCTCTCTCTCTCTCACTCCCTATCTCTTTTCCTCAACATTCTGTCTTCTGTCGTCCTATGCATGTACATAGGAAATTCGAAGAATTTCCCACCAGATAAGGATTTACAGAGCTTTTAGGCAAGTCTGTGACTATTTTGTCCTCCTGACTCCATACGGTGTGGCTCTTGTTTTCGAGGTGTAATTCAGTGTGTACTTATGCGCAAAAGAAGGATGATGCATTACCGCCCAATACATATGTACCATACCAACAACATTACTTACTTTTACTCGTCGGGCACGGGCAATCTCCTCTCTCTTTCTACTTCATCCCTTTAACACAACAGTATGCATTAATCTCTTGAAATAATAAGCTGTACTTACTGATGCTCACGGAATGGCTTCTGCCGGCTGCACTCTCCTTACCTTTTCATTAGACGTACATACGGGGCTGGGGATATGAGCCTAGTGGACGGGCTATGACTCTAGCACATGTATAGTGTATAGGACTCTTTTTTCCTCTGTATTTATTAGAGTATATGTATATAATTATATTTGGACTGCATAGAGGACATATGTATATTTAGTAATGTGTATGAGCTCAGGCCTATAATGTTGTACAGTACAGGGCTTGAGGAATGAGAAAGGCAGGGAACGAATTAGAGGAAATGCTGTATTATATATGTACATAATCACGTCTGGTAGTAGTCTATGTTTGTGTGTGAGCATTAGAGAGGGGATGTAATGTTGAGGAGTTACTGCAGGAGTCCCTGTGCTAAGGTTGTTTGGTGGATTGGATAGATGGGGAAAAAATTGTCACGAGTATTACCGAGAAAAATGTTTCCTTTTGTTTCAGCCCTTGTCAATAGTTTCATTTTACTAGAAGGTGTGTGTTTGTGTGTAGTGTGTACAAGGCTAACAATATGGTTGTTATTCATAAGAAAAGTATAGAGTGTGGGGCATTCTATTGGAGTGTTCATTTTATAAGGCATTAAACGCAGACGTTTTGGAAATGAAAGGAACAACAAGTTCATTTTGTTATCAAGTCTCTCTCTCTCTCTCGCGCTCTCTCTCTCTCTCTCACTCACTCGCTCTCTCTCTCTCTCTCTCTCACTCACTCGCTCTCTCTCTCTCTCTCTCTCACTCGCGGCATGTACATGCGGAGAACATTTCCTTCCTTGACTGAAGCCCACCAACTTTATTTCTCCGCTGGAGTCTGCTCTCTCTCTTATATATGCTTGTTTTTATTTTATTGACAACCCCTCTTCTCTGTTGACTCGGGCTGAACACAGTCACATTGGACGTACATATGGGGAAGAGGCACATGCTTTCATTTCGGGAGTACAGGGATGAAGTAGTAGTGACAGATTTTTTTCCCCTCTCCTTCCCTTTTCTTTGATTGTGTAACAAGAAAACAGGTAAGATTTACATTGCATTTGACACTTGCCGTAAAATAGATTTGACGTATTGATAGGGATCGTTTAAAAGCTCATTAATACTCGGAGGGAATGATTAGGAGAGGGATACTAACCAGCGGGATGAAATTGTTTCCCTTCCAAGTTGAAATGTATATTTGTGAAGTAGGAAGGCAGGGAAGAGTATATTTAATTTAGGCGGCGTAATAATTAAAGAATTTAAAGTGCTTGATTAACAGGCTGTTCGTATCAAAAACGTGAGAGTAATGTGTGGAATCTTGATGTCTATAGGCGTGCGGGTGTACCTTTTTAAATGCTACGTTTGTCGAACAAGTCAAATAAGTTGGAACGAGTTTTTTCCTCTCAACTTGTGTACTAAAGTACATGGAGGGGCAATGGAGTGTAGATATGTACATAGAGCTCTGAATGTGTTTTTTTTCTCATTTCTCCCAAGACAAGTCATGTGTGTGGTACTGGTATGTGGATGGATGTTACTGCATATATGTTATGTATCCCTGTGTCTGTGCCTGTGTTTTAATGTAGTACTTGTGTGCTAATGTGTGCTTGGTTAAGTAGTGGTCGTATCTCAGACGGCGTTAAGATTAAAGTGCACACCTTCACAAAACATTTAGGAGTCGTAGGGATGCATAGGTGCTGGAAGCTTGGCTTGTATAGATACTTAAAGTACTCATGTATAGATACTTGTTGTTTTCCTCCTTCGCTCAGGGTGTCAGTTTGTCTTGGGAGCTTGACCATTCAGACGATGCGGTATGACTTGTCGTCAAGGATGATAGGGAATGACAGATTTTCCCCGTGATAAATTTGTCTTTGATTCCAAGGGAGGTCTTTAATTTATACATGAAACATATGCAGTTAGTGATGCTGTGCAAAAGATTTTTTTCCCCTGGCTACTGGCTCTACACTCTTCATCATTTTCTCAGTCAGTTGTATGTATCTACTCTTGCCTTAGATGCTGGGATAGCCTCAGAGCTTGTGTGTACTTACCAGGACGGCCTGAGAGCTTGTATGTGTATGTGTGTGTGTGTGTACTTATGCGTGCCATGAAGGAGTGTAAAGCTGCAGTATCACAATGATCCATTGTATACTCTCCTGCTGCCTAATTATGTGTTCACCATGCGACATATGCTTGTATGTACTCACAACATTATCCATTAAACCTTCAGTCCCTCATATGCAAACCATAGAGCCGGAGTATTTATGAACCATGGTTGTGAGCAGGAATGGGAAAAATACTCAAGTCCATATGCAAGTACTGCTATCAGAGGAACTATCATTGTACCGTACTAAAAGCCACTCGTACTTGTCGTCTCTTTTTTGAGAGATGTGTGCATATGTATGTATATTGGCCTGAAGACTTGAGGAGGATATGAGTGAGTGTGTGTGCTTATAGGAAGAATCATGTGTGCTGTGTGTACTTACTGAAAGTACGGGTGAGGAAAAAGAGCGGAATCGTACACATACACACACACACACATAGATACATACATACAAGGAGCCCCCGTATGGAGTATGATATTAGTTAGTGGAAGCAATAGCAATGCAATGCATAGAGAAGGAATTGGTTCTCAACCAATCCTCTGTATGCTGTATTCAGTCCAGGATTTATTGGCTCACCGCTCTGCTCCGGTCCATGAGCAGCATACGACTGTATATGCTATAAGAGGATATATATAGGGAGGAAAAGCCTTCTTGAAAGGATATGCAGGACTGTGGGACTCCATACTAAATGTTTTCCTACTCACTATATATATCTACCTACAGAGTTTCGTCTTGGTCTTTATTTCATCTCATCTCTTTTTTTTCCCTTCCTTTCTCTCTCTATCTCTCTCCACTTTAGTTTATGCTCCTCTATCATATTGGAGGAAGGCAGAGCCGAATGCCTCCTTGAAGAAGGATCCCATCCACTACCAGAGCCCGGCTCTCTGTAAATATGTATAGGGAAGGGAAGAGAGCGAAAAAAGCGAGAGATTCAAGAAGAAGCAAAGTCTATGCCAACATTAAAGCGAAACATACACAAAGACTCACAATCAGTTCTCTCTGTCTTCCTCTCTCTCACTCACTCAGTCACAAGTTAGAGTAAAGTATGTGAACATATTCAAGTCTTATTGCAGAACAAGACCACATCTTCATCACATCGTTTGCATCCTCAGTCTTCATCTCCTTTGCCCTAATCTTTTCCGTTTGTATGATTCCATTTCGTGAAGCTCATATCTCATCTCAATTTCTGCCTCTCTCTCTCTCTCTCTCTCTCTCTCTCACTCTTCTATATCTCTCTCTCTCACTCAATCCTTTCCTCTTATATTCTTCCTCATCTGTAGTAGATGTAAAGTCAGGGATAAGCCTTTTTGCTATTAGACGGAGAGAACAGAGGCTTTAATATTTTTCCAATTCGCAAGTTGTCATTGGAAGGGAGTATATTGCAAAAAATTAATAAATCTGTCAGATTACAAGTATAAGCTTCATTGAGAGCCAACGCCACAGAAATAAATCAGTTCTTCTTAAGTTCTCTCCTTGTACTTAAAATAAAACACAGCCTCTTGAGAACGGATGAATGAGCAAACAGATTGGAGAGGGGAGTGCTTCTGCATAATAATAATTTACTGACTTCTGTTGTAATCATGATCATTTCCCCGGTAGTTAATGGAAGGTTAATAAGTTAATTCTATTTGTTGATAAGATGATGATACCACTTCATGTTGGGTACAGCACGCCTTCATAATAGAGAAAGTATGTAGTCATTGATCCTGTCAGCACTCATCCATGCTCTAGTTTAGTAGTCGTTGGAGTTGGAGAGAGAATGGATGATCTGCGTGCAGGCTCTAATAAAATCGGAAGCTGTTGGAAAGGGAAAAGTGATGAGAGAACTGGGCTATTGTTGCGGAAGGTAAAGCTAATTATTAGTAAATACCCTGTAATAACTAGTTTCATGTTTTCCTACAAAAAGAATATAATTTGAGGAAAAGTCCCAGGAACTAAATTAGTGTGTGATCATGACTTAAATACATGCAATCTTTCATTTGATTATTCTCTGGAATTTGTAATATCCACCAGTGTGGTTCGTCCGCCACAAGCACCAAACTCTACGTTTTCTATGGTGCACCGCAGATTCGTCAAAATCCCATTTGCTTTTCCTTCTACTGTACTGCTACTACTACTACTACTGCTACTGCTACTACTGCATGGGGCAATGGTAGTACAAATATAGGAAGGTAATTTGGTTGCTCCGTGCTTATATAGAATTTGGAAGGTCCCTGCAGTGTGAGTGTGAAGACATATAGAGTATCCATAGCTGTGAGAATGTACCAATGTACAAGTACTTATTTTCTATCTTTACAACGTGCAGTGTGCATAAAAGTTGGGATATTACATACGGCAGGCCAGCCTTTGCTTGTACGTACAAAATGCTACCCATACGTGAGAGTATTAAAGGTTAGGTCCTCAACAGTAGGAACAAGTAGAACCTCAACTGAAACTTGCCAGTAGCAACTGTGTATGCATGACAGTGGGTTTTGGAACTATAGCCCTTGTCATGTACCAAACTACAGAAATGTACCTAATGCAGTTTCTCCCTTTAGAGTTGGCAGTGCCATTTGTACTACTGCTACTGCTACAACTAGTACTACGGCTGGAAATAGAGAGAGAGAGAGAGAGAGAGAGAGAGAGAGAGAGAGAGAGAGAGAGAGAGAGGAAAGGATGCAGGAAAATTTGATGGGTGAAATATTGATCTCTATGTACTTGGAATCTCATTCAACTCAAGTCAAGTCCTCCTAAAAGTTAAGCTATAGCTATATATCATTTCATCCAAAAGTCGAGGAGTGGTAGTAGTAATGGTGGTAGTAGTAGTATCTTAGCATGTAAACTGACTTAAGCTCCTCCTGTATTACCGTGAGCAAGTGTGCTGGCAGAAAATACACACAGAGGCATGCTTTGTTAGACTATAACTACATGGACACTTTTATTTCGTCTCTGATATCTTTTTTTTTTTGCAAGCTTTTACCCTGGGATTACTTAAAAGATTCCAACCTTTCCTTTAACATATGGTACTCTCAACGTTTATCATGTGTACACCCGTTTTTATACGAGGTCTAATGCCCGTGTGCCGCTCTACCCCTCACGGAAACAGTGAGACAACGATATTGCACGTACTAAACCTGGAGCCCTCGACAAAAAGCCAAGACGAACAAAAAAAACAACTTGGCTTTTTGATTTCTCTGTCGAACTCGGAAGATACGGTAATGGCTAAAGTACTACAAAACAGACAGGCCTTGTACACTCTTGAGGAGTACAGGTTCAACTAAAGTTTTTACCTTTATAACTTGTACATTTCCACAAAAACAGAGACGTGCTATAAGTATTTACACATGCGAGTCTCTCTCTCTCTCTCTCTCTCCCTCTGAAGTTGCAGTCATACCTCCGAGCTTATCCTTATCGTAACGAGACCTGTCCTGGTGAACTTATGGTAAAGGCCAAGCTTATATGGCTTTTCAAGATTTTATACGAAAGTCTGAAGAAGAGCTTAAAAGTGGGAATTATGTTGAGTACGACGCATTTGGATTGAATGGTGAATCCACTGAAGAATAGGTAGCGGAGAGCTTAAAAGTATGTGAATTCCCTTGGCATCTAAGGTTGCATCAACTTCCCTGCAGCTTGAAACAGTCATGGAAAGGATCGAGGAGAACTCACGTCCATAAAGCGAGGATTGTATGACGAGTATGGAAACTTGGTTTCCTTATTTCTAGACTTGATTTTCTTCATATTTATGACAGTCCGTGGCATGGTGGTGAGGGGAGGGAAAACCAAGGCATAATTGTAAATGTAAAATGTAATGTTTGTCGAGTTGGAGTTTGCCATACTTTTCCTTTACTATTACTTTGTGTCTAACTTGGTGGGGGTACTAATGCCGAGATATGAGTGTTGTACAGTTGTAGGTGTGCATCCTAATAATATACTTGGATCCAGGGCTTCTGGGCACAAAGTAAGTACTGCTGTATTTCTCAGGGTTGCTGTTCCCAGTTCCTTCCCCATATACATAAACTCCATACACAATGTAATAAGAGCAAAGGCGTAGACGTGCTTGTTCAAGCCGTCTTTTTCAGACAAGTACCATCCAACCAACCGAAAATGTAGCGTTTTGCTTCCCTTATGGACTTTATGGAGGATGTATATACCCCTTGTGTAGATATGTGTGTCTATGTGAATGTACATATGTATGTGTACGTGTGTGTGTGTGCGTACATATGTGTTTGTGTTTCTTCCAGTGCAGGATTTGCAAGTAGGAACAGAGCACTGCCGTCTTCGTCTTTCCTATTAACTGTTTTATTTTCCTAGAACCATATCGTTAAGTGTATAGCTAGTCAGAGACGGATCCATGAAGGCATGAGTGCTCAAGTAGTGGGAAGGGTTTAGTTATAACTCATATCAAGCCGAGAGTTGTTATGGCAAAGAGACCAAGAGGTAGTGATGGGAAACTAAAGTGAGATGATGTATAGAGACGAGGGAGTTGAGAAAGTCCAAAGCTTTCAATACAATGGCACCTTGAAAGCCAAGCAGACTTTCTCCATCAATTTTACGTTCCATTCCCATTCGAGGTTTTCGGTTCGGGGAGCAAGCAAAGGCTAGAGGAGAAAAAAAAACTTACAGGCAAGTAACCATACGTAAGAGTCAGGGTAAGCAGCCGACGGGGAAAGAGAGCCTTGGAGGCAGCCGGAGAGGAATCGGAGTAAGTATACAGGAATCCAACTAACGTCAAACCAAGTAAGGAACACAAACACGGAGAGGAAGAGAGAAATAGGGAGAAGGGAAAAAGATAGACGGGTCTTTGAGACGAATCGGTTAAGACCGATTTGGTACGTTTCTCCTCTCACCCGAAGGCGCTACCGCCTACTTGTTTCAACATTGACACCAACACCAAAAGATGGCCAAGAATCTTCGACTAATGTATAAATTCATCCGGTATTTTCCGCTCCCCGTCGCATATCTTTATTTGTCTTCTGAAAGACTCGGAGCCGCCGCGAGTGAGGTAGAGAGAGAGAGAGAGAGAGAGAGAGAGCGGAGGGCTGGGGAGGCATGTGTGGACCTTTTCTTATATATTATTATTATTATTATTATGTGCTCGAGTAGCAAAAGTTGAAGAACTTATCTGGTGCTCAAGAAAAGAAAGAACATCATCTCCGTTTTATCACAATGGTTATGGCTTTCCTCAGTAATTCCACTATTATTTCACATGAACATGTACCAGCTCCTGTTCGCTCTCCTTCTTCATCTCATCCCTGGCAATGTAACGACCCTATGCATGGGATAAGTATATAGTCTCAGCCTCTATACAGCATTCCCTGGGTTTTGCCCAACGAGCAGTCTCATTCCCTTTCAAGAGTATAATGTACAGTTCAAATCATGACAACCTCTACAGCCTAGTGAGCAACTTTTTTTTTTGCCTTTCAGCAAACTATAACTTAACTTCTTAACAAATACTGCTCACTTTGTATTTATTCCAACGACCTGACAAACAATGGACATTTATCAAAATGAAGCGCTACACTTATAATTCACTCCTCACTTTCTTAATTAACCGATCATTACCTATAAATAAAACATTCCGAGGCTCCAAATGAGCTGACTTCTGTGCGGAGCTTCGTTCCTCCTCGTACTAGTGGATGTCCCTTTCCTCATCACATCAACAAATACCTGCTCTTTTGCAAGCTCCTCCACTTGGACGTACATATAAGGACCGGGGATAGACACATAATCCAATTGAATGCCACCTAACAAGTTTAAAGGTATTATAGTGAGACGGAATGCAGTACAAAGAATGTATTTGGAAACCTCCATCAATGGAGTTAACCGGAGCCTTTTCCCTCCTCTGAAAAAAAAATATGTTAAGCATAATCTGACAAGAAAAGCTCTACAACCGAATTTAAAAAGCTGGGATGTACAGATACATCCATATGTGTATCTTCATGGGCTCGGGAGTGAGGATCTGTATAGGAGAGGAAACGCTTAATAGGAATCTGTAATGATAACATGAACCGCACTGAACACATTATAATTGTGAGTACAAGGAAGGTAAAGGGAACTCGTTAATATGTTGTTCGCTCATCCCCCCCTCCTTGTAGAGTACAAAGGCACACCTTGACATTAAATATTTCCACGCTTCTTTCAAAGCCTCTCACATATGTAATAAAATGATGAGTCTATTTTTGATTACCTCACTCACCTTGAATTGATTCACTAACCTTTTGGTTTGTTTTGCAAATTATCATTAATAAGGGATAGGGAATGAATTGAAAAATCAAGTTTAGACTCCTCGGTTTTTAATTTGCACGTTTGCCGGAATTCTGGCCTCAATAATTATCCCTAATTCATTACATACAATTGAAATATTTTTATTTCCCAAAGGCCGACAACACTAGTTGAGTCGGAGGTACGTGTCTATTTTCATTAGTGTATACTATGTGGAGTCAGAGATTCTAGATATTTTCCTTTTGGAAGAGAGCAGGCTCGGCCTTTTAAGATATTACACAGCACATCTTTTTGCATCAAGTCAAATCTCCTGACTGAGGTCTGGTTACTTTTGTACATAATTGCACATACGTGGGTATGTACACATATAGATAGGACATGCCTGCAGTTGATCCTTTGCTGGTGCAGTTTTTTTTTCGTACAAAGCCCTGAACAGGGGAATGGTTGGTATGATGATGATGATGGTCCATACATATGTATGTATGCACCCCTATGTGTTTTGTGTATGGACAGTAACTAACAATATAAAATATGAAGGGAAGGATTCTTGTTGCTTTTTTCCAGAGGCTGAAAACTGAACTGCTGAGCAAGTCTTCGTTAAGCTTTGATAACTCGTCAGCCGAACCGGTTTAATAATACTTAAAACACAGGCGGTGTACGAATTACGAATATGAACACAATTTTGCTTATTTACTCTCTCCAGAGAGTGAGAGAGGAGAGGAGCTTTCGGGAATACATATGGGCTCGTTTCACAGTTGCTCCTCATAATATCACGTCATGTCGAATGGAGTCTGGTTTGGTCACACGGATGGACAGGCTTCACTATACATGGATGGAAAGCTGTGTCTGGCGTACATATGCCCTGGGTCTGTATCATCTGCTTGCTTTATTAAGCACTCGGCACTCCACAGCTATAAGCTTCCGAGCTGTCAGTGGTATGTATTTGTATGGGAAGAAACGAAAGAAAATTGAGTATTTGTCCGACCTATGTATGGTACAAATGACTGTTGTGCATGTATGTATGTATGTATGTGTACATGGATGGACGAAGGATGTTGGAGCATGGAATGAAATGATGACCAAGGGCTATCTGGAGGTTTCAGTTTCAGTCAATCCATCTCCATCTTTATCGTTCTCTCAACTAACGATAAGTGCTTGTTCAGTTGCATTACATCCTCCATATAACCTGACCATGATGAGAGAGAAGTCTCTGTCTCTCGTCACATATTACATTTCACTTTACACAAAACAATTCCACGTATGTACATTTTTGCCTTTTGTCATTCCCCAACTCATCGTATTTCGTCGGTTTGGAGAACCAGCAAAGAGCAGTACTGACTCCTGCATGGAGAGACCTATGTTACACTATGGAGGTACATATAATTATGTATATACTGTTCATCCACAGCCTCCACTAGTGTTTCATTTCATACGGTCCGTCCTCCTTTCTTTCGTATGGGTTTTTAGCACTGTGGCCGAGGCTCTATCTCCCTGACTTGTAATACTTGTATATGTAGGTATCTACAGATTGTTAGGGAAAGAGTCCCTGTACTGTATATAGCAGGATCGCAGAGAGCTGTAAAGTCTGCCCGCACCATGTGAACACACTTTAACGGTTCGTCTATCTGCACCAGGGAAGGATATATATGGGAGAGTGAAAAAGACGTAGGACAAAGCAAACTCTACACTAAACAAGCACACAGTTCTGCCAAGTTATCGTTAGCAAAGAAAAATAATTTTACCAGATACTATACATAGTTTGCACTTTGTACTCCTTGTTATTTTTTTTTCTGCTCCGCTCCACTCAGCTCGACATTGTGCCTGTACACTTTGCTGGGTTGCAAGGGAGTATTTAGTTTCAGTGCTCTAGAGAAATTACTCTCGTCGTCATCATATGAAAAAATATATGGAGTCAGAATGCTGGGAGAGCTAAAGCTAAGCTACTAGTACTCTCCGGCGTCTAACTATGAATCCCTGACTGTGTATGAGGACAATTGTACATGTACTTATGAAAGTTTTGGTGATATGTTGGGGTGGAGAAAAAAAAAGTTAGAAGTCAAAGTGCAGACACATTATGCCAGCAAACACATACATTTCACGGCTCTGTAGTAATGATCAGGCAAATCTAGATAATAATTTTATGTGGACATATTATTTCAACTTAAGATTCATGGCAAGAAACTTATCCCTTCATTATCACTTACATTACTTCCTATTTGGTAACGTAATCTCAGTAATATTACTAGAGTCGAGCACTAACTTGGGTCCGCATAGTAATTTCTCTCGTCTCACACATGTATTATTATCAGGCGTTCTCGAATGTAGGGACCCTGAATATGTAGTACCTGTGCGATGGGGCTCTGTTAACTTGTTCTTGTATCAGTATTTTGACTCTGGTCTCTGGCTGTACAAGGACTCAGAACCGTAGTCTTTTCATGCTACTCCAACACGGAAAAGTTATTACTTGAGGGAGATACAGACTATATGAGGATTTCCACTGCCATTACAGTGTTACATGTACGCTGAGGTATTTTTTGCTCGGGAAAAATTTTTATATGGTGGAGGAGGTAGTCATTCGTAGCCTATTACTCCTTGCCCTTTTTATTGTGATGGATGTAATGTGTGTGCGATAAGAGCGTGAACTATTTGATCATTTACGTAGTGGAAATCTATTGCACAATAGTAATGCGGACGACATGAGGATGAGTAATAAGTAGCGATTTGAAATCATTGAAACCTCAATCTAATCGTAACTATTGGTATACTGTAAATACTTGTTTGCTTTTGGGAATATCTATGCACAAATGGTCTTTTATTACTGGGACGTGCCTACTGTACAATTTTTGAATGTGCAAAACCATCCTGGATTTTTTTTCTCTCTCTCCTTGCCTTCAGTCAACAATTCAAATGCCTGTGTGTATTCACATTACACACATGTGCATGGGGAAGTATACATATGATACTCTTTTATCAAATTCTGAGCAGTCGTTTTGTCAGCCGTATGACATGTGTGAGGACTTTGACGCTGGGATGTTGGTTCCATAAGCATTTCCATGGACTCGAAATTGAATTGACTAGCACGGTAAAAGTCATCGTTAGAGGGAAAAAATGAATTCAAGTGTTGTGCGAGTTAAATTTGATGTGTAGGGAAGAAGACTGCGTTGTGAAGAAGAAGTGGCATGGAACTAAATGCGATAATGTGAATGCAAAATACTTCATGTCTCCTTCACTATTCATCTCTCTATTCAATTCACTTTACAACTTTTTTTTTAGAATGCATACGCGCCTCCATGGACACCATACTATTTACAACTTACGAGTACGATACTTGTTCAGACGATACAAGCTACTATTATATCATACAGAGTCAGTGGAATATACCCTGACAGTTTACACCGCTCCACTACTGCATAGGAGGATTGAGCCGTACCTTGACGGAGATATGAAAACATGACAAAATCCATGTACATACGTGAGTATAGCAAATGGTTACGAAATCCCACGACAACAGGCGTACCACCTCCAGCATCATTCAATTCTGTCATCTCTTTAAGGCAACTGGTAACAACGAGAGCCAAAACCAAGGAACTTTATTCACGGCAATTTTCCTCCCTGTTGCCTTACGACAAACTCATCCTCTCTCTCTCTCTCTCTCTCTCTCCCTGAAAATATACACTTTTCAAATCCCCATTACAGCCTCCATAGTACATATCTCCGTGCGTGTATCCCTTATATAATCACATCATTCATTGTCCAAAATCGCACCGGAGTGTATTGCAGTGTCGATGCCAAACAGTGAAATGAGAAGAATTGAATAAGCTTTGAGTTGAAGCACAAAGAGAACTTCTTTCACCGCACTTTATAACGTGTATACCCAAGGAGTGTTACTTATTACTATCTGAGAATCACGTCTGCCTGCTATAAGAGCATCCTACAACAGGGGCTTAACAACATCCTCCATGTAATTTGCAATCCATCAGCGTGTCTCCTCTACGTTATTGTGCATCTTCCCTCTCTTTCATCTTCTTTCTTCCCATTCCCAGGAGCTCATGAATAATCAAAGTGCAGGTATAAGACTCAAATCGAACCTTCTTTTTACCAGGTTACCAGAAAGCAACCACCGTATACTACGACTGTGACTGTACAGTGCATATGTACTTACGGGGAACATTCTCATTCCGCCAAGGTACGACAGGAGGTCGGATGCTGGGTGAAATTGTGTGAAGATACTACATAAAAAGCACAATTTCATTCAATTTAGTTGTACAGGATTGTAAGATATATACTCGACAAATGATCCCAGAATCAAGTAGTACTGGTTTGGTTTGAGTATCAAGCTTTTTTTCTGTGTAAGACTTGACTCTGAGTAGTAATAATAGTCACTGTGGAATGTACGTATATTTGGAGAGCTATTACCATAACTGCAAAAACAGGCTGACTATATATGTAAGTATCAACATGTACGGGGATGGAAGACACGACGGAGAGGGAAGTAATATGCCGATAACATTGTTAGAGCTCTTTTAGCTCGGACGACAACATAATGACCGTAATCCAAACGGACTCAAATAGATTGCATCGTGGACATTTCATGTTCGCACCACTTAAGTAAACAATATGGTATTTCTACTCACCATCTCATAAACTATCGTGTAAACCATCCAGAACCTCCTGTGACTACTCCGGTACACTTTATATTATAAGTAAGAGCTAATATTGACAAATATTATTCCTATAGAATGTGATGTGTGTCTGTGTAGTTTGACTACAATCGAGACTTTGAGTGTGCCACATGACATGAACACACTGTGACGTGAAATGGAAAATGAACGACTCCTACTACTCCGTGTGTGATTGCACATATTTTATTCTACCTTTTATCTCCTTGTGTGTGTGTGTGTGTACATACCTTCACAACATGCCCTAACCGATTCTTAACTAGAGTAACCATGTTGAATTGATTCCGAGTCCACGTAGCATATTGCTTGTCAGGAAGGTCTCCGAAGTGAAGGGTATAGCTGACCATATCCATTTATTGGATTGTAAACTATGAGGCACATAAGTGAAGGAGCTTTGAAAAACACATGAAAACACCTGTCATCTCGACGGCACTATGCAAACCTGAACAACGCTGAGGAGAGTGTTCGGCTCTGTAGTCAGTACTTATAGAAAGGAAAAGAAAAAAAGACCGGCTCATAAGTTAGTTTAACACATGACGCTAGTGAGTAGCTAGACAACCACAAGAGCGTCACTTTGTAACTTAAGTGTACAGTCTCCAATCAGAATCTCAATGGCTTTATTCATCATCAAAGTATTATTATGAAAGTTCAATCAATTTCGCTGAGTGGTGGTTAGCAATAAGGTATAGGTATGTCAGGTATGGGGAATGTAAAAAACCAAATTTACTCCGAGGTAGCAGTAGATTGTTACAAGTCTGTATAGTAGTGAGAGAGTACTTATTATTGAAGGATACAAGAATAAATCAAACGGAGTTTCCTTGCTGGTAAGCATATACTCATTAAGACGCCAGAGTTATGCGACACGAGGTCCTATACTGTGATTTAACTTTGGGATCCAAGAAAAAAAAACAAATCCCATTTTGCAAATCTGCTAAAAGCCACAAGCTTAAGTCAAGGGGCTTAAAGCATACTCATATGGAGACATTACATGGGAGCGTGGGGTGCATGTACAATTATGACTCTGTATACTGTGTAAGATGTAGTGAGTACTTGTGAGTATGAGTTAACAATTGGTGTATTATCTGAACTACTCAGGCTGCTAAAAGATAGCAAGCGTGTTTAATGATGAGGCGTAATGAATAATAGCTTACACACTACTGGCATTGGGCGCAGACATTATAGGCTTTCGTAAAAAAAACAAAAATTTGAGCGATGAATAAACTGGAGATTAGTTCCACATTTATTTCGAGTCATCATTGTCCTAATGCTTTTTATTCGTACACACTGTGGCACAAGCAAAAACATTGTTTTCGCACGTCACACATCCATATTTATGTTCATTTCATATGTCACAATAAATAGTGTTTCCTCTATTTTTATTGTAAATGGCTCCCAGTTGGCACTCTTTCCATTTTATAGGGGATTCAACAATGCATTTAACTTATGGAAATAGCTCTTGCATGTCCATTCCTTTCCACACCGCCACATTTAGGTTTACTTGTGAGCCCTTTCCGTATAATGGATATATACCCACATGTACGGTGGTTGTATAATCCGTATCTTTTGGTTTCATGTATAGCCAGGGCCTTGTAACATGGATTCGTGGAAGTGTCCCTTTGATCGTAAAGGTATATCAATGAATCCATGTGTGTATATGATATACAAGTCCATATAAGGGGAATTACCTTTGCAGAAAAGGAGACGGCACACCACAGACAAGTGTAGTGTTTACTTTATGAGCAAAGGGTGTATAAATATAGGATAGGGCTTGGGAATGGTAGTTTTTATTCATGTGTTTTTCAAAGAGTAAAACTTAATTTAGTAATATAGAGTTAATGGGCAGCTGGTTTTCAATATTAAGAAGTGTATGGGGCGGTCGTGAGCGCTTTTACTTCACAGGAACACACACACACACACACACACACATCCTTGGGAATGAGATAAATGTACATTTGCAGTTGCTGTTTAAAGAGCACCGTGCATTGTCCGACGTGTATTCCCTGGTAAATAAATTTAATATTCCATTACTTCTCGTTTTGATATAAACTGTATTTAAATGCAACATGGGATGGAAAGGTTCGAACCAGAGTCAACCTCACGAGTGCTCACAGAATGGCAGGCGGGAGAGGTACCATGCATGCATGTACATATATGTAGGAAAGGGGTAGTTTGTGTGTACACTCTAATGATTGCTCATTAAAATTTCATCGTTTGTCCATTGAATGTTGTATATGAGCATGAAATACCGTTGTTCTTTAATAAGGAACATCACCACAATCACATCATTTCTTTTTCCTCCATCACCATGTAATCTACTCATGTACAACTTGTCATACAACTTGTTCTTCATACGACGTGCATACATATGTACGTACATACATGCAGATGAAGTGAACAATATTTTATTTCCAAGCCAATCTGTAAATTGTCATCAGTGTCTTGTAGCCTATTTAGTGATATTTTATTACCTGGCTTACTCATTCATTATTTAAGATTCCTTTTTTATGGACTTGGGAACAGATGAGAAAAAGAGAGAGACAGAAAGAAAGAGAGGGAGAGAGTAACGCAACGCCAAATTAACACTTGAGAGATGCAGATTTAAATGCAATGCAAATTTAAATGCGATACAGGCTCACAGTAACCCCATACGTTTCCTTGAAAAAATTGCAAATCATCAATGCCGATGGAAGCCTATAAGGCTTAATAGATTGTAAACCTTGTATTTTATGTTTGCTCGAGTCTTGTTATATAAAGCTTGAGAACAAACAGAGGAAAACTGAAATTGCTCGAGTTATGGGGTCGCTGTATGATAGTGTGTCGTATCGTACTCTATGAAATTACATTGTATATAGTTCGTGCAAGCGAGAGAAAAAGATAAACTTAATGAGATACGCACTTGAGGATATTTTTTTCCCATATTGAATCCCCTATTGTAATCTCAACCAGTGTGCATACTACTACTTTATTCCCAGTGAGTAACTGCAAATCAACGTTAAAGTTATTTGCTAAAGTTGACTGCAAGAAGCTCTTCACAATTTAATGGAAAAACTGTATGTAATTGCATGTATGTGATAAGATGTAATCAAAAATATCAATCAACGGCAAGTCTCCCTAATAAACAAGCACCACTTGTTGTACACGTTTTCTCACTACTCGGGGCTGCAATTTTCTTCGTAATTCACTTTTAACTGTACTTGGCAGCGGACAGGCCATACAGTGTGTACTACTCAGTGGAGGCATTACAAATCGTTGAGGGTTTGAGGAACAAATTTAATAAACCATAAGTCAATCCCCTGATGAGTATGGTGACAGTTCCAATAAAATCAATAAGTACATATCATAAGGGGATTACTAATTGAGCTGAACTCAATAAAATTCTGCAGAGCGAGAGCCACTCCTTCCTTAGAGAACTTTATGGGCTATGCTTGCTTTATCAAGTTGATGGAGCTATGATATCCAATATGCTTTGTGTATAGCCACTGTAGCCAGGTGTGTTAGAGCCATGAAGACCTCAGACAGGTTGAAGAATTACCATGGATGTGTGGATATATGCATTTGCAACCAAATTGAGGTAAAACTCGTTGGATGAGTGCAAGTGGGAATAGTCGCATTAATAAATAATGGTCAGTGTAGGTCTGTAGGAATTACCAGTAGGATTTTTAATCATTTAATTTGTACGTACAATTATTCACTCTATATCCATTATCAGCACGTACTTATTAAGTTCTTTGACAAATATGTATTTTGTATGTGTATAGGAGTTACTATAATTATGCATATGTAGTAGCAATTAGCTAATAATGTGTACGATAAATATTGTTGAATATGTTTGTTTTCCATCAAGAATCCTTTGGATATGTCTGGATGTGTGTAAACTGATGATACTCACACTGTTTTACTTGGTACTTACTTGTATGTAGAGGTATTAAATGAGTCTGATATGAAAATGTCCGCAAGCAGCTAATTAATTATAGTAATTGCTCTTGTTCAGTAGAGTTGCTCTTTCTATTTACGCAGAAATTTGTCAATTGTACGTCCAATGCGTAAATACAGCTTTCAGTTATACAGTTAAACATTGGCATTTTTCAAGCAGTAGTGTGTAGACTTGTAGAACAATAAAGTAAACATTTCAATTCTCGTACATATATAGATTTACAAACATTGTACTAAAGTGATTTATAAACAGGGTACGCACAATTTTAGATACTTTAACCTGTCATTGGAATTTTACATATATGGCTATTAACCGGTATAAATACATACTTGGAATTTTTCCCCATTGTAGCAAGTTCTGGAATTAAAAATCAAATTAAATATGATGTATTAAAGAATAAATTTCAAAAGAACCTTCGAGCAAAGTTATGATTTAGTCCGGGGTGTACGTAAACATCAATTATGTTGTGATATCAACACTAATGAATTAATAACACTGATTTGACACAAAAGAAACCTCCAATCATCAGTTGATATGTGTTTGAAAAAGATACATTGTTTCGCAAAAAGAAGGGGTTGTTACAATCTATGTATATAGGTACAAGTTAGCAGCAAGCAGCAATACTTGAGAAGAATAGTGAGATATTAGCCTGTGAATGCCTGCAATGGTAAACTGTGTTATTAAACATTCAGATTTAATTCAGGACTACTTTCTAGCTATTATTTCCTTTTTCCTCTAGAAAATACATCCACTGCGACGGGAAATATAATATGAGCTGTCATACAGTATTTAATTTAACTTGGAATCCCTTTTTGCACACATTTTTCAATACACAATAAACATGTAAAAAACAAAGCTGAATAGCAAACAGGAGTTGATTTTCTGCTTCGGTAACTCTGACATAATCATCACTAATCACTAATACATACAGGCATTCGAGACTATAATCGTAAATACCCAATTACATTATTAGCTGATAAGTAAAGCGATAAGGAAAATTTAGCTCTTCCTTGTTTACGCTATGTTGTTCAAGTACATACATGATATACTTAAATATGTGGTTGGGGTGTATTACTACGGTTGCACCTTGTCAATTTAACTATCTCTGTAAAATGTAGTAAAGTAATTACATAAAAGGAAAGCTACCATTTAATTCCTAGAATCAAGCCCTTCACTCTGGGATGAAAGCAGATTCATCAGCCAATATTACATAAGTTAAATGTTTTTTGTAACCTAGAGGTTCATCTACTAAAACCGTACACGTTGAACTTCGCTGCCAACATTTCACGCCTTCGAAACTGGTGTATGCATGAATGTGTGTACATGTTTCGTGTAATGTAGTGTACCCCATCGAAAAGATAAGTACAATTTCTTGTTCTTTAGACATAAGTACTGCATAATTCTAAAATTGTGTGTACAAACTGGTTTACATTAACGCTAAATCATAGTAATTAACGCTAGCAATGCTTTCGCTATGCTACATCTTCTACCCAAAGTCTCAAGTTGTTGTCTTTGCCTTCAGATTTTTTATATCAACACCTTAAATTACGCATACGTATCACTACCTACCTAACTACTGCCTACAGCTACCTATGTGTAATTATAACAATAATACGATCGCAAAGCATTGGAAAGATTAATAATAACAATGTACAAAAAAAGTTTTTATACAAACTGCTATTTTTACGTAGTAGAATCATTTTTTTAGTAGTAGCCTGCATTTATTTAGCCATTTCCATAATCTTTTTTTTTTGGAATCAACATGCTATAACGTAGGAGGTATATCTGTAATCTCAAGTTTCAAGTCCTATGGCAAATTTTGCATCGGCTCCGATTTTACTCACGGTACGTTCACAATCTCAATCTACGGCACACTTTAGAATGCTTCTTAGTTTCGTGTTGTAGTTGCCAAAAAGCTATAGCAATTTTAGCTGGTGAGTCTCAATGATGTCACCAGTATCTCATAAATAAGTTTCCACTAGGGATTTGCTAAACGTAAATATTTAATGCAGGAATTGCATATTTGCAGAGAACACTTCTGAGGAAATTAAATGTTTACATTGAATCTGTAACAAGTTTACTTTTTAATGTTTACTTTTGTCTCCCGCTACTCACTGAAGTATATGAGGGCGTAGATTGCCTCCTAATCGTAAATACATATACCTACGGTTTGTTATGAAACTTTTATTCATGATATTGGGTTAAAACAGATGCCAAAGATTTGGTTTATATTAATTAAATCTCACAAAATCTTTATACTTCATATCAAACCGCAATTTAAAGTTCAGTGGAAGCAAGCTCGCTATAATTAATTAATTCTATTTAAGAATTGTCAATTCATGAATTAGTTCTTTTGCAGCCTGATATAAAGTAGCTACTTTTCAAATAATTCGGTTCAATGATCTTCAAAGAATTCCATCCTTAGTTGTAAAATGCAATCGCAGATGACTCAACGTGCAGTAATGGAATGAGGATTGCAAATACGTCAGGCATCAATCTACAACCAAGATGCGCTCAGGTTTCAGATGCATACTTCACCTACAATAACATGGAAGTATTGTGTACATAGTACATACATACGCATGTAGTATATACTGATGTAGTCGTAGTAAAAATACGTGTAACAGGGGTTACCATCGTTACGGCTCAGATCGATGAAATATTGAGGAGCAAAAATCATACTAAAGAGTACTTTTAAAAAGGTGACGTATGCAGCAATAATGTACAACTACAAAAGTACTTATGCACTAGCCAAAAACGTACAAAACTTGCTAATTAATTTACAATATTTTTACAATTGGGCGTTAAAACCATAAAAATAAAAAAGTCACCACCTAAAACAATTTCACAACACTTAAAAAAACAAACAATCGTACCAAAAATACATAGCTAATCTCTACTTCTCACATCACTCAAAGTTAGTATTAAACATTGTTAAATCTTCAAAAGGTGCTGTGCTAGAATGATGATCAAGCATTTGGAGCATATCTTGTAGTTCTCCAGTTCCTTGAGGATGACCCGTTGCCCCGGTTGATGTTGCTGCCGGATTAGGAGCAGTACCTTGAGTTACGCCGTCTGGACCCGCGCCGGGGTTCTGCCATTGCCACATTCCTGAAAATAGTTGCAAATAAACTTTTAAACAAAATATTTCCCAAGGTTCATTTTAAAATGCCTAGATTGCCAATTTATTTGATTCCCCAAGATTGGTCAAGGCCAGTTGAAAGCTATTGTAAAACATCTCAAACAAGGAATTTTTTAGCACCAATCATAATCAATACTAATGTCGTGACAAGTCCAGAAACATCAGACAACGATGTCTAACAAGCAAAGATGTACGCTTTACAATGGTAAATCCTTGCTTATTTCATGTGATCTATGTTCCTTCTTGCACGAACCTGGGCGGTAACAAAAATGTATCCCAAAGAAATTACTCGAGGTGAAGGAAACTTGCTGAAATGTACGCTTTTAGGACTCGTAGAAAAGGAATCCTTGATTTTCAGGGAATCAAAAAGCAATTTATAACGTGAATCGGGTAAATATATCCATGATATGAAATTGTAAGAGTGTAAATAGTTCACCTGGAGCAGTAGCAGGGGGGTGATAGGAATTGCCTTGTGCAGATGAGCTAACGCCACTGGAGGCTCTAGATGAACCGCCACTCAATTGTGTATAGGTTGGACCACTGGGCGACCTCGAGGGACTCATTTGATTGTACTGTTGGTAGCCTTCAGATCCCGACTAATCCGTCAATGCACAGGACAAAAAACAAACGACAAAACATTATTCATATGATCGTATGTGTAAAATAAATTACCTTCTGTACTCATCTTCATCGTGTTAATCTTTGTTATCGGTACCATTATCCTGAAACAATCAGTGTTTTCCTGTATCTTCTACTTCTGATGCACCTCTTACTTAAAAAAGCTTAACACTGCATATCCTTTGTAGGCTCTATTGTCAAATCTGCCTTGGGGAAAACTTGACACCACCAAGATTCTCTCTACCTCTTTGTTCAGATCTCACCCATACTATTATCTACCCATCTACGCCCAGCCCGTGAACGCGAATGAGTAAATACAAGAGAGAGTAAATGCTGAAAAGTTGTATAAACCTTGGAGCTATTTCAACTTGGTATTTATCCAACATTTTTTTATTGCATACATCCACTCAACTCTAATAACTTAACAATACAGCGGGCAGGTCTTCAGTACAAAACATGAGGTTTCCAACCATCATTCCCATTATTACCCATTTAATACTTATACATAAGAAATCTATCCTCTCAAAAATATAATTGCCCATGATTCTAGTTAGCTCATTAAGTGTGATAAAACCCTTGAATTTAATAACACCCTATTAATTTCTACTCACTTGTCTTAAATGCTGAGAAGTTTGACTCCAAGCGACTTGTCCCGGTGTAGGACTCGTATTGGCTTTTGTGATCCTATTCAAGACGCTACCAGGTGACTCTGTGGAAACTGTGGCGTTTGACGCCGGCTGTGCCGGTGAGCTGTAACTGATGGGTGAGCTACTCTGTCCCTCATAATTGCTATAACTGCTTGCACTTCCAGTCCGGGTACCTAAAATCACAAAATAACGGATGTTAAAAGTTAAAACAGTCAAAACATCAAAAACTTTATTACTCTACAAACCTGAACCTACACAAAACAACCCATATCTTATTGGTAGCTCCATTGTTGACACAGAGCTACGAAGATGATCAACAAGTAAATATTTGAAAAATTACTTTCCATTTTTGTTCGTTGATGGTCTCGCATTTACATGAAGAGCTACCAATTTATTTGACATAAAGTAAAGTTAAATTGTTTTCATGCTCGATTACCTGAACCTCATTGTGAGCAGCTTTATGGCTGCACTACTATTCAATGCGTAGGCGAATTAACTTGGATCCAACCCAAATAATTGCCCTTCTGCCTGCAAGCACATTATGCATAAAAAATTAAAAAAGAAATAGCTAACAGAGAAATTCCAATAAAATAGCGTTTAAAGTCTCTCGTAAATGTCACCCTCTGGCTCAAAGATTAAAAGGTAACCAGAAGTAAAATTCAACTAATACACTTTGATTACTACCTGAGCAGGGTGAGGGTACATTCTCTGAAATGCATGCTTCACCTAAAGGATAACCACAGTGTAGGGCTACATAACCACTAAGTTGAACTACATACAAGTCAAGAGTACAATGTATAATTACGAGCACGTCAGATGAACTGAACCTTGCAGAAGAATGAACAAGTTTGTCGTTAAAATTCAAAAAGGATGAGTTGTTTTTTTTTCTCTTTCGGTTCTAACACTATAGGATTGACTAACTTTCACAATAATATACTATACTACTTGATACATCCATTACAAGATTCATCTTGGACATACTTTGAATATGGGAAGAGACCATGTGAGAAGAGTACAGGGCATCACGGGGGGAACGCTGCATGGAATAGTCAAGTCCCGGCTGAGCTCCGAAAGTCTGAGCTACTGAGGCATGATCCACTGGATTGTTATTTTCTCCCGTCCCCGTGGCATCGTGAGAATGTTGTAGAGCTCTGAAATTGACAGAGGAAACTCTATAAATTTATCTTTTAGTCAACTACATAGTCAATATACAGAAGTTTTTCCTTCGAAACTTTTCCAAACCGTGTACGCGAAACCTGTAATTTATTACAGCACATATGTATATATCCAGCTGGATGAAACTGCAAACTGCTGACTTACTAATAACTTACTTTTATTCTTTTCCTGTAGTTTCATAAATACGCTGACTACGTATTTTACTTCAAGCATATGTAAGTTTTTTTCAATAGATTCTAGCTCAAGAGACCACATTAGTATTTAAAATAAACAGCATAAAGTGACGCTGTCATTACAATTTCATTTGTAAACACTTCTAAATTTTAAACAACACTCATTTCAAGAGCTAAGCTCACAGTATTAACTCGTAACGACTTGTGTTCAAATTGAATATGTGCAACAAGGGGAATATGGAATATTTATGGGCTGACGATAATAAGATAAAAACCATTACTGGGAACCATTTATAACTCTAGTTTGAATTCTTGCTGAAGTGCTATCGGACACATAATTAGACTGAAAGTAATGCAAATGAATATTTAAGTATTTCATACTTTGATGAATATGCTCATCAATGTCTAATAGCATCTAGTAACTCCAATGAACCAAAATGACTCTTATTTTGAGCTCTTGTAAAAATATACACATAAGCAGTAAACTTACTTGGCAGATGTATTCGTGCAGACGATGTACTCAACGTCGTCCGTGTATGGATTGAGGAAGGCGAAAGCGGATGTTCGTAACCAAACCCACTCTCGATTTTTTGCTCGACAACGATACATTACCGACATCACCTGCCCTTTCAACTTCAGCACTACAATCATAACCAAACACCACGAGAAATGAACTTAAGTCACTCACGCAAACACTCAGAACAGTTCACGACAAATAAAACTTAATCCTATATTTGTTCCTATTTCATATTTTAATGCATCAAAATACACAATTACTCTGAATTATTTCCATTGCTGCTTGCTCCGTTACCATTAGATATACCAAATGTCACTTGCATGCGTATTTACACATTAAAATAAATAGAACCCCAGTAACTCCCAAACCATGTAATAATTTACACTCATTTACAACAATATATGAACCAAGAAAACTTGCGCAGCCTCTAACTCTGAATAAAATATTGAAACCATAACACAAAAGCCAAGGGAAGTACTAGGAAAAGTCAGATCAGGTGCAGCTTTGTAAGTACGTATACAGTTCATTATTGTTGTGAGTGTAATATAATGAAAGGCTCACACACACACAGGAGTAGATTACATTGTTAGCTAATAATTGGGCCCAATTATTTTTCCCGACAATAGAGCATGGGATACTTGAATATCTGTATGTACACATTTACTTATTATTTCGTGTAATTCAATTGGAACTTTCCAAGGTTGCAACAAATTACCCATGGGACTCTTTGTGGTTCTGCTGAACACCATCCAATTTTTTATAAAGTTTCCAAATTCAAAAAATACACTACTAAAAACTGTTCCGTTATGCATCCAGGTTCGATCAATTATGGGTAAAATTAGACATATATGATACAAAAGACTTTGAAAATAATACACCCACAAACTGAAAATTATCAACAGAAATATATTTGAAGCACCCATGAAAATGACTGGCAAGAGAAAATGATACTTTTTAGTCAAATGAAATGACCTCGACAGATTTCGAGTTTAGTGCACGCATGTACATGTTTACCTTTTCATTATTTTCCAGGCATTTTTGGTCTACATACATATATAATGCATATCCTCACTTTTAACTAGATTTTCATGAAATTCCTGGTTTACGGAGAGATATTTCCTTGAGTGCCAGATTTAGCTGAGTCTAAAATGAACTTGGTACAAAAGTGGGAGTGAGCTGGGGAACCAATTAAAAAATATATTTGCTCATTAATAGCACTTTACTCAAGGACTTGATTGATAGGATTTTAATACTACGGATTTCCCAAATAACGGGACTCGGCTTGTGAGCTACAGTTGTGTGTCAACCTTCAGGAAGTTTAGATTAGATACAGACGGACCCATTTGGAGTTGAAAGGAAACGGTTGCAGCTCACAACCACTCCGTCTTCTCAAGTCCCGATAACGGTGAATTTTCGAATCTGGGCATAAACTTAAAGAGTGAGTTGATTTCTCCGAATGAGACTCACTTATGCCTGCTTACTCAGTATGACTACTAAAGTTAAGAAGGGGCTAATCACGCGATGTGATAGAAAAATGTGCCCGATTTTCCGCTATATTACAAACGTGTTTACTGCTCCACGGCATACTACAAGTGAGTAATAAAAGGTTTTCGGACACCAACAACCCAAAACTAAGCCTGTACATACATAGGTAAATATATTCTACATGATTCCAACCAGGCTGGGCATTAGTACAGTTGTTATGGCATGTTCTGCCGTATCAGGCACAACTGAAGTGACATGCAATCCCTTCATACCTCATACATAAGTAAGTAGTAAACAAACATACAGGAACGCGGGAGCAGTCATTTAATTCAATCGGTTATATTATTATTTTCCCCACTTTTAAGATGGTGTGTAGGCCAAGAGAGCTGACTAGGGAAGCTAATACAATAATAGCTGCTTTTCTGTGTGTTCTCCCGCTTCCTGATTCTGACTCACGTAATTTTTTCACTCAGGGAACGCTTAACAGAAGATTACAACATTTGACTATTAGTAAATAAAAATTGTCATGCTCACGAAGGTACAAACTCTTACATAAATGCAGGCCATGGTGATAAAAATAATTTTCCTACAATACTTGAGGACAATAAAGTACAACACTGAGCCAACCGCTCAAGATTAATCTAATCAGAGAGCGTGTCAATGCAGCAACAGAAAAAACTGAGTACTTTTATTTTAATTGTACGCTTTCGAGACTGACCTTGTTCAAAGCTCTCCTTCATATGAGTCTGATCTTCAGGATGGAAAAAGTCAAAGCAACATTTTCCCAGGAGCTCTTGTGGAGTGTAGCCCAAAATATGCAAGACTCTCTGGTCAACAAAAGTAAATTTGCCGTCTACAGCATGTCGGGATATAAATTCAGCATTATTTTGGGATGAGGACATGTCGGATGTATTTGGTGCAGAAGTGACTTGAAGTCTTCCAATGGCAACTAGACAGCAATGAGAGGAAGGATGGGCTTCCGCGTCATCTCCCCGATCCATTGGGACTTGATTCGGCGGCCAATTTTTAATGTAGCCGGTGCAGTGAACCACGGCGTAGTTTAGTCCGTCCCGGGTCGGGCCTAATGTATTCCTTTGGCGAAGTCGGTTTAAATGTCCTGAAGTCATTGATTCATGATGCACGTTGCCCACTTTCATTCGACAGATGAAACCCCGACGTGAACCCATGCAGAGTCGCATCGAAGCTGCAAACAGATCGATAAATTTCAAATTACTATTACAGATGTTCCCCTTCCGTTTCTTTTTCTTCGAAATACAAAAAAGACACGTGTAAACAAGTATGGGTGTACTATAATAGAATGTATGCACGTATGTATACACACAAAAATATTACACAACAGTCTCTCAGCACAACTTACATTGATGACCTTCCTTCTTAACCGTTCCTGTCTTTAGGTCTAGTATTCTCCCAGTATTCTGTGGTTCTTGGGTAGACAATTGCTCTCTTACTTTTTCTACATCGTCAGGATGCAAGTGATCATATATACATGATCCAAACCAATCACTTTGCGCTTGATTTAAAACAGGGGTAACCGAATCGGAAGAATAAATTATTCGGCCCGAGTCACACGCAACTACAAAGAGAAATCCATCAGCCGCTTCGAGGATCAAATGCTTTAATTCTTGATCCGTCAGGAAAGAAGGTTTGTACGTTCCATCAGCACTGGTGTTTCCGGTGCCTGTAGCAAAACATTCATAAAATGTTCAAATTTCGTCTGTTCATTTCAATATAACCTACTTGTTCGAATATTTCTACGCATTAAAATGACTCTCACTTCTAACTGATAGGAATTACATAAAAAGTTTTTTTTAGATACTGCTGCTTGGAACTCAAAAACAAAACCAGTCAGAGAGTCAAACGGAAATTCTTTGAAAACTTACAATTAACAAAGTTAATCCTCCAATAATTACTAAATTCGAGTAACATAAAGATCTCATTGTCAGTTAAACTTCTTAAATCAAGTGATTTTCCTCAGCATCAGAGAGAAAAATCCTGTGGAAATAGGGAACACATACCTAGTCTCGCGTAATTAGGATCATTTGATCTGTGAATGCCTTTCTCATCCTGATCTGCAACACAGTTATAACATAGCGAAAATTATGATAACTGGTAATTAGTTTAGAACTTTTCAGGCAAAAGTATATTTACAAAAGGTAGTACAGTAATAGAATATTTCATAAATTCCATGCTCAACACTGCCTTGGAAGCCAAATGTTTGCAGGTAGATATAAAATAGAGATACTAATACAATGGGGAAATCACTGCTAAAAATGCTCAACGAATCCACTGAATACAGCATTTAGTTATTATTAAATTATTGGCTTTTGAGAAAATACAAAGCAAAACTTAGCAAGTCTAATCACTAAATAAATCAGGGAATGAACTCGACCACCAGTTTTCAATATAACTTAAGAATAACAAGCAGCAGAATAAGAATACTGAATAAATTATCAGCTTTGTCAGCTTGTTTAGCGTTATATAACGAGTCAATTCAATTTAAGATTAGCATGCATGGAGAGCCATAAACCCATCTACATTTATTAAGGTAAGTATTGTATTATTATGAAACCCAATAAAATTACCACGAAGTGCTTTCATATGAGCAACAGCCATCCGAAGAATGGTCAATTTGTCCGGCTTCCTCGCAAGGGCACTGCATGTTGGAACCATGTCCGACAGCTCCGTTATGTAGGCGGTCATCTTATTTCTCCGGCGCCTTTCAATTTCGCAATGGTTCTCCCTGCATGAGGAAGTAAAAACGTTTCGACAAAATACCATCGCGAAATCCAGCTTCCCCAAAAATTATTATATGTATCTCCTCGCATTTCATCTTACCTCGCGAAACGCTCCTTATCTTGAATATTTTCGTCATCCATTCTTGGGTATTTGGAATTAATCTCTTCTTCATCCGCTCTGTAAAATATGACAAAATTTACCTCAAGTTTCTCCCATTAATACTAATCCCATACATACATATGTACCTGTACCTACTACCTACACTTCTCACAATCAGTTCCAGTCTAAAGTTCAACAACAGAACCAAAGGTGATTAATAAAAAGGTGATTATGGAAAAAAACCAAGTTTCTATCTAGTCAATTACCCTGACTTTAAAAAACATATTAGCATAATGAGCATAATTTTCTCTCGATATAAGAAATTAGTACTTCAGATATTTTGACCAAACACTGACATTAGAAGCAAAATTAAACCTAAGTATGATTACTTTAAAATCTAACTGGCTTTCTTCAACAGCAAACGTGGTTCTTTGAAACTTGGATTAAGGACTCCCTGTAAAAACATGTTCAAATGCTCAAGTAGATAAAAGGTAATCCTCATTCATCCCGGATAGTCTGGGACAATGACATACAAAAAATTATAAAGACTTACTCCTGATCAGACTTGCTTACAACCAAGTAATTGGTCTGACTGAGAGTGAGGTGGGATATGGGAAATAAAATATTGCAAGAGTGATATTCTAAGCGACTGTATAAAGAGCATAGAAGTCAGCTGAGCACCTCGTAACTCTTAGAACCTGTCTCCAAGATACAAAAAAGAAATTTACCTTTTTCTTTTCCAAAACTCTTGGAAGTTACTCAAGAATACAAATGAGGAACAACTTACGCAAAACTTCTCGTCCTCTTGCACAATGACTTGTTAACTTGAAAACCTGAAATATTTTTTTTTTCATTATCATCACAATTTAGTATGCACGTTTCATACTACCATAAACTATTACTGTCTTACATTAAACTTAACAGTTAATTTTTCAATGACTTCAGACAAGATTTATAATCACACTGGGTTTAGTAGCATATCCAAAATCCTAAGGGTAGCATTACACTTGCCTCTGTACTGTATTTGATTGGTTCGAATAATACGGTCTTGTATGTACCTGTGCACATATGTACATAAGTAAGTCCAAGTACTGTACCTATACATACGTCTGGATCTGTCTATACACTGTAGCTTCGATAATACCACATGGACTGTAGTCTCAGGTGCACACAATACCTGGAAAATGAGCTTGGCTGTAAAACCTATGTATGTATGCATGTATCTAATTGTGAGCATACAAAACATTATGCATGTTCTAGTAGAAGAAAATTTACAAAAGACACGAGCTGTGGGTATATATATTATTAAACATATAAAAGGAAGTATCGTTAACAATATGCGGGATTTTCACAAACTTTAAATTTTTTGACCTTCAGCCCAGCCGAATGGATTCAATTATACTCTTTTGTAAACTCACAGATACTTACTTCCCACGATGAGAAAATCTACAGCCATTTTTGTCCTACGTTTTTAACATGATATTGTGCGTATACAAAGTTTCAAGAAAACGAAAATTTCTTCCAAGTACTTTTATAGAAAGGTGGAAAGCTGTAGAGTCTGTACTATTAAAATTTATAGTAGGGTACTATGAAAAATAAAAGGCAGACGATTTGAATGTCGAGCAACAATAGTAGAGACAACATACCTGAAATACTGTGAGCAGCCGCAGCAGCCATCAGGGTAAACGAAGCACAGTAGAAAACATTGAAAAGCAGATGATTTTAACGAGGATTCAATCAAACAAATCTGTTTACACTGTCTCTTCAGATTAATAGGAATATATGGCAGAAACAAAGTTTTTAATTGGGATTTGTTTTTCTTGACGTTATATAGTACAGTGTGTAGTAATAATCTAACTGGAACAAGTTTGAAGTTCCAGGTATGTGTATTAAAAAGGCGTGCAATTTAAATGCCTTTATCGGAAGATAAAAATCGTTATCGGTAGCACGCTACGTCGATGAAAGTTCGAAATGACTACAAGACTTGCAAACTCCTTTTGACGAGAATACACATTACTTATATATTAGAGGTTCTTATATGTAAGACAGGGTTCGATTTCCACTTATGAGTTGCTCCACCAGAAGATGTTGTTGAAGGATGTTTTCTTGTTGAATTTCTGTCTCTCCGCTTTGAGCTGTTATGTGTATGAAGCCAGTTAAGTTTTGACGTTGTTCCTATTTTTTTCTCCCGATCCTCGTGTACGGTATCACGTCCTATGAATGTATTTATTTATAATCAGATACATTACACATGTCACCTACTTATCCCTATCACAAGCCCATGAATATTAATAAGTCGTGTTTGTTCCTTCGCATATAAATTTGCACAAATAAAATTTTTTTTCCCTCTACGGCACTCCTAGCTTCATCATACAAGGAGAGGACTGGAGAGCTACCAAAGTCAATGAGGTAATAATAATATTCCGACAAATGCGTACTTACTTTCCTAGGGTATCACTTCACTTAAGCTTAATTTTCTTCACTGGAATTAAAATACGTCTTTAATCCATAAATCTCTAGGTATAATATGTAGGTAATTTCAAAACACAAACAGAAAAAAAATCGTTGTTCACTTTATCGTGACGATGGATATTTTGTACGTATAATGTCGTTGTCTTTACGCCTGTCTTTATAACTGGTCACAAATCCACCTAATGACAATGCCAGAGTTTCGTAATCCCACTGAAAAAAACTAGTGTCTGATGGGGGCACAGGTAATGTCCAAATGTTACAAGTTTGGAGGTGATTAGTGGGAAATACAATTGCACAATTGCTGGATAAGTCCGTATGATTTAAAAATTTGTCTCTGCTTCCTCAAGGGGGATATCGCAGTCTCGACAAAAAGTGAAACCGCTGAAAGGGATCTTCATGAGGATGCCATTTTCACGGTGTGCAGTTCTCGACAACAGCAGCACCAGCAGTATAGTAGTCAACCAGCCAGGGACTAAGCAGTAAGTAGAGATAAAATATTATCCTTTTTCCTACTATTTTTCCAATGGCAATGTACCCCCGAAGTATAACCTATCTACAACACTTGGACTCCAACACAAGTCTACAATGAGGAACACCAGAGAATTTTCAGACTTGACATACAACAACAGTGTTCTCAATATCTACACACGTATGTAGGGAGGGAGAGAGAGAGAGAATTTAACAGCAGTCCATTCGTCACTATAAAAGTACTCTCAACATTTTGCTATTCCTTTTGATACGAATAACAACTCCTCCAACACCAACCTTTTTCGTATACGAGCAACTATATCCCAACATATTTTATAAGCATTTTCGAGTCTCTCTCTCTCACACACACACACATACACACAACCATTGCTATTCAGTTACTTTGCTGCTGCTGCTGCTTCGATACGACCAACATTCTCCTCCGATTAGGGGGAAAATAGGGGGTTTACATGCGCGGCAATAGAAAATGACTTGGGGCGGCGTCGATCCATGAGACCAACAACTCTCTTCCCTAACTATACTTGTTTTTAACTCTCTAGGCTCTAGCCAGGAGTGAATAGAAGTACCAGAGAAAAAGACCCTGCTGTATACAGTTCTACATTCTGTAATAATAATATACCGACTTGGAAACCTTATTTTTCTTCATTCGTCTACTTGCTACTCTTTATACACTTCGTACATTTATACCCATTTTCTCCTTTAACATGATAGACTTTCCGCGGCAGCCTAGGCTTCGGCCAACCAACCCCAATCATAAATTGTTCATCAGATAATGCAAATTGTAGAGGTACGAGAGAAGAGAGGAGAAAAAAGGGGGAACAAAGTGATCGAAGACATCCTATAATAATCATCATGATAACATTATGTCCATCTATTACATACTTATAAGTATCATCTTCCTCACTATTATACTCACAGACTGCATTTGTTTTGGAGGGATGTACATACATAGGTGTGTGTAGACATATATTTTCCCCTTCACATTCCCAATGCTACAGAGCATCTCCGCCTATATTACACGCGGAGGAAAAGCCCTGCGAGTAGGACAACTATGTATGCACACGCAGTTACTTGTTGTGAGCACGGATGTGTGCACTCATGGCTCGTATATAATATGAAAAAATCCACATTTGGATAGATCCAATCGCATCATGGAAAATATGTTAAACTACCGCATCGAACAAAAATTGTTGAATACCTGAGTACTCAACATATGTATTTGATGCATTCAGGGGGGAAACACCACTGCAAGTACATATATGTAGGTGAGTACACTTGAGAGAAGAGTGTATATCAAGAGTGGTTGAAAAACAAAAGGAGAAAATGAAGGAGAAGGAGGATGAAATGATGGGAATAATAAGGGATGTATGATAAACTCCCAATGTAATCTAATGGGAATAAAAAGCTCCTCTTGCTCTGAGGGTGATTTTATCGTCTCAAGGTTCACCAGTGGCGACGGCGTCGTCATCGGCTAATTGACCGGCAGCCGCCATCTTTCTTCTGTGCCCTCCAATGTCTTCCTTCCTACAATTTTAAAATCTGACTCAATAAGTGATGATATGTGTCCATGGAGAGGATCCTTAAATGAATGCTCCCAGACGTATGTACATACGGGTAGGTCCGTCTGTCTACTTCTAATATTCCTAATGGATTTATAATGGCTCTAAGGAAATTTAGCATATCATGTAATTACACATTTCAAGTCCGTAATAAATTTCCCTCATTTGTTCCCACTGCATATTAAATAACTTTATGACCATTGATCAGTAATTATTCCACGTCTGAGTCCAGTCAGCAGTTAGCAACATTTGTAGGGTGTAATTTGTCTCATTGAAACATTTCAAGTCGAAAGGCATGTATAAATACGGTGTACATAAAAAAATTATTTGTTTGCAAATTGCTCACATGTCTAATTCCAATGAGGCATAATTCTTTTTAGCAGAGGGGCCTTTTATACGTATGGCGACAAACTGTCTAAAAGGCAGCGGTAATTAAGTCGTTTATGGATCATGATTCATGAAAACTCAAGCTGAGCACATTTAAAAGGCCCTATATGATGAGCGACCGTTTCTCTCACTGTTGCCTTTGCATGATCATAAGTCAAGCATTTGACTAAACATGAGAGTTTGACAAGAGGGGCTATCGGTAAACAAGAAAACGGATTCGCACAAACCACAAATCGCAACCAAGCACGCGTTGATTTGCCTTGCCTTTTACCTTCGCATGTAAAGGTTACATCTTTTAAAATGCAACAACTTTATTGCTCCGTCTCCACCTGGAAATATGTCTTCAGAGGAAACTTTAAGACACACAAACACATATGCCCGAGTTTATAGACCAGCATGTCATGTCAGGGGAAACTCAAGTTAACAAAAGCAATGCACTCAAATTTACACCTCATCAACCTCATTTTTATTCTTTCATAAGGCTAGTGCGTGAGCTGTTACATTTGTGTCATCAACAGTTCCGTGGAGTCTGCATGCCAGCACCATACCGTAAAGGTACTTGGTTGGGGTCTGAATGCTATCTTATCGAAGAACCAGTTGAACTGCCGAACTCGTGCAATACTACTCAACATGCAAAGGCCATGTCAGTTGAGTTTGAGCATACAGGAGTAGCAAATCCTACTGCATTGTCGATGCATTTCTGGTAAATATTAAAACCGAATCGCGATATAATGGAATTTCGGCACACATTTCCATCAGCCACTTCGCCTGCAATCGGCCACTCTGAAGACCTCTAGTCTCGTGATGTAAAAATAAAAGGCTCATATACACGTATTAAACGAAGGTCGTTTAAAGTCCAATGACCATGAACCACAGGATTTAAAAAGGATGCAACCGAAAGAGAATACACACAACTTCCATGTCAGAAAACCATGACGTGAACTGTTATACCGTTCTTTGCCACTAACCTGAGCCCAAAAAGTCTGTCAGTCTTGATCTGGTGTGTAGATACATGCAACCCCACAAGCATGCAATGACACCATGTAAATAAATCCCCTCACTTAACTCGGATTTATCAGCAGTGCAAAAATTCAATTTGCAGGAGCATATTCTGCTTAACCTCTGATTTGTTTCAGAAACCCCCTATTTAAGCCACGCAATCAAGAAATACTTAAATAATTAACTGGCATACTTAATTATTATTAATCAGGTATCTTTGCGTGATCTAGTTTCCTATACAGTTTGTGACACGACACTTCCCCATAGTTCACTGTCATATGTACTCAAATGCATATAACACTTGGGATATACGCAGCATGCAGGAAAGAGTTCAATGCGTGTCTTCTCATCCAAATCACCGAAACATAAAGAATTGAAAAAAAAATCTTGCTCAACAACTGTAGGACTCTTGGTCTGTGGAGAAATATTGACACAGAGAAATCTCTCCCCCATAGTGCACACAGACCAACTGTATGCTCACAGACTTTACAGAAGTACAGACCACCTATCTACGTTGATGTGATATCTGCGAACGTTATCAAGTGGTACATCAAATCATTAATAGAGTTCTAACCCTTTCTAGTTACTTATGACTCAATTACACAGAGCAATTTACACAGAAAGAAAATGCATTAACGGCAGTGACTACAGCACAAGATTAGTACACTGCCTTAATAACAATCCTGTATGCACTTTAATGTAAATGTACATGCTGTTACGGTAATTGAATGTAAAAACATGTCGTAGAGTATGTATCTGTTCCTATCTGATACAAAACACATACCCTTCATGGTAGCCTGACGTGGAGTAATGACTAGCCAGAGTAAAAATTTAAAGCCTTGGGATTTTAATGGCCATTTCTTGCCACATCACAAATTACATTGCATAAACGTTTAAAATTACAAAACTACTTGACTCTTGATTTCCACTCGATGAGCTTCATAGGGTATGTACTATACTGACCAATGTCATTCCAATGCCAGGACTACGACTACACCTTCCTTCAAATACAAAATGAAAAGAAATCCTACTTGTGTGGTGTACATATGTCTTATATGGATTTATAGTCAATATTATATTCCATCCATTCCCCGTTCACTTCATGAAGTACATTAGGGAATTTTGTGTAGATACTACTGCACGTAATAAAGTACCATTGATGCTGAGTACACTGGTACTCCTGCAGAAAATCCATAAGAGTACATACATACATGTACCAGGGCAGTACATACTCTCTCTCATTGCCAGAAGTACATTACTCACTGCACAGGAAGGGAAGAAACGGCAATCAGCATCAGCAGCCGTCACTTGGGAAAACCCAAGAATCTCTTCATGAAGAAGTCTGTGAGTTAAGCTTAAGACTCTGAAAGGATACAGAAACGAAAAGGAACAAGAACATAATATATCAAGTTGGGGGAAACAGAAAAAGCATTTCTATCTATCGTCGATTCTCTCTGCTTCTCCAAGTCTCTACTAATCGTAAGTTCTTTGGAGACCTCGGTCTTCCTTCACGTCTTCTCTCTCATAGCCGACTGAAAAGGGAGATTTTTTTCCAACCAACATCAGACCAAAGACCACAAGACTAAACTTACTGGAGACCATTTTGAATTGCCGCTCAACTAACAACAACACTCGGCCTCTCTCTCTCTCACACTCCTGCTCTCTCCTTTAACTTTGTTCTGTACAAAGTCCCAAGAAGACTCAAAAAAGAATTCAGGTATTCCAAGCTACATACATATACATCCTCAGAGAAAATTTCTGTACTCAGTTTTAGTATACAAGCTCTATCGCTTATGTAAATGTAAATTCATTTAGTTTTCATATAGACAGGGACAGGACTCTTACGGCATTACTTTCTGTTCTGCCTGCTGGTGTGGGTTAGACTATATACACCAGGATTAGATTACAGAGGTAGAGAGGATTAGGTGAACAAAACGAATACATTATAAAGCTAGTGTTTGGCTCCAGAGAATAGATAGTTTCTCTTGGGACTTGTTTCTTGTTTATTGTAAAGCTAATATATACGCATGCAATACCCAAGTTGTTTGGAGGGATAACTAAAATCATGACTAACTAATCAATCGTGTGTTTCAGTCTTGTTCGAGTTTCTACCTCCAGTGGCTTTTTGTAGCAAATAAATACTTCGGTTACAATCGGTGTACTATCTCTCTGTCTCTCTCTCTCTCTGTCTTGTTGTGTTTTGGTAAGGCTCAAATAAATTTTCTATTAAATACATACAGTACAACGAAAATAAAAGCAGCTTTTAAATTTTTCCCTGTGCCTTTGCATAGAGGAAAGTCAGTCCCTTTAGAGAAAACTGTCAAACATGAATTTATTTCATATCACTCGATTGCGTGCTCGGATTTATTTGAGTTCAAAAACACATTTCCTGCTTTTACTTTTCCCCCTATAGATTATTGGCTGTATAATAATAATTACATGTTAGTTCTCTTTTACAAACTTGTACTTCGGAGTACTTTTCCCCTGCACACCATTCAGCAATACAGCTGAAATCCACAAATAGTTTTAAATGTTTTCAATCCATTAGGTTGTTTCACCTCATGTTCACCTCACACAGACATATTGATTCACTGTGCATTCAGGGAAAAAAATGCTTCTCAGAACATTCTCTTTTCGTAGAAGGTTGTGTGCTATGAGTTGCTCTAAACTCTCCAGTCTCGAAAGAATAATCGTTTCATGTATTTCCCAAACTTTTCAGGGAGTTTTCATTGAAGCAATTGGAACTTTTTCTTTAAATTGGTGGGAATGATGGCCGCACCGACTTCCGTTGTTGTTTTAGATCGTGGAAACAACACCACTTGTACTATCAATTTACACGGTAAGTTTCATTAAATAAGATCTATGCCGATCAAGTTTACATTTTCCTATTAATCTTACGCGATTCCATGTACTACTCGAAACCTTTATTTACAAGGAGAAACTAAAGGAGGAAATTTTGATAAAGTGTACTCATCAACGATAACCAGTGGCAACGAAGACTAGCAAAAAAATAATTTAAACTAATCATGTTCCCACAATTTCTTCTACAGGTGCAACAGTTGTTTCATGGCGAGTAAACAATCAAGAACAACTATTTGTTTCAAAACAAGCGTTATTTGATGGCAAAAAAGCCATCCGTGGTGGAATCCCTTTTGTTTTTCGTAAGTTTTTCATTCCTTTTACATTCAATTTATGTACATAATCAAGCCTGAAGAAATTATTAGGTTTAGGAAACATTTTATTAAGATTCTGAGATGGAAGAAACATTTGTTCTAGAAAATAACTCATTTGAATGTAATCATGTAGCACAATTTGGTCAATGGAACTACGGACCACAGCACGGATTTGCTCGCATTGTTCGCTGGACTTTGGAGAAGAGTCCGGAAAGGTTACCATCAGGGGACGTAGAAGCTGTATTCTCTCTAATGGATTCCGATTTCTCTCGGTCAATGTGGAGTTTCCCGTTCAGACTAACCTACAGGTAGGGAGGGGGATTTCCTAACAAACTGAAAAGATACTCTCTCTCATATGTGAATGAGACTTGAAGTAAGAAATTGACTTCACCGAAAATTGATGAGAGAATTGTTGAACCCTTTTACAGGTTAATTCTTCGTGAGAAAGAACTGCACTTTAACATTTGCGTCTACAACCCCAGCAAAGATCTCACTTTCAGTTTCAATCTACTTCTGCACACATACTTTAAAGTTCCAGATGTCCGCAGATGTCAAATTACGGGACTACATGGCTGTACATTTATTGACAAGGTAATTAGCGTCAATAGTGACATTTCGAGTCATCAGTAGAGAAAAGTCTTGTTTCCCTTGTGAAGTACTGATCTAATCAAGCATCTTCTATTAGACTCGGGAATCGACCGTGTACCAAGAAGGTCGAGATGTCGTCCAAATAAACGAATGGACTGATCGTGTATACCAAAATACTCCCCAGGAGCACATTATAACCAACGTGGTTTCCGGAAGAAAAATGCGAGTGCAAAAATATAACTTCCCAGACACAGTCATCTGGAATCCTTGGGCTGAGGGAGCTAAGGAACTGAGTGACTTCGGTGATGACGAGTACCCTAACATGGTATGTGTTGAAGCGGGACATGTGTCATCACCCGTCATTCTCCTTCCAGGAACAGCTTTCGAAGCGTCCCAAATTCTTCAAGTCATGTGAATGTTAAAAAGCGTTATGTCTCAGCAAGAAAAATTATTTGAAAAGCCGAACAGCCTACTATCTTCTTGCTCTCATTTAACATTTTAATTTAATATTCCCAGATAATGTCAAAAGTTACTTCAAAACTACCAAAATCATTGACTGAGAAAAGGTATTTGTTCCATAATTTCCTTGAGATGATTTTCCTTTGAAAGATGAGAATGCAGATTAGATACTCTTGTCGACCAGAAAACATAATTTACCTTTTTTGGTTCCTCTTTGATTGAAAACTGTCCTATGATGTGTCCTGTACTAACTTCTTGGCACTAACTAATGATTAGCTCAGAACAACCAGACCAGTGACCAGTACAGATACAAATCCAACCAAACTTCTTCGCCAACCCGGATGACGGGAAACAAGTACACAAGAAACAGCGCTTTCACTACGGGTTGCTTCATTGGTTGATTTTGAACTACTATCGTACATGTAGATTTACATATAATCTTGTTACATGTAATTATAGTGAAGATTAATACGTAACAGACGTACTCTCGATTGAAACGGAGATATTAACAATATTTAAATTAATCGTAGATGTGATAATATTCACAAATAGCAAAAATTTTCGTTCCTATAGCCTTCCAATCGGACCGAATGCAATACATTGAATTAAATAAATGCTATAGTAAGTATAGTAAATACAAAAATATAGAAAATGTTGCCTAATGACCTCCTCTTTCATCTAGAAAATAGCTAAATGATACAGAATTACTATTATGATAATTATTACAGAAATTATTCTTTGCTTTCAAAGAGTAAAATTGTCAAGTAATAAGTATATGTATACATTTAGAATGCAACCAATTTTTATTCGTAGAGAATGCTATTCTGGTAACCGTAGGGCATGGTATAATGTTTAATACATGGATACTATACCATAATTTTTGCACGGTAATACTATACTAAAATACTTTTAACTTGTTGTCAGCTACCGGTGTCAATACCTTTAAAGCTTTAAAAGCCAAGGAATTTTCAAATCAAACTCAATGTAAATAGAGCAAATTTTTCCTTCACTCTTTCACCGCACTTCGACAATGCTTGTAAATAAGGAGTACCTCTTGCTAGTTACACTTATATATGTAGGTATAATTTCGGAGTTGCTTTTAATAATTATTTATGTACATTGGTCCCTTCCAACTAAAAAGCATCACTTACTGTTAGAAATTAATAGTGTAAATCCGCTTCAAACTACTAACATAGACTAATATTTAAGGTTTCGGGGAGGAAACAAAACAAGGAACCAAAGTTTCTAAGTGGTCTTCTAAGTTAACGCCAAACTGGATTTTAGATATTAATTTTGTCGCTTCGGCATCCATAGAAATTATTCGTAAAGTTAAGCTTGTATCTATAGTCTTACTAGATAGATAGTTGGAAAAGTTAGTTCTTGGAGTGACCAACTTTAGCAATATACGAGAGTCTATCGATATTACATGTAACAGATATAGACATTTACTGCTTCAAGAATAAAATATTTTAAGACTGTTTGAAAGCATTCTCAAGTATTACGTAAAATTAGAAATGAACGTTAACGATTCTATATTTTTACTCGTGCAGTTACAAGTGCTCAAACAAGTTAGAAGGAGTTTCTCATTAGTTTTACATTTGATATTTTGTAGTCTCTGTAACAAATAACTAATAACACTTAAAAAAAAATTAACGCAAAACTTCCGGCCTAGAACTATGGACACCAAAAGAAAAGAAAATTCTAAAAGTAAAACTCATAGCCTGACATACCTAATAGTGCTAAATATGTGTAGATTGATAAATACATACGATTGTTAATGTACGTCAGGCTGCCTTCAGGTTACGCATTGTACTTGGTGGATTTCTATGATAATTAATTATGTACTTTGTGATGAGAAATACTACGGTGGATTATATAATGTAGCTTCTATGAATTGAAAGCCAAGCAATACTTAGTAATTTCTACATATAAAATACATGCATTTCGCTCCACACAACTTACAAGTTAAATTACCACTCATGGGGATCTCTTTCAAAGAATTCCTGCGTAGAATCATGTGAGGGATGGTTTCAATCGAGTAATTGTATTACAGCAATTTAAAAATAGTTCCTTCATGGTAGTATTAATAAATTTCTAATAATTATATTTTCAATATTTCCGCATTTTATGCATTTATTTGTATTACAATTTACTACTATTAAGTAGACTAATAATTTTTCAGATTGTAAACTGTTTAATTTTGTGTTTCAATAAACGTACATAAACATTAACGATCGAATACACGTTGTTCTGTTAATCATGTTTAAACTTGTCATGTCAAACTGATTTCATTTTTGACCATACCTTCTAATTTTTTCTTTACTAAGATTCATGTATTTTCATCTCCCGTCGTAAATATTAACCTGGTTTGGGTATCTCAACATAAGTATTATCCTGACAACAATTGCCACAGAAAGTTCGAGTAATAATTTACAGATTCCAGAAGTTTCTTTTCCAAAAATCATTTAGCGTCACATCTAGAGATATTTAGCTGAATGTGTACTAACCTTGATTACTCACGAACAGATCTTGGGACTTGGGTCAAGTTGATCGTGGGAAGATAAATCTCAGGAAACCTGGAATGTCAATGCCAAAACACCTATTAACTTCCGATACTATTGATAACCCTATGTTACATTTGGGCCTACTTATTTTCTGTGTAAACAAATGGACGGAACAAACTACTCTGCTTACAAAATGGACAACAGTTTTAAAAAAATAATCTGATCTGGTATAATATCAACCATGTTGAAATAATTGGAATACGTGGATATTGCTTAGAATCATGAATCTGATCTGGTAGTTGAACAATTTAGATTCGAGGCCATGTTCTACTTTAACGAGTATTTAGTCACGTCAACTTCCTTCCACACGTGCTCATGAAACGCCCATCAAACTCATACGACTGATGTTGATGCCAAGTTCCTAGTTATCCAGCATTTGATTCCTACGGTACTACTCTGGTTGATAGTGATGAAATGAAAGAGCCATATTGCTTAACAATCTTGAGAGCTACTACGATGAAACTTATATCTATAAATAAACATTAAAGGTTTCAGTTTTCTTAACTAACAATAACATCAACTTAGGACCTTGTTAATAATTTAACTAATCAGCTATTTACAAGTATTGCTATCCAACCCAAGTCAATCATCAATGTTATTACTTTGACTGAAGTCAAATAATGAATTAGCTGTAAATACACAACATTTTACTAATTTTCTCGTAAGAAACCCAAAAGGCATTAAAATTTTTTGAAACTTTCACTTGTATATTTTTACGTAAGCTTGTAAATTAGGATGCTACATACCCAAAAATGTACGATCATTTGGCACAGTTCGCTCATCCCCATGGATCTTGAAATATGAGTTTGGTATGAAAATAAAAGTCTCTAATGGGATTTACAAGAAACTTTAAGGGACCCGTTGGGAGGAACTATTACCTATTTATCTAAATCTCAAAAAAAGTCAAACTTCGGTGTCCTATTACGCATACCTCGGATTTGTGTAAATTTACCTGGAAGATCGTTTCTGAATTTCACTCCCGAATCTTACTTCCCTGCAGGGAGGTCCTCAACGATTTCAAATATCCAAGCTGAAAATAAAGTCAACGATTTTAAAAATCCCTATTGCAAAAATAACTTCCAAAATCCCTACCAAAAAAGGTTAACGAATTTAAATATCGCTGATCGCAAAAAAGGGTCCCTTCCCTTTGGGATTTATTTTTTCCCTGGGAAGAATCTTCCTGTCTTCCCACAAAAATCCGACCCCTGACCTCCACCATATGCATGTTGACATCTCGAACCCACGGACGCTAGAATAACTTTTCATATAGAATTAAAAAGTAGATTACCTGTTAACATTTTCAGTAATACCTATACCTGCATTTGCTGAGGCTAAAATCACAGTTCAAGTTGCGTATGAACACATGGAGGGATCCGTACCAAATGAAGATGCACTTCTTGAGTTTATAGTATCATAACAATGTGTCTGTGTGTATTACGTACAGGAACTAAATATGACACAACACAAGCCCTAATGCCACTTCGTACGAATTTATTGCTATGGAACTGTTTGCCTTCATCATTTTTAAATGATCATTTGATTGCTTTGAAGCATTTCTTAAATAGATTACCCCTTGCATTTCTTGGTTTTGTTGTCCAACACACAAACCCTCAAAAGTAGATAGCGCTGATAGTAAGGCCATATTTCTTAGCTTTAGGAATTCTTCAACAACAAAATAAATGATGTAGGAAAATGAATTCGTTCCAACTAAAAGATACGCTAATAATACGGTTGAATTTCGAAAGGAGATTAACCCATACATATACATATAAGTAGCTGACTATAAGATTAATTAGCTATACTTTTACAATCATACAACCAGCGGGCCGCTTCACTATAATCAGTAATACTCGCTATCATAATTTACTTGTTAATGATGCCAGGAACTTCCATACTCTCTAGAAAATCACTTCCAGCATACTTCCAGATACACACATTCCAGCATTTCCAACGCTTACAAGACTAGGTTTTCAGGAAAAAATTAACAAACACAACCATAATTAATAATGCATGAATAGGCACTGTTCTTCATTTTTAGTGACTAATTATGGGAGGAAGTTAAAATGCCACTATAAGATAACAGGAATAATAAAGCCAACTTTAAGTTGAAACAAGTGCTTCGATACTAATTTTTGCTGGATTTACAAATAAAATATAGCAGAATGTAGAATGTGTTTGCACACGTGTTATTGTTGTTACACACTCAAAATGTTCACATTTGTAACTTCTCTTGGTATAGTAGAGTTTGCAAAATCGGTACACAAATGTAAACACTGTTTACATATTTGAATACTTTAGTTATAACGGCACCTTCTTAAAGTAGGTCATCTTTTTAAAGATTGTTATTTTATAGTTTTGCATTTAAACATCCTCCTGTAATTAATCACTAAAAATCAAGAACACTTTGTGAGTACGCAGTAGCTTCTCCAAAAAGGAGGATATTCCGAGAATCAGTTAAAACCACAATCATCAAAAAAAGGTTATCACCTCAAATAAGAGATTCATTTCCAAGTTTCGCTATGGGCTCCAATACAATTCATGAGTTCAATTTATCTTCCACAGAACAATTGAGTACGAATTGTACTTGGTTCCTGGTACTTATCCGGCTTCTAAGTAACCACAGGGTTCTTACCAAGGACCAAGATTTCAGACTTTCCAAAGTGTACCTTCAAATGGTCGCCGAGTACTTCAGGAAGCAATCGTGCCTCAGAAGTATCTACTCAAATATACTCCCTGTAGGACGTTCTCCTGATTTTCTACCCCAACACCTGGCTGTGATTACTTTATCGTGTCCTCTTGGGGAACGTAATGGAGTCCATGTTCCATACAACGGTTTGGGTCAAGTTAAGTTAAAACAGGGAGTACATGGTCGGCGAAGAAGTAAAACTGGTCTAGAAGTCTTGCTGACTAAGAGCAAATGGTATACATACATCTTCACGAAACGCAAAATGGTCTGCAAGCAGCTTCACTAAACACAAAATGGTCTACATTCTGCTACATTAAAAGCACAATTGACTACAAGTAGCTTCACCACAATCATAATGCTCCACTTACAGACAAGAATTCGTGGAATTAATACATGAAAGTAGTTCACTTTGCTTTATTGAAAATATAGACCATTTTGATTTTAAACAAAAATGTATCCAGTCTGTTTTTTATCTTCACCGACGGTGTTTGTACTTCCAAGGCACATGCTGACCTGGGGAACAGACACGAGTAATACAAGCAACCATTTATTCTGGGAGTACAAGGCGATCACTGTCTTACTTCAAAGAATAATCAATCTATAACGACAACGACACAAAAACATTTGCATTTCCTAAACTACTTCTGCAGACAACTCACCAATATAATCCCGAACCCATACTTTCTACGTCTACAGTAAGGGCATGTTCCAAACCAAAGGTCAACAACTTCGTAACTGCATCCACGACGGCTTTTTCTGAACATCTTCCGTAATTATTCTCCAGTCCTAAAAACCATTACCAAACTAAAGTCCATTTGATTAAACCCTAATCACGATGACCATCCTCTAATTAATCAATGGATTTCTTTTTTCTATTACCACAATCCCCATACTTGTTAAAATTCAAAAACATTATCTCCACTACTGCATTTCCGTATTTCCACACAATTCTCCCAAATAGCATACATACATGATGACAATTATTATTCTGAAACTATGCGTAATTTGAAATAACTTTCTAAATATTACATAATTTTCTCCGACACCATGGGTGAAAATTAACAATAATAATAATTAAAGTCCGTGTTGAGTTACACTCCACCTCCACCCAGATTAAAACACTGACGTCCATGAAGTACTCCTGAAGTCCAGAATGATCCTGATTTAAATAATACGCTGTTGTTATTCAAACTAAAAAAAATTATATACCACAATTTATTGCTAGTTTTGTAAATATCCCGGAAATAAATAGGTTCAATTTGAAAGGATTTCGAAGAAAGGAGTAACGACACGAAAGTGTGATAAAGCATCTCTATTGTATGAGATTATTACCAAGATACGTACTGCGCCCTGAACCTGACCTAAAAATTAATGGATTTTAATGGCATCATATTTCTGGATATAGGGTTGTAATTTGCGCAGCCATTTGTTATGTAGTTGCCACGTGGTGCAGTCTGATTGTGAGTGTGACTGCAGTTCAGAGTACTTGTTTCTCCGGAGTCTTTTAGAAATCACATTGAACAGTCCGCCGAGAGACCAGTTGTTTAATAGTGAACTGTACTCCTTAAATAAAGATCGTGTTTCATTTCACGAAGGCTTGTTGTAGTAACGAGTAGTAATGAGACATGGAACCTTTGTATACAGGGTCGTGAGATTGTGCTGTTGAAATTATTAAAGGGTGTAACAAATTATAATAATTAAGACAGTACAGTTGAAAGACTATTGGATATGCTGGGATGTGGGTTTGTCTGTCATCACTATTTGTATAACTGCCGAACCAATGACACCAGGCAATTCACATTTTTTGTAGGGGCAAATTAACTTTTAACAAATAAGAAGCCTGTTGTTTTTGAAGGAGATGGGGTCATCCCTTTGACCTCAAAAAATTAAATGAGTTCGCGTATAAACACATACAATTACAAATGAACAGAAAGGGGGAAGTATAGCTTGCGCCACCTATTAATTGCATGTGTTGCTTACATTACATTGTCTCTCATATCAACCCGTAGATGTCGCACGAACTTCCACAGTAATTTGAGCACGAGTGCTAACATTTTTCCCAAAATGTATATACTCATAGAGATTACGATTACACAGTGGAATTTTATTTAATCGGTAAATCAATACAATATGAACAGTGCAAAAGGATGAAAATGTTTGTATTTGTTAAGATAAGTTCATCCAGAAATGTTTCAATATCAATGAGCACCGGTGTGCATAAGAGCTTCACTGACTCTAGTCAACACTCACTGGTATATTTATAAAAATTTTAGGGTATTTATAGGGGAACGTTTAGCTGCCAGCGTGTGCTGTTACACCATATGGGGCATGGGGGAGCTTCGCCCCTTAGTGACTTTGCACGTAGTGCTGATCACCGATGATTTTTAGATTTTAAATCTGTGTACAGAGTAATTTCGATCCGTAGATCACGAATGGGAAAGAATTTTAGTGGAGAAACGTGTACTTTCGGAGGAATGAGGTGTCAGGGTCATTGTCAATACTAACATAATTTTATTGCGGTATAAACACTTACTCCCGCTTTATTAATATCAGTCAGCTTCACTTCTGCTATTTCTATATATCATCGTTGAGAAGGCAAAATGATTCATGGCATATGTAATTACTTGTACAGCATGTTGATCATTTTGCATGTTCCGGTCAGTTTTTCCAAAAAAATCTGACTTTGCCCAACTCCCTTCAACGTTCCACCTACAGTTTTTGAGCTACAAGGTTGGAATAAAATTTTGCTAAAAAAATGTTACTACTCACTAGGGGAATCGAATTATTTTTACCGTTACCCCTTATATTTGCGGATGAGGGTAAAGGTTTTGCGGTATCCTGTACATTATTTAAAAACCATTTATAACCTTTTTAACCCCTCATAGATATCTCCGAAGGTATACATTTCTCCACGAAGGTTTTTTCAGGTTTGTGATCTACTCACCAAACTTATCCTGTATACGCATTTCTATTAATATCTACTGTAAAAGTAACTAGTAAACTTGATTTGGTCCACAATGAGTAATTAATGCCTTATCAGATGATATTTTTTATTCATTCATTCATTCATTATCCACACATCTTTATCGAAAACCCCCGAGCTTGGTAGTCATTTAGAGATTAAATTACAATCTCCTTAAGGCTTATCGCACAAACTACAGCTATCGTGCAGTTCGTGGTTGAATGAAAAGATTGTGTTAGGTGTGACGTCATTTAACAATACAGTTTATTAACTATGAAGCTTGTTCTAAATCAGCTAGATTTTTAAATAATCTGGTAATGCTTAAACTGCAGTAATTTAGTAAGTTCATCTAAAAGTGTATGCCACCATTTGAGTAATCAAATATAGGTATAGGCTCTACGAGGAAACTTTGCGAGGACTAAGGATGCGATATCGTATCATACCTGGGGTGAATGTCACCAATATGCTGTGTGATCGAATTTAAATTGGATAAGAATTGAGAAATGCGAATTGGGCTAAAAATTTTCGACGGAACCTGACTTTGGATCGGAAACTTTCAGAATTTCGTTGACTTCATCAATAAAATCATCAATTTCCGCATTGCCGTTTGCAAGATAAACTGGAAAACGTTTTGTACGAGGAAATGCCTGTATTATTGGTAGCACAACCGTTATGAATGGATACTGATTAGAATTAGATTTATTGAATGGGACACAAGGTGGACTATAGGCACGTCTCTATACACCATCCAGGCTATCGCCATTAGTGCTCATCACATCGCCTGGCTTTGGAACTCAGCCTCTCACAATCAATGTCGAATACAAATGTGGGTAAATAGACTCTTCGTATGAATCTTCTGTTTTCATTCAGAGCATTAAGATTTTGAATATGATTGAAGCTGAATTTTCGGTTACACATCAATGATTATAGCCCCAAAACTACGAAATTGCTGCTGGTGAGCTGTTTTCTAATTGTAAGTTATTCGAAGAAAATATATGAAGTTGAAGATAAGAGCACTGCAAATATACTAATTCAATGTATTATCTTTAATAAATTCCAGTTAAAGGAAGCGTTGAGATTTACGAGTGTGCGCTACTTTCGAAGATGTGTGACCTACGAAAAGTATAGTGATTTTGACTTCTTTCTCTGATCTGAAGTTTGTTATCAAACTGGAGATGCCTGCCATGGGCAGCTGTAGAGTTTGTCGCTGCTAGATGAAATGTAGGTTACGAATCTAGTTCTAAGGGGGAGGGCCAGGTCTCACAATCAGATGATTTCTTCGAGGCAAATAAAAAATGTCATGTCAAAAAACAGGTCCAAATGTATAACTTTTTAAAAAATTCTAGGTCAAATTTTAGAAAATCTGTAAATAACAAAGATCTAAATTTTGGCTACCACGACAGTTTGAACTAGGTATTGCACTTTATTGTATCCTTAGTATTTCGGGATTAATAACGAGTTTTGCATATCTTATCCAAATCATGTAGTAATAGGGAAATAACAATACTGTAGTATGAAAGATGTGTCGAAACGTTTAGACATAACCTTGGACTAAGATTAACTTCTTCAGAAGATTAACTCGAAGCGCACAGCTCTTCAATGATAAACGTAAAACTATGATTAAAATCTCCTTTGATACCACAGTCCTGGCTTTGTCTCAAATTTGGATTTTTCTAAAAAAAATTTACTTATAGTATAGTAGCTATTTATTAAATCACTGAGGGCTCTCCTTTATGCCACCTGAAATGTATTTTGTAAATTATCTCATTCCATTAATTGTAATCAATGTGCTGTGATTACAATTTTTATCTCGTATATAAAGTGTATCAGCTGCATTAAAGCGTAAAATTTACAATTTGTTTTCCATAAACGTCAAACCACCATCAGTACCATCATGTGGATAATCTTGGTCGCATTTTTTTGCCTTCCTTTAAAATTTGTGGACGTGCAAGCTGGTCTGATAAGTTACGATGGGTAAAAAACTGCACTTTGTTTCAAGTATATTTTATTTATGTTTAAATAGAATTTATGCATAGAGCTATTCCGGCAAATTTTTAAAGTCTTTAAACATAAATGGGATTTTTTGATCCCTCATAGGCACGAAGTTATTAGAACTTATCCCGCTGATCAAGAACAGATGCAGATGCTGGGGAAACTACGAGAAAACTTTGATTTCTGGTCTGAGCCGAAGATAGGGGGACCTACAGATATTAGGGTTGGCGGAAATAGGAAAACCATGCTTCGGAATTTTTTAAAGCAAAAAGGAATCAAGTATGATGTGTACATCTCGGATTTACAAGACAGGATTTCTCGAGAAAGGGAGCAGCTGAAAAGGTCAAACACTATGGATTGGACAAGCTATCACAGCGCCAGTGATGTGAGTTACTCTTCCGAAAATATCTGCATAATTAAATATTTTATTTGCATTTAAAACTGTATTTTAAATGAAAAGATTAACATGTGGTTGGAGAGCTTGGCGTTCAATTATCCTGATATCGCGACAGTTTATGATATCGGCACATCTACGGAAGGACGACCAATTAGACTCATTCACATTGGAATTCCTCGGACTTCCGGTCCCCTGAAACAAGGCTACTGGATAGATGGAGGTATGCATTTACTACATCAAGGCAAAATCTGTTATATTTTACCACAGTTTAACATGTATTTATCACTTTAATTAATTTATATGTTGGGTGTCTGTAGGAATGCATGCACGAGAATGGGTTGGTCCTGCCGTTGCTACATGGGTTATAAATGAGCTGGTGACAAATTCTGACCAGTATCAAGATATGCTGACAGAAATAGATTTTTACATTGTTCCCATTGTGAACGTGGATGGTTACGAATATTCCAGAACGAAGGATCGATTATGGAGGAAAACGCGCAGTAACCATAAGTCTCGAGCCGGTTGTTTAGGAGTTGATCCGAACCGCAATTTTGATTACTTTTGGGGTGGAGAAGGAACAAGTTCGGACAAGTGCTCGGAAATATACAAAGGACCTACACCCTTTTCTGAACCCGAAACTGCCGCGATGCGGGATTACATTACTAAAATAAGCGGAAAGACTGTTAATTGGGTCACGTACATTGCACTTCATAGTTACGCACAGGTAAGCAAAAAATACTGACTGTGTAATTACATATTACTTTTAAAATCAATGCTTAAGATAAACCTGAACTTGCAGATGATTCTTACTCCGTGGGGATATGAAACCAACCTTTATCCAGAAGATTATGCTGAGCTGGTAAAAAAATAACATGGTTTTGCTAATTTCGTTTTAAAAAGTGTTTTGATTGAAGCGTGGCTAGAAATAGTAAATTTGTTTTTCTTCCTTCAAGAAACAAGTTGCAGATGAAGCAGCTTCGGCTCTTACTGCATGCTACGGAACACATTATGATGTTGGAGCTGCCGGAACCATATTGTATCCCGCTGCGGGTGCGTCTGATGACTGGTCCAAAGGATCTGGATATTTCAGGTTGGTTTATACTTTTGAAGTTCGGGATACTGGGCGGTATGGATTTTTACTCCCAGCAGATCAGATTATACCAACAGCGATAGAAACATGGGCAGCTTTGAAAGTATTCGGTAGACATATGACGGAGAAAAAATAGTTTCTACAAATGAAATAGAACATTTTCTCTACCGTACCTGTTTTTCATAAAGAAAGATATGTAAATACTACGTAACTACTTTGAATAAATAAACGGACTAAAATATGCAAAAGTTCCTGTTTGAAATTACTAGCTTGGTGTTACTCTAGTTCTGCAAACGTTGTTATCTGTAATGGTTACCAAATAAATGTCTAATTTGCAAAAGGGGCTTCAATTCTATAAAAATACAGATTGTACTAATCACTGTTTTTTCAATTAATAGTGTTCATTGCCCGATGTAATTGAAATACATAAAATAATTATTAGTAGATACTTCCATCTCCCCTCATTGCATATTAACGTACATATGTTTTGACTCCTTAAATCTAACGAGACAGATGTTCGACACGAAAAAATGGATGTTCGTAATTTTTATATGTCACGAGTGTGTTCACCAGAAAACAAACCTTAATTGAATGGAATTTTCATTTAGATGAAGTGCGTAGTCAAAATAACTACAATGAATATCCTAATTAATTTTTCATGTATGATGTGTGTACATTTTTCAATTGACATTGTGTAGTGTGTGCGTTTATGTGCAAATGTATGTATGATCTTGTGTCATGTCAAAGGAAAATGTGTCGGGCATAGCTAAACTATGGATTCTATGGAATTGGAGTGCAGATGGAAGCTACGGTTGGAGGATGACCTCTTTTTTGTTATGGCCTGGAAAGACCAAGCACTGCTGTGTGTGAATGGTGGCTATGCATTAGTGTGTAAATTTATGGGCCTGAAATTACCCTCAATATTTTATTTCCCGGAACAGGCTAAACAATTTAATTGTTTTCTACTCGTTTATGCCAACAAGGAAAGGAAACCTTGCAAGAAAAATGAATCCGTACTATTTGTGGCAAGAATCTGGGCATACATAAATAAATATGCGGACACTGCGTTTGTCATGGCCTTGTAATTGTATATAGAGGGGTCTGACATTTTGTACAGCAGTAAAACAAAATACATGCCGTTGTGTCAAATAGACATGACAGAAGTAATAACGGTTTGTTAGTACACATTTTGGGATATCGCACAGACTTTTGGCCACGCTTAGGTTGAATGTCACTCAATTTGGATTCCCCCAGAGCGTTTAGAGGTAAATGTTATTTAATTACACTGTCATTGGTTATCAGAGCAAAACTCACCAAATGCTTCTAAGGGAAGCGCAATTTATATCTCTGTCAAAAATTTATGACAGCAATATTGGTCAAACATTACACCTGAGGACAAGTTTGTGGACATCTCAGTGTTTTTTCAGAAATTGTTACTGTTACCAATGAGTTAAGTGTTGTACGAACCAAGTGTTGTAATACTCGATGGAATAATGGGTCTAAATAAAAACATTGTGTTTCATGCTTCAACAGCCCTTTCAATTTTTCTGGTCATCACTTTCAAATCTCTAGTTCATTCAAAAATCCTTCCAAGAACACCATTTGACCTAATTGCAATGAGTCAAAGTTCTGCAAAATTTGACACAATATGTCAATCAACGTTGCTGGCCACGATTGGCAAAAGCTCATTCACACATTTTTACGTAAATCTTTCCGAACCTTACGTTCTTCTAAATCTAAATACTCTGGGCTCATTGGAACCAAAGTCAAACCAAAGTTACTTTTACAAGGAACTTCATGCGGACGACATGCTTCACCCAAACCACTTCAGCAGTTATCATTTCATACCCCAATGTTCCGTTGCATTCCTGGAAGTAGATCTTTACGAAGATTTTCAACGTCTGTTAGAGGTTATACTGGACAAAAAACTCGTCAAATCATACCGTGATCATTTTATATTCTATCACGAAAGTCAGCAAGTGTTGACAGAATTCCTGTCATCAGAGGTAGCCTCCAACATCGCATTTAAATACGGTATCAGCTCTATTCTCTCTCAAACACATGATCCAGAATATGCGACAATAAATCCTTGTAGTTCCACTGAACATTACTCAAAAAATCTACAACTTTACAGAGAAGATTGCAAAATTGCAATAAATGGAAAGACCATCACAGTGGCAGCAGTCGCCGGAGCTCAGTTTGGTTCATTTGAAAATAACGAAGATGGATCATTGAAAAAAGCTCGAGGGATATATTTCCTCATGCTACAAGACTGCAGCAAAAGGATGAATTTTACCATTCGAATGTTCCGTAGTCCAGGATCCGGCTCAAAGAAAAATGGAATCTGGAGTGGAGGTATAGGAGAATTATTCAGTCGTAGAGCTGATGTCTCCTTCCCGATTTCAATTATTGAACCCCGGAATGCAGTAATTGATTGTTCTCCACTTTTGGAGTGGTTCGAAAAAGTTTTTTGGGTCAAAGCGCCACCTGTGCGGACAACGGCCCACGCCATTTTAAAACCCTTCACAAAACTGACATGGATGAGCATTTTGCTCTCCGTCGTGGGATGCATTCCAGTATTCTTTGTATTTATTAAGAAAAATTTTACATCATCAGATGAAACCCATCATCCGAGAAACGCTACCATTGTAATCGTTCTTGATATTGTTACACGACTTCTGCTGGAGCAATCTACAGCTTTAAGGGGATACATGGGGAGTCGCATAAGGTTCACTATTATTGTGTGGGCGGTTTTCAGCTTAATCATGGGAACTGGGTACCGCTCAAAACTGTTTTTCTTTTTGACGTTTTTAGAAAGTGACAGCGTCCCAAGGACTCACAAAGAGCTAGCGTACTCTAATTACAAGCTGTACTTCCGCACGTACGGTGGCGTCGCGTACCGGTACATGATCAAGTCCAGTGATCCTGTACACCAGGCAATGGTTCGGGACAATCGTCTCAATTTAGAGGAAACCACTGTTGGGTGCATTAAGAGAGTTTTTGTTGAAGAAAATGTAGCATGCATGGACTATGGATTTAGTGGAGATTATACGATTTTTACAAACGCCACGCTCTTTGCAGAGGCGGATCCTAAAGCATCGAAGTTGTTTAAGAGGTCGGTAGACGTGGATGGGCGATTTATGATCATTTGGGCATTTCGAAAGTACTCACCATTGGCAGGAATATTTAGCCGAGTTATTAGGTGGATGATGTGCTCAGGGATGTATGACCGTTGGGTTCACGATGACTGGAATGAAGGCAAAAGACAGGGGATCCATTACTTAAAGAGCGGGGGGTCTGTCATGAAGAAGAAACTTGAACAAATTGAACAGGATTTGAATGGCGGTCCGAAGCCATTAACACAGCGAAGTTTAGCAGTTCCATTCTTCTCTTTAATAGCTTTAAATTGCGCCAGTGCTATTTTCCTTGGGCTAGAAATTATTCTAAAACGATCCTACCCTTGTTTTCAGTACACGAAAGAGCTTAAAATCTCTGTAATTTTCTTCTTCTTATTAAATTAAATTCTCTGTAATAATTATTAAATGTCAAGAATATTATTTTGAAAATATTATTCTTGAAGCAGAACTTATTTCATAATGTTATGGTCATTTGGAGCCACATATTTGTGACATAATGTAATTAAAATGTATGAATGTATTGTTACGTAATCAAAGGATTTTATTGTCGAATCCGCGCAGAGCATACACTGATTTCTGCGATCAATGACTAAACCAGTTAATATTGGCTTTTAAATGGGCCGAATGTTGGCACAGTTCAGATAAACTGAATCGATTAATTCTTCGGGTGCTTTGCCCTTTATAGTGTATACTTACTCTCCCTATATATAACATAGAAGTGATATGCTTATAGTGCCGGAAAATTTTGTCTCTTATAATCATTCCCTTGTACTTTTCGTATTGAACCTATAATGGGGCCATACACCATATGTAAAGATTATAGATGTAAAAATATAGACATGTACTTGTTACTCAGTATGCGATTATGTGTTTAGCTAGATTTGCAAAATCCCTTTGGAACAACATATAATGGCACAAAATTAAATCATTTGGTACACGTGGCTACTATTTGTCAAATCGACGTTTATGGATTTATGACTCAATTTATGTTGAACATTCTGTGATTATGTGTCTATCTCAAAACCATAGCTTGGTTGTTTCATGTAGTCATCTTAAATTCAACAAATAAAGGACTATTATCACTGTCTGTCGAATTCGAAACCACATAAATGATGTCCTGCAAAATTTCTAGCCCAAACATTAAAGCCAGAAGAGGCTTTGGAACCTTGTTAACATTATAACGTAACAGAGTGCATTACCAGCGTTGAATGACAGCTAAATAAAAATATTTTATTTGGAATAAGGTCCCTTTTTTGAAAATTAATGAAGCTTATAGGTCTTTGCAAAACTAAACATGAGTAGGTAGCTGATGCTTAGATCAACCACAATTCTGAGGAATATAAAAGCAGCGTTGTAATCAATTTTATAAAATGAACCGATATCAAGCCTGATTGGCTGTAGAGCCTTAAAATGATACTTGAATTCTTTTTTATAACTTAGTAAGACATACTCTGGAAGGGACTGAATTAATTCACAGTAATAGTTCTTGAACTGTAAGGTGTAATTGAATCCATACTCGGCTTGCTTCAAAATATTGTACGTAATGACAACAAGAAATAAGGATGACAATGGTACTCCCAGGCTGAAAATTCCAAATTTGCGAAAAGTTCTTGGGAAATTCAACGTAGCATGATTCATGATGACGATGGTGAAGAGCACCAGACATTTAAATGGTGGCATCAACACAGGATTAAAGTACTCATTACCAAGGCCGTGTATTAACTGTGCTTGGTGATAAAAGTTCAAAGCCCCCTTGTGTTGAAGAGTCGGACATTTCTGCTTACCCTTGGGTCTGAAATTTGTGGAGACTCAAAATTAATTCACAGGCAGATAATATATTTAGAATATAGACAGACATCAAAGAAAAAATAGTTTAAGAGGAACTTTACACAAAGCATCCAATTTGGGACATTGTTCCATGGAGCACAATAGTGCCAATCATTAAGTTACAAGCAACTATAGTGTAACCCAAGAGGAAAAACGTTATGTCAATCAAACAGCATGGTAGAATTTTCACGTTTGAAATCTCCGTCATGGAGTAAAAAGAGGGAGCCAGAAAAAGCCTCAGGGAGGGGAAGCGTATTTCCAAGAAAAGAATGAAAAATGGAATTGATATTGCTCCGCCCAAAAGAAAAACGGACATAAAAAGAAGTACATATTCTTGACCAATCTCATCCCCGTTGTACCAAGTAGTTGAGATCTTTCCAAGTAGCCCGGATTTCATATCTAGGGACATATTTAATTATACTTGTTGCTCCGGATTTTTCCCAATTTTATTTTTGTAATACTGTATCCATGTGTAGTCATAAAAGACTTACCTAAAACACGCCTGTGGAAAGCGACGTAGCTATTGAATAATTTAATGAGCACGTTGGATTTTTTCAGCAAGTTCCCCCCACACAAAAAGCTCAAAATGAAGCAGGGCAACGTACCTAATACCAAGGAGTCTTCTAAATTCAGCTTACCCGCACGCAGATGTTCGTGAAACGAGTGTCGAAAAACGTGAGCAAAAATTAGACTGATTCTGATAGACAGTAGCATTACGATGACAGTAGCTGTGACTCTCTGTGACAGATTTTTGGGTTTAATCATCCTTGTGTTTTTATCCCAACTAAAGGGAAGACATTTTGCCCGTGTCCCAAAATATATAAAAATACTTAGAATTATTATTGTCAGATCCTTCAAGTGTATTTTTCGCTCCATTGCTTTTTCTCTACTCCACAAAGAGAGTCAGCAGTTGTTGCTGAACAGAAAACCAAACAGAAACTCTTAGGGCGCTTGGTTATGTATACACATCACATGTAGAAATAAATTTAGGTTAAGCGTAATGCCGTTGAACGACCTGTTCAATTTGGGTATAGAAAATTTCCTCCAATTACTGGGTCGTAGACAGTTTGGAACAGGTTGAGGATTTCGATTTTACATTACTAGTTGGAAGACATGAATTACTAAAACTTTTCTTATTCAGTGTATCCGAATGTTTCTGGCATCAAGCAAGATTAGGGCATTACTGGAACACATTACGTTATTTTAACCTCTGGAATAAAGGAAAATGTGGCTTCTTCTGGAAGATGATAGCCGTGCTTAACATTAAATGATTTAAAATTACCAGCCTGACTTGAATTTAGAGTACTTGGAGTCAGTGGATCAACAATTTTAAGTAACTGTCATTGAGAGCACCAATTTTTAAGAAAAACACATACAAAAGTAATACACGTAGCAAACTGAGCGTCTGACTTTTTAACCGATTAGTAGTAATGGTCACAGGTCAATTCCTCGAAAAATGATTTGCATTTTATTCTAATGATAAGCACGCCTTAACTTGAACACTAGAAATGTCCGTACCCGTGAGTTTTTAACTATAGCATTGAATCATGGCATCCCTGCGATAAACCCCATACTTTTTTGTACTCAAGCCAATGTTTAATTTTAACATATTTGTCAAATCCGAACAGCAATTACACTAATCGTGACAGATGTCGCTTCTTTTGGCCCCATGCTTTAGCAATTTATGTCCAATAGAATTATGCACAATGCGGCACAGCTGGACGAATAATATTTTGGAAGAAATTGTATTCCAGCATGTCATTTCATAAAAGAAGTTGAATATTCATTTGTAGCTAAAAAACGAACGAGCGATTTTTGGGGCCCGGTGACAAGTGTGCAGTAGTTTAAAATCCGCTGCTACAGCTAGAAACAACAGAGTTGCGGTGACAATTACTTTAAATTGGCTTATGTTTTAGCGACATCTCTTAAGCACTTAAGCACTTTGGGTCATATAATGAAAGTAAATTTTTATTCGCTCACTCCCATTCCCCAATTAATTATAGTCACCACGGATTGAAAAAATGATTAAACCCTGTTATCTGCATACTTTCGAAAAGAAACTTCGGGATTCAGAAAGAATTAGAGACTTTTTGAGAGTCGTAAATATGTCCACACTTGGTGTCTATTACCTGACGGTGGAAGACAGATTGCAACCAAAAGCTGTCAAAATTAGAAAACCTACTGTCAATAAATCATAATTAAACCAAATATATGAGTCCTACTATTGAAACTTTACATCTACTTTTTTTGTGTCACGGTAATAACTATGATTTTATGAATTATGATTATTTTTATTAAAAACATCTTCATACTGGGTTAACATAGCTTCATAGAAATATTACGCATTCTAATCTCAATCACTCGAGGGATAGTTATGGGTGTCAACTACATAATGTATTGTACGTAATGTTTCATCATCTGTCGACTTCATCTTTACAATTAACAATGTACTCATCCTCTCATTCACTATAGCACAATTTCTACCACATGATCTACTACTGCTTCAAGTTTCAAGAGGTTTACGTGTATCAATAAGCAAATTAACAAGTAGCAAGTTCCAGGTAGTTAAATGTTTTCATGTCGCATGTAAATTACTGCGCTGAAAGGCAGAACATTAAAAAATAGGTTACGTTCATTAGGAGTACAAAACGACCATGGGAAGTCCTTCAGGATTGATCGGGCTTGTGTATAATTTAATGGTGGATACGAAAATAACCTATAATTAATACTTGTAGCTAATATTGACAAGACAGTTATCACATGAGTACATCACACATTTTTCATTTCGAAGGCAACATTGTCAAATCCCTTGGAATTTCCATTCCCATGAGTTTTACAGGTACTTATTGCAATAGGCTTTACTCCATTGGCCTTAACTGGCTCATCACTGCTGGGCTCAACGCAGCACAAAAATTTCGCCAAAGGGTGGAGGTAGTCATGACAGGATTTGGGGGGTTTCGCCATGAAGCAACGCCCAATGTAGCTGGCGATAATTCCAACAACTATCGTTATCATTGATCCAATAAAAGGATACAGAATGTACGAAACGGTCCACAACTTGGTTGGCCATTCACTTAGGAGAAAATACAAATCAGTTACAATATTAGGCAAAATTTATAAAAACAATTACAGAACTTAGTTAGCATTACACAAACAATTACACCAAAATTCAGAATATAATCTCACAAATCTGTTGAGGTCACGATGGTCGCATTTTTAGCAAAAGTCATATTGGTCCCAGCAGGGCACTCATCAAGACTCGTTGGTAAGGTTGAGTAAGGAACTTTAAGTACGAAGGCTTGAAATGTCATGAATCCAGTGGTAAACAAACCAGTGAGCATGCCAACAAGAGCTCCCTAAATTTCACAAGTACAAGTTCGATTATATCCTGCCACATTTGATCCATCCCATACATTTTTTTATCTCTGTCTGCAACACTTACAACTTTATTTGTGCAAGGTGCAAATAATCCCATGAGGAAACAACCCCCAAGGGTTCCACTGAATGCTCCGATTACTGTGATGGTCACTTGGAAGATGGAGCCAAGTTTAGCGGCAACAAATGCAAGACCAATTGTTGCAATTCCGTAAATGGCGGCTGAAGAGAAGTTACAAAAACTTAATTACTTGAAAAGTTCTCATTATTAGTTTTGCGAATGCCAGGCTCCTTACCAAAAAGTAATGAGGTATTTGTAGAGGAATTACAAAGCAAAATAAAAAATAAATCTAGTAAATATTATGTGAATCATAGTACCTAAAACACAGGTGACTCTGCCTTTAGCCGCATTCCCCATGCTATCGAAGTATGGAACTCGACTTAGGAAATCTTGCCATGTAACAGCAGCCAAAGAATTCAAGGCTGAGGACAGTGTACTACCGGAATAATATATATGTATGTATAAAGGTATGTAATTATGTTAATGTTTTAATAAAAAAGCTTAAACATACAGAGAATGTCAATTTCCTCGATTTGGAAGCCATGTTCTTACCACAACTACACATCATTACGTAATAATTACCTAAGAACAGCACTGAAAATACAAGACGTGAAAATTCCCATCATTCCAGGTATAAAGGCCAGTTCTTTAATAAAAAAGTATGGAACAATTTGATCAGCTTTTTTTATCTCTCCTAAAAGGATGGGATCGCATCCAGCATAAGTTGCGAATAAAGAAACTCCCGTGCAGATAATAAGAATATTAGTGAATTCCTTAAACAACGCATTCCAAGCCATTGCTCTACACATCAACAAAAAAAAAAGAGACATGAACAACTTAATCTCACGCCAGGATGCACATTAAACAAAGGTACCGTGCCAAATTAAATTAATTAAGTTCATACTTAATGGCTTCCTTGAACGACGGCAGACTGGAGTATCTCTGGACATTAGGTTGATGTGCACCATAAAAGCAAATAATTGCAATTCCATAGCCAACTATGAAATTCATAGTGTTGTAGCGTTCGAAAGGATCCACATTCCAGCTATAAAGTAGGAAAATACAAATCTTTCGTGAGCATCTAATTTTAATTTAATGTTCATATGTCCCACATGAAATATAAATTATGTTCAGAGGCAACGTATGTAGTCGAGTAAAAAAGGGGAGAAATAAAATCCCCTTGTTGAGACTGGGAAGGTTAATCCGTAGTCATTAACATTCATTGACCATGGCCCTAAGGTGGGAAAGTTAAGTAAAGAATATTAACAATTAACTGGAGCTGTGAAAACTAGGAATTTACTTGAACAATTCCAGGCGTCCATAATTATTTGCTTTTTTAAATGCTTCATAGATTCCTCCAGATGTGATAAATCCTCTCGTGACGATGGTTACCATCCCGACTATAATCAGAACGAACTGGAATACGTCCGTCCAAACTACGGCCTTCAAGCCCCCCTGCACATGAGAAACACAAAAGAACGTGAAATTGCATTACAGACCCAACCAATTAAATTCAATGATCATATGGACCATGACAATCAACTTTGATTTTTCTTTCATACAATATGTGGGTGTCAACTATGAAATATTCACAAGTATGAAATCGCCTGGGAAATCAAGGATTCACGGCTGGCAGGTAACTTCATTATCAGATTCAAGGAGTCATTTCATATTCCAATTTTGTACAAATGCCCTTTTCAAGTTACCAAATAGCCTCAAGTGTGCTTGGCAACAAGTGGCAATCTTGCTCATAAACTACTTTTAATTGAACCAGATAGTATCTATACATATGTAGGGTACAATAATATTATTAAAATCATACATTACTTCAAATATTTGTACAACTCACAAATGCAGTGTAGACAGTGCCGATGATGCCAATTCCAACGACGGAGACCCAAGTGGGTAGTCCCAAGAATGCCTCCAAGGCAATGGACGGGGCAAAGAGAGCCACCCCAGTGAGGATAGTCATTTGTAAAATAAATATTCCTGAAGCCACACATCGTACGGCCACGGAGTCAAACCGGAGCTCAAAATACTAGAAGGATCAAAACAAACAGGATTTATTTATGACAAGTATAGTTTCCCAGAAACAAGTGCATAATAATTACAGTGACACGAAAAATGAAAGCTCTTAATAATATGTACCTATGTCAATTAAAGGACGTGGAAAAAATAACATGGACAGGGCACAATACTAAGTCAACAAAATTGACCTCTTTTTAGTTCAAGCGTATGAAATCAAAATTCAGTGTGAACAATGACAAATAATTACCAAAGTTTAGGTTGATGGATTCAAAATAAAGGCAAAGCATATATGTGACAGGCTTGTGAGTGTGTGCACGACCCTTATATGAGGACTATAATTAGATATCATGATTATCGCCACACATCAGTCCTGCCTGAAAGCTTTTCATTCCATCAAAATCAGATATCTACATACTTTTTTCCACTCCTGACCGAGAGACTGACACGGACTTGTACCCAGACGTACAAGTAGTAGCAAGAATGTCGATCTATCTCATAATCAATAAAATCAAGGATATCTGAGGTTTTTTTTGATTATGAGAAAGATCGGGTGCATGGGGTAGAGTGAGACGCGAACCCCTTGCGTGCTAAAGCCGGCTGATGAAAGGGGATTCGTGTTGTTGATGGAGAGTGTGTAGGGTATTGGACGAATGGGGGAAATTGTGCTCATATTCATTTAGGTATGGGTGCGACTCAGAGTGTTTCGGGAGCTGGGTCGGAGTGTGAAAACTTCAAGGGGTATAAAGATTGGTCTGAGTCTGGTAGTCAAATAGATTGGGAGAAAAATGAGGATGGAAGTTGGTATGTGTATTGTTGTGTGGATCGAATATTTCCTTGTCGTTTATGCAAGGCGCGACAGGTGGGAAAGGTTGATGTGAAAATGTTGAGAGGGGAGTATGAGAGGCTAAAATCGTTTTATGAGCCTGCGCGCTGGAAGAATATGAACGTTTCCCCTCTGGCGTTGGCTCGGGTGGGATTCTGGTATTTTGGAGAAACGGATAAGGTATGTATGAATAAACGTTTTAACTTAGATTCGATGAATTGAGTTGAAAGAAGTTGAATTTCTAGGTCATGTGTGTATTCTGTGGTGTGACTTTACGAAACTGGAAGGATGGAGACGATCCTAGAAGGGAGCATAGGAAGTACTGGAATAGATGTCCCTTTCTGTGTGGACTCCCTGTGGGGAATTTGGCTATACGCGAGGGGAAGTGAGCAGGGTGTATTCAATAAATGTTGTATGCAAAGTGGAGATGGTTTAGGGGGAGTGGGCTGGCGGGTGAATTCGTTTACTGGGATCTGCCCGTTTGTTCCAAGGCTTTCAACGGGGGACCCTTGCCCATACAGAAAAACCTGCGACAAGGCCAGATGAATCCGAATACGAATATGTACAGTTAAGTGAACGTATGCTTTATACTGGATTCGGCTGGGGGAAGATATAAAGTTTGTCTATGAACGATTTTGGAGGAAGTGATTGTGCTTTGTTTTCTATGCAAGAAATATAGCAGTGTCTAACGAGAATGTAATACGAATACAAATTTAATGGAAAAAAGTAAATTGATTTTAAAATGATGACATGGAAAAACCTGTCACGAGCATTGTGTAAAATAAGTATAAAATGATGAAATAAACCATGAGTATTGTGTAAAAATATTAAACTGAATAAAGGAATTGTAAATAAATTTCCAGTCTTGATCGGTGGCATTATGCTGAAAACAAAATCATTCATTATAAGTCAAAAGTATATGTTGAAGTCCTGCAAAAAAACATGCATAAATCAATCATTACATGTTAATCATTTCTATGCCGAGTATACGGAGTCGGAGGATTGAGATACTCCCGACTGAGATATTAACTCAGAAGCCAGTGACTTCTGAAGTTTCTTTTTCTGGCGGTTCTTGGCATTTTTACGGGAGGTTCGGCTACTGCCGGAACCGCCCTGTCCAACTGATTGGTCTGAGGGTGTGCAAGTTGACAAAGAAATCGACTTTGTCTTTTCCTTACGCCGAGCATTTTGCAATGCGCAGCTACTTTTGCCTGCGGATGAATCTAGTGCGCGTAGCGCTTTCTCCTTCTGTCTCCTTTTGAATTTCTTTACATATGCCTTGCTGTATTTTTTGCCAGGAGGCAAAGGTGGAACCTGTATTATTATAATGTATTTTGTTTAACACTGTGCATCCCTTGGAAAAAAGAAGCTAAAATATAAAGCAATTACCACCGAATGTTCTGAAGTGGTAGAAGACCCATTTTGGGCAGGAGACAAAGGCGAAACCTGTATAATGTATTTTGTTTAACACTGAGCATCCTCTGAAAACAAAGCTGCTGAAATATAAATTTATTACCGCAGGATGTTCTGAAGCAGAATTAGACCCATTGAATGAATACATGGGTCCCACTGTAGAATCATTATTATAATTTGCCGGCAATTGAGCATCATTCGCTGAATAATACGGGGCGTCAATTGCGGGATATGGTACGGCAAGCTCTGGTGCTACACCGAGTATTTGGTCAGGGTCCTATGAAACAGTGGGAATTTAGGAGAGAACAAATGAAGTATAAGAGGGATAAAAACAAACAAAGTGCTTACTGCAGGCTCTTCTCTGGTCACATAACTCAGAGGCGGGCAAATTCTAGGAAACCCGCAATTCTGCAAGGATTGAAATTCACCTAGTGCAGCTCGGGCATCAGCATAGGACACAATTTTATCCAGTTTTTGTCCATGCACTCGTTGAATGGATTTTCGCATTTCGGACGAGCGCCTGCACTTGCACTCGGGAATTAAATCATCACAAGTAAACCATGACTATAAATCCAAATGATCATACATAAATAACAATACTGATTAAGTCATAGGAAATATAGTCTTTTTAGTGCGACTTATAATTACCAGATCCAGATAGCTGGATGCAAAGCTTGAAGATTTGGTCAGACCCAATGTGGTTTTGCAACACATGGGTCTAGTTATCAGTATTTGTCCAACACCTTGAAAGACAATGTAGAATCGAATACGAAGCATGAACAATGTGCGAAGGGTTAATAGAAACCGTTTCGACATCATCCATGCATCGCATTCTGTTGGATGAATTTGTTTTTTCCCAACAGTTCGAGGTGGAGGAAAGGCGCGCTCAATGTCAATCATTGCAACGCGAAGTAGTTGCAGTCGTTTGACATTGACCAGGCCATATCCAAAAACAATGTGAAGTTTATTGGGATGGTTGTCAGTTCCAGTGACAATAAAGTCAATTTCGGGCCACACTAATATAATAATGATAATAAAAAATATTATTCGGGATTAAACTGGAATATAAATTAGTGACTTATATCAAATGTCACTTACACATCTCATTGTAATGAGATGGAGAAACGTAGTCCGCTGGTAAGTGTGTCAAAACACTACGCTGATGTCCAAACGTCTTAGACATCAGGAAGCTCATCCCTGATTCAATCCCGCACGGATTCAGTGGATGCATGTAATCAAGTCCTGACAAATACGACAGGTCACCTGGAGACGGATCTTCAACGAGAGCCGCCTCCATATCGGTGCCTGTGCAAGACGAAATATGCACATCAAGGCAACCTAGTGTAGTGGAACTCGTAACAGCGGAAAACGAACTCGCGGATTTGAGCTCCGAAGTGCTGTACGGTCCTTCCACTAATGAAAACAATTCAAATAATTTATATTACATATTTCGCATGGTACGTAATGATTCGTTGGATCGCAATACAAGTAATTTGTATGGAAATATAAAATTCGTACCATCACTAACTAAATTGAGTTTATCATAGTAGACTCCTTTGAAGTCAAGAGTCTTTTCTCCATATTCTTTGAATTGGAGGGTTTTGATGAACCTAGCGAACCGGTACTTCCGCAAAGATTTGATGGAAAAATTCCGATCCGTGAATTTTGACGCATCAAACTTTTGACTTGTGTCTATCACAAGTGCGGGTACATCACCGCCCAACTCTCGGAACATATCTTCCTTCAGTTCGTTGAAGGTTTTTCCCCACTGTTCGGTGGTGGGTTTTTGAACAGGAAGCAGTACATTCTCAATTTTGAATCTACACAAAAACGCATTGACGTTCATGTCAAAGAGTTTTTCCTGTTCCCAGAAGGTCCTGTAGCTGAAACAAAAAAATCAGAAAAATGTATTTTCATGTATTAAATAAAGTCATAAGAAATTAAGAGGAAACGGTAAGTGTATATATATGACATATATGAACGTAAAATATGTTAGTATGCTAATGAAACTTATAGTGAGAGCATGGACAGTGTGGATTTTGCAATAGCACATCCGTCTACCTGCATTATTGCAGGCGTAACGGGAAGTGGAAAAACCCGCCTGACTTTAGATATAATACGGAATAGAAACAAAGTGTTTGATAAACCTATACAAAAGGTCCTGTACGTATATTCCGACTTTCAACCATCCTTCTACGAAATTCAGGAAACTGATCCTGACGTTACTTTTACTAAGCGGTTAGAAGACATTGAATCTGCGCCTAACCCTAGCCTAGTTGTTGTAGACGATCAGATTGATTCTTTGGGGAAAGGACAAGCTCATGATATTATTACAAACTTTTTTACAAAACATTCGCATCACCGAGGGGTCTCTATAATAGTGATATTACAAAACCTCTATCATAAAAACCTTCGGGAGCTATCCATTAATACGCAGTGGTTGTGTTACTTTGACTCTGCAAGGGACAGATCAATAGTATCGACAATTGCACGTCAGGTTTGTCCCGGAAACGTATCTTTCCTGGTCGACGCATACAGAAAGGCTGTCATAGGTAAAGAGTATAGCTATATTATACTGGACCTGCACCCGAAGCATAAGAAATACGTTTTCTTTGTGAGAAATTCATTATATGCTACCCCTGATACAGAAGTATATGGTCCGAAATAATGGCGACTAAACTTGAGAAAAACTTTAAGTTCTTATATACTTTGTGCAAAGCTAAAAACAAATTATTTACAAAGTTGCTTGTTCAAGCATCGGACCGGCAACTGAGTGCTGTTACAGAATGTCTTGTGAATTTTTCTATATTCAGTAACTCAAGGCGAACGTGTGTTAGTAGTGTACTGAAAGAAATCGAATCTTCTAAATCATTAAGGACGGCGTTGACGAGAAGAAAGGCCGAAGTTAAAAAAATTTTGTGTACTGTTGTTTCTCGAATTCTACAGGACGAATTTGCTAGTGTCATGTTGTATGAATAATCATGGCGCAAATTTACAAAGTTATCGAACCTCAGCTTTACGAAAAACTAATGAGCTTATACAAAGATGATAGCAAAAAGACTACTGAGTTAAACGATGTTCCGGTTACAGAGAATGCACACACTGATCAGGAAACACTTAATGAACCTGTGACAGTGCCTTTGACTAATTCGGATGTCACCAAAACTCATACACAGACTGAAGACAAAACATTACCTCGAAAAAGAAAATCTCAACACCTACAATTATGCTGCTGCAGATTTCACAAAGGGGAGAACTATATATTGGAACCAGAATGGAAAACGTTCGGGAATGATGTGTCCTTTGGTGAGAAGGAAAAAGGTGATCAAATAGTTGACCCTTTGGAAATAAAATCCAGCGAAAACAGACAAGATCTAAGTACTCCTGGTCCAGACGTTGTTGAGAAAACTGGTCGGAAACTGCGCCCGCGAAAGCAAGTTGGCAAAGGGAAAAAGAGAAATAAAAAATGGAAGCGAGGAAAGTTGACGAAGAAAGATCGGAAATACAAAAGACGTACTTGAATCAGAAATTATCTGGGTCATTCTCTGGTTTAAGTAGTTTTTTTCAAAATCGTAAAGAGTTTGCAGACAAGGATGAAGTTGCAAAAGAGCTGAGAGCTCTGGATACATTTTCATTGCACAAGCAAGCCAGAAAAAAGTTTCCAAGACGGAAAATTATGGTTAATTTTATAAATGAAATTTTCACAGCTGATCTGAAAGATTTGGCTGGACTTTCCAAGTCAAACAGTGGCAATCACTTTGTTCTGGTTGTGGTTGACGCTTTCTCGAGAAAAGCGTATACACGCTTGTTGAAAAACAAGAATTCAGACTCGATGATTAAAGCTTTCAAGTCCGTTTTTGCGGAGTCGGGAGTTACACCTGTGTACTTATATACAGATAGGGGAACTGAATTTATGTCAGCTGCATTTGGAAAGTTTCTCAATGCAAGTCAAGTACAACTGTATAATATCCATTCGCCTATGAAAGCCAGTATGAGCGAAAGATTCATTAGAACACTTTTTACAAAGCTTCAACGATACATGACGATGGAAAACACGAAAAGAATTGTTGAAGTACTCCCAGACTTTACAAGAGCATATAATGCTACGAAACACAGATCTATTGGTATAGCTCCAAATGATGTGACTACTAGAAATTCTTATGAGGTGTGGGAGCGCATATACAAGACGTATTTAGAAGAGACAAAAAGACCAAGAAAGCCTCCACAGTACTCAGTAGGTGATGTGGTTCGTATTTCTCGGATAAAAATGATATTTGAAAAGGGGTATAAGGAATCGTTTTCGAGAGAACTATTTAAAGTTGTTCAGGTTGTGAATACATACCCGTATACATTTCGATTAGCCGACATGAATTCCGAACAGTTAAATGCGAGTTTTTATGCGCCTGAGCTAAGTCTAGTTAAGAAGACGGATTAAAGAGATTTCCATATATATTCGACGTCATTCACAATTTGTCGTTCGAATTGACAACAGATGAATAAAATGTACCCTCAACGAAACGCGCGATTTGTTCAGCAGGATAATGAACTGGACCACTACATTGTCCTAACAAATTCGAATGATCTGTCACAGTCTTCAATTATACATCAGTTGCCCAACCCAATAAATCGTCCAAGGGGAAAATATGAAGTTGGACTTTTAAAGCTTCGATACAAACCGAGTAAAACAATGCTGGAAAGTCTACGAAGTATCCCGCAAGTCGCAACGAGCGAACCTCAGCTGCGTCTTACAAGGAAACGACGACGAGTTGTCAAACGGTCTATTCCCATTCACATGTCTGCTGTTCCGATTGGTCCGTTGTACCCTGGTTACGTACCGCCCGTTGAAACATCGTATCAATTTAAGAAGACGGATGCTAATATTAACGAATTCATAACTCAATTTAACAATAAATATGCGGCGCTCAAAATAAACATGGGCATCGCTTATGTTGAGGGAGCAAACAAAATGATTATCTTTATCAACCCAGAACTTGGCAAGGCGTATGATTACTTGTATCTGTCGACTGACTTTGCAAAAGTCTTGGGCTTCACTCGAAAACTGTTCGCATCCGGATCAACAACTGGGGACTTTATATTGGATCAAACCGAATTTGTCAAAACTCCGATGAACACAATATTCGACTTCAAATTTTTGAGGGAAACATATTTTTTAAATCGGGTTGGGGTTAAACAACAGCATAACAACCTAATTGTTTTAAAGAAACTTAACGATAAAGATTATGTGCAATATTTTATGAAAGTGAAATCTAAGCTCGAACAGTTCTTGGAGACGATTGTAGACTTTGTCTGGGACAGTGCCTTTCGATGTTCGATTATTGTCAAGTTGGGAGCATATAATGATCGCAATCATATAGTTTTCCCTACAAAGATTGCAAATTGCTTAGGGTTTACCGACGACACGTTCTACTCGGGAAGTGTTTACGTTTCCAAGGCTCCATTCGACCAAGCTATGTTTAATAAAATTGGAAAGACAGATATTCTGATATATAAAGTTCGTAGATCGGTACCTATGAACTTGTACATGAAAGAGCCTGCGTCGATGGCGCTTCAAGACGTATTACAAGAACTCAATAATACTTTCTCCGAATATGTATATCCTTTGAATAATGTGAAATTTCATTACGACAATGGGGACATTGTCATGAGCGAAGTATCGAACGACGTTGAAGTCGTTTTGCCGCTTTCCCTGGTCAAGTACCTTGGAATATCTCGGAATCATGTGTTTAAGAGCGGTTCGAGGTATGTGGCAAAGCGCGAACTAGTTGAGGAGCAAGAGGAAGATGAATATGAAAAGGAGGAAATCCCGCCTCCTGTACCAACGCCAGCTCCGGGTCAGGCAAATCGCCTGCTGGTTCTTTCAAATCTGATTGAGAATCAGACATATGAAGACCGTTGTATCCCTCTACTTAAGGAGCTAAAACTAAGCCATGATTATAATTCAGAATGCGAGCACGAATTTTCCCCAGTGTCTTATTTGCCTTTGCACGGCGAGGAGCAAAATCAGATTCGTGTAGATTTTGCTGACGAATCATTGAGTCCTATTAATTTCGGAGGAACTACAACAGGAGTGACGCTTCACATTCGACCAAAAGTATGAGACAGGTCCAGTGTGATGATAAAGCTTGTGTCCTAGAACCCGGTGGTCAGAACCAAGTTGGAGGAGCAAGTGTAAGCACTAATTTAATGGCGACTGGCGGTCTAAATCCGGAGGCGTCTTCTTACCTCATCCCCCTAAAGAGATCAGCTGGTGTGAAGAAAAAGGAGCAAACGGGCAAAGGAAAGAGGAAAAGAAGGCGTACAGTTCAAAAACCAGTTCAGTTGGGATTGGGTAGGAGACGAAGAAAGTCACATAAGAAAAAGAAGCGTGGACGAACTAAGAAGAAGAATATTAAACGCGTGCAATTAGGAGCAGGAAGAAAACGAAAGAACCGTCGGTGTGTGAAATAGTCCAATGGATTTAAATAGCGTTTTTGAGAGAGGGGCTACGGTCTATGAAGGGTCAACAGAGAGCATTCGATCTGAGTTGGCCCTTTTTGACCTACTGCCCACTGATATTTCGACTCAATTGAGTAGCGACTTTATCCAGGCATTTCCTCTCGTCTCCATAAAGGAAGATTTTAATCCTCTGGAATTTCAAATAACTTTGGATACGTCTGGCTATCTGGATCCGCTAGACAGCTTCATATCTCTTACTTGTCGAATTGTAAATCAGGATGGCACTCTATGCGATGAAGCGCGCGATCTTGTCGCCCCGTGCAACTTATTCTTTCAGACAATGTTTAGCAACCTGGAGATTTATCTAAATGGGCAATTGATTTCCGATACGTCTAATTTTTATCCATGGATTGGATACATGCAACGTCTGTTGAGTGCAAGCCCTCAGGAAAAAGATGGACGACTCAAGAACGAGTTGTGGTATCCGAATGTGACACCGGAAGTATTTATTGCTTCAGATCCCGGGTGGAAGGCTAGATTTGACATGTCGAAAAAAAGCCAGCCCTTCCAAGTGGTCGGACAGCTCGTAGGAAGTATCTTTACACAACCGCGATACATACCAGCTGGTAGTCATATACGAATTGTACTGAGACGTGCACAACCAGAACTTTGTCTTGAATGCAGTACAACAACGAAGGCCGGTACTAACGGGGTTCCGTACAAGTACCAAATAACGGATGCGGTTTTCTATGGATCTAAGAAAGTTGTTTCTAAGCCCATCATTGATATGCACCGGGCTGAACTAGCCCGCGGGAATACATTCAAGTACATTACTAATGATGCTGAGATCAAAACGTTTACGGTAGCATCAGGCCTCAGCTATGTAACTACTGATTCTCTTGTTATTGGAAAAATTCCAAAAATAATTGTCATTGGCATGGTCAACTCGGATGGATTTATGGGATCACTGAACAAATCCCCGTTCAATTTCGTCGACAAAAACCTGTCTGAGATGTCTATTACTTGGAATGGAGATTCTCTCCAGTACAGGGATCTATCTTTGAGTTTTAAGCAAAAGCAAGCTGACGGAAGCTTCTTAGGGTCAGATGACTTTCTGCTTGGACTCAGGACGCTTGAAAAAACTGCTGCTAATTCGCTGTTGTCCAACGGTATCCAACGCGACAATTACACTAAAGGTACATATGAATTAACATTTTTTAGAAACACGTTTTCATAAAACTGGAGTGTGAAATTTAAAAAGGTTAATTCATTTGTACAGGCAACTGTCTTGTGGCAATTGAGCTACTGCCTAATTCTGGGAACTTTCTCAGTGTCAACAAACGAGGACAGCTTAAAGTATCGCTTAAATTCAGGACCGCGTTGGACAAGAACATAAATGTCATTGTCTACTGTCAGTATCAGAGTGTCCTGGAAATTGATGCTGATAAAAGAGTGATACTTGATCACTAACCATGAATAGCAGTGAAATTTACCAGGCTCTGGCCTGTCTACTTCCCAAAAACGAAATACCCTTTTACATTGCGTCCGCAGACACGTTGAGGTCGTTGACGAAAAATTCGACCTATCCGTATGTTGTTATACAAAATACGGACCGAGCTGATGAGCCAGGCTGGCACTGGGTCAGCTGGTTCGTGCATAGCATCAACGATGCTGAGTGGTTCGACTCGTATGGTCTACCGCCTCGGATTTATAAAGACATTGAATGGCCCGCTAAAAACGTCATTGCAGAAAACTGCCGTTCACTGCAAAGTATTAATTCTGATGTTTGTGGTCAATATTGTGTATACTTTGCCTATCTAAGAATAATTGGTCTAAGTTATGAAAACTTTATGAGTAGCTTTAAGGTTAGATCAAAATCTAATGACGCAATGGTGCGGAAATTTGTAAACAATATTTCTAAGTTTATATCTATAGATTGTGGAAAGCAGAATTGCATGCCAAAGTATGCGACTCGATTCTATGGTTATAACAGTATAAGTTGAAATTGTAAAATGCAATATGATCTGAATAAATTTTCTAGAATTCAATTCGTTTTTTGTGGTTTTATTGTTTTTTGGTTAGCATATTTACGCATTTACACATATTTTAGCATTTTCAGCCGACCCACGATCTCATATTTACACAGTCTATGCTTGATCCTCCAATCCGTTCGAATTTCGCAAGTCTTGCTTCTTCAAGAATCTGAAGTCTCGGCTTCCTATCTCCCCTCAACCGATGGGATGGTAGTTGCTTGTCCAAAATGAGTATGTCGTCGACTGACCTTGTTCTTGAGAAGCATATATAGTCTATTCCAGGGGAAACTTGTTCTTGTCCCAGATAAAAGGCAACGGACGGGAGTGTGAGCCCTTGCAGTTTGTGCACGGTTAAAGCGAAACATAATTCGAGAGGAAAGCGTTTTATATGAACAAACTTCCCCATTGGCGGTATATACCTCGACTGCTTGATTCTGTAGATCTGAACTCCATTTCCGGATTTTGTTGATGCGTTGGGACTGTAGTCGGGAAAGTCCACTAATATGCACTTCACATTCCCGTTTTGATATACAATGTCTTTACATGTCCCACGGGATCCGTTGCATAGACCAGATGAGACGCATAAATTCTCAAGAAGAATGACGGGACATCCGATCGCAAGTTCTAGAACTTCATCGCCGTTATTAATTCTAACCCGGTTTTCTTCTGGGTACAGTTTCCTCAGCATCTTCCTGAATCAGTAATAGGGATTATTACTCAAACTAAATAACTAGTCTATGTTTAGCAGTTTACGAGAAAAAATTACATATTGTGATGAAATACTTGATTGCGTTTCGGAAATGCGTGGATAGAAAGATCAAATTTCCTCTTCGCCTCAAATGGTAATTCGGATGCAAGTCTTCGCCGAGCATACTCCACGTCCAGTTCTGTGATCTCACACAGCCGGAGACGTTCCAGAAATTTCTGGAACCTGACTTGTTCCGGCGAGTTTCCCAACTGACGAAATGGTTTTCGCATTATGAAGACATGAGTGTCAAATTTTCTGTACAGCTGGAACGCTTCTTGGGCATATTTAGGACTTGTTTTACCCGCAGGGGTGAATATTGCTCGGTCGTTTGCCGGTGCTAATTGAAATATATCTCCGAGTAAAACGACGGACCTGCCCGAAAATGGTAAATGGCTGTACCTCCGATCAACGTGTTTCAAAAGACTGTCAATAAGGTAGAACATTCTCTGTCCGATGAAATTCATCTCGTCGAAAACAATAAACTGCACTCGTCTCAGATATAGCGCTCGGTCACTATTAAGATCAATGTTCCTTACAAATGCGTCATGATCATCGTGCTTGACGAACGAAGGAATTCCGAAGGATCTATGTATAGTTCCACCTTTAATTTGATTTGCTGCGATACCAGTATAGGCTCCCATCAGAAATTCAAAATCTTGACACTTTTGCTTTTGACTTTCCAGCTCGAATCTCAAATGCGAGCAAATTTCACTCTTGCCTGTTCCTCCACTGCCCAACACGATAACTCGAATCGGGTTGTCCAGCTGATCTTCAGACGATTGACGAAGATGGGTTTTGACAATGTTCAGTATTACTCTCTGTTGTAAACTCAATGCACTCAATGGAATAGATGGAACTTCCAATGGTGTTGGCGAGCATCGAGATAAATTGCATCGCTTGACTTGACTGCAATCCATGATGATATATTCAGTAGATCAACGGGAGAGGTTCATCGCCAAACTGCGAGAAATTACACACGGCGAAATTATTTTCTAATGCTTTACGAGTTTTCACGGGTGAACGTTTCGATTAAGTTTATGCATACTAATGAAACCATATTATGAGAACTAGGGTCGAGATTGGTTCTCATGATTTCCCCCCTCAATAATGATTCGGTTCCTTAGAAGCACCTGTCCGTTTAATTCGACCTTGACCCTTCAGTGTATATGCATTCCAATGAACGCATATTATGAGAACTGAGGTTGAGCACGGTTCTCACACTACATTCCCCCCTCCTTAGTTTGTATTCGGGCTTCCTAGATGCACCTGTCCGTTTAATTCGACCTTGACCCTTCAGTGTATATGCATTATAATGAACCTATATTATGAGAACTGAGGTTGAGCACGGTTCTCACACTACATTCCTCCCTCCTTAGTTTGTATTCGGGCTTCCTAGATGCACCTGTCTAATAGCATTTATTTATCCTTGAACCTTCAGTGACCATGCATTCTAATGCAGGTGCATGATGAGAGCTTAGATTCAGCATAGTTCTCACGGTTTATCAACAGAACCGATTGTCCTCGGTCTGTACATTATACATCCCGTCTCTCACGCACGCAGTGCATCCCTCTGTAAAAACGCAATCTACAAAAAAAATGTAGAAAATAATTATACCTGTGCATATTCGTAGCACAAAACAGTTAAAACGATCTTTATATTTACTTTCACTCACCGTCACTCATTGTTGTCTATGAATTGATCCAGTTGAGAATGAAATGATTAAAATCTCAGCTGATTTATTACCATTGCAAGTGCTGACGCATTTGGGTAACAAGATACTTTTAAAAATAGTCATAGTTTCCAAGTCGGTATCAGTTGTTAAAGAGTAGTCACCCACGATGGAGACCAAAGGAAGAAGCGATGAGTTGTCAGAATTGATGTATAATTCTTTGTCAACTTTAGTTAGTAAAATTATAAACAAAAATGATACGACCGGGTTTAAGGGTCTGGAAAGCAGGGAGGAGTGGAAAAGTAAGCTAGTAGATATATGCTCTAGACATGCTATATGCTAACTTGTTTTTCTCTCTCTCTAGCTATATGCGTATGCATTGTCCTCATTGCGGGGCTAAAGCTGGTGAAGTTCTTCACTGATTATTACTTTCGGTGGAGAGCCGCTCGCAACCAGACACCTGTCATACTCTCTCCTTCCGTGCATAATGGATAGCAACGAGACGAGTGACAAGCCAAGTCCAATTCGCACTGGCGAAAGGGGATATGTAAGTACCGTAATGATAATCGCTGAGTGTCAGATTTTCACTCGCGAATATTGATAAATTATGCGTTGTTAATTACAGTGCTTACGATGTCCAATGACGCCGTGTGGGTTCTTCAGTAGATCTCGCATCAATTTCGAGTCGCATTTGGAGAGAATTCATTTTTGTGGTGACTGTGATCACTACTGTAGAGTCAAAGGACAGCATGTGTGTCCATGCCCCGGTTCAAGACGTGGGCATGTTGATTCATACATGCAACCTGATATGTCCAATTTTTCCGAACTTTCCCGTTCTCATTTAGGCAGTATGCTGTTGTATAAATACAACAAGCATATATCTGCTCCGGACATAGAGTCAGCGTTTAAAGAAGTGGCTCCGGCAGCAATAACCTTTTTATCTGACTTGTTTAAAATACATGGCCTCATTAAAATAGAAATTGGCATGGGGATAAAAATGGAAAAGGAATCTAAAGATTCCGAGGGCAATTTGCAATTACACGAAGCAACAGTATATTTCAAGTCAATGCACTACGAATTAGAATGGATAAGTAAGATAGAATATATATTAGTGCATGCTGCTTCTGATATTGTTGACAAAAAGAATAACTTCTTAAGTCATGGGAGTGGGTGGAATATAAAATACATGTACAGTTTTGAAATTAAAATGGCTGAAGCTAGACTATTTTATAATAGTGTTGGGAAAAAATATTTGCCCATGCCTTTTGAGAAGCGCAAGGGGATTGTTAATTTTAAAAACAATGACGACAATTGTTTTCTGTACTGCGTCGCTGCTGCATTATTTCGCGACGATCAGATAGCATTTAATAAAGAAAATTTTTACAAAAATCGAAACTTGGAAAATCACAATACGTGGACAAAGTATTTTCATCTGCTTAAGACAGATTGTATTAACGGTCCAGTAGATGTATATAAAACTATACCATTGTTTGAGGAAAGCAATAATGTTAAAATAAATGTGCTCACACATGAGGACGGGGATGTCATTCCTATGAGAAGAAGTAACTACGTCTCGCCAAGAACAATTAATTTGTTTTTAATTCGAAGTGATGACGATCAACACTTTGTTTTGATTACAGATATAAACAAATTCTTGTGTAACAAAAGTCCGCGAAAAGTGTTTATTTGTGACCATTGCTTTCGAAATTTAAAATCACCTTCAGCCCTAATGTTTCATTCGTGTTCAAAAAGTGTGAGCAAGATTAAAGAAAGGCTCCCCAAGAAAGGCGACTTCTTGGAGTTTAAACGACTCGAAATGACATTGCCGTACCCTTATGTGTTGTATTGGGACTTTGAAACATTTTCATCGTCTTTAAATGAAAAGAAAGGCGCGAGCACTACACTCAACAGTGAATTCCAGGCAGCAAGTTATGCATTATGCTTAGTTTATACCACGACAGTGCAATCAAAAATTGTTGCCTGTGAGTATTACGACGGTCCCGATCCGGTCCATCATTTCTTTGAACGTGTTTTCTATCACGCGAAAAATGTGCTAAACGATATCAGGACAGTCAATAATTTTGTCACACCATCTGATGAAGACCTTGAGCGTCATAATGCTGCTAAACATTGCGACTTTTGTCGCCGCGAATTTACTTGTTCTAGTAGAAATGAAACCCATGCATCTGATGAAGACGAACCATATAGGACTACGAAGAAAGTTGTAAAAACGTATCACCACTGTCACCAAAGTGGGCGTTATCTTCATACATTATGTCAGAGTTGTAATTTAAAAATTAAGTTTAAAAACGATTTAGTATGTGTATGCCACAATGGATCTGGATTCGACTTTCATCTTCTACTACAAAATTTGGATTCGCCATTTTTCAGCCCACATGATGTCAACGTCATAAGCAAAGGTGGTGAGAAACTAGTTCAGATAGAAATAACCGCCAGCAATATGTACATTCCAGAATTAAAATCAAAGTACGACGAAAACTATACTCCAAGTGCAAAGCAGTCGTGCGGCAAGAGAAAGGTCAAGGTTCGTTTTATTGACTCGTTCCAGTTTTTGAACTCCAGTTTAAGCACACTGGCTGCGGGTCTTAAAATTGAAAATGCAAGCACAACAAGTCTAGTTAACGACTGCTTGCCATACCTTTTCCCCGGCCTGGATAACCTTGTTTCTAAAGACACATCAATATTTTTTGAGAAGCTTCCTTATCCATATACATACCTTTCGGGACCCGAGAAGCTAGAAATTGGACATCCCATCCCGGGACGGGAGCATTTCGACAACGAATTGAAGAAGGAATCAATTACAAATGAAGAATGGGGAAAAATTCAGATTTTAATTGAACAATTTCAAATCAGAGATTTTAAACAGTTTACAAGAGCTTACACTATCATCGACACGGTACTTCTGGGAGTGATTTGGGAAAACTTTAGGAGAAACTGTTTTGTTTCGTATGGATTAGATCCAACCTATGTATGTACGGTATCTGGATATTCATGGCAGTGTTTTTTATCTTTTACCAACGCCAAGATAGAATATATTACCGACAAAAACATGCTCGACATGATTACATCTGGAATAAGAGGTGGAATGGCTTTCTGCACTCGCAAAATTGTCACCGCCAATTGTGAACGCTCTCCGCTGGGATTTGATCCTACCAAAGAACGTACACATATTCTCTATAACGATAAGGTTTCCCTTTATGCCACAGCTCTGCTGGGAAAATTCCCTCATTCCGATTACAAGTGGGAAAGCGTAGACAGTTTGAAAAACATTAATTGGAAAACGTATGATGGAGACAATGAGACTGGGTATATTCTGAATGTAAGTTTGCGCTACCCTGAAAAACTACAGGATGAAACTGAGTCTTTGCCATTAGCTCCGGAAAAACGAAAGGTTCGTATTTCCGATTTGTCGTCTGGGCAGCAGGAAACGATGGAATCCCTTGGTCTGGTTCGCTCGTTTACAAGTGAACCAAGACTCTTGCTTCATTGCGGGGATCGTATTGAATACGTAGTCCATTATAAAGCTCTTCAGTTCTACCTAAATATGGGCATGGAATTGCTCGACATACATGCAGGGATTAGTTTTCATGAAGAGGCTTATTTTAAGCCTTACATGTAAACCCTAAGCAATTTGCTATCTTTGTAGGGAAAACTATATGATTGCGATCATTATATGCTCCCAACTTGACAATAATCGAACATCGAAAGGCACTGTCCCAGACAAAGTCTACAATCGTCTCCAAGAACTGTTCGAGCTTAGATTTCACTTTCATAAAATATTGCACATAATCTTTATCGTTAAGTTTCTTTAAAACAATTAGGTTGTTATGCTGTTGTTTAACCCCAACCCGATTTAAAAAATATGTTTCCCTCAAAAATTTGAAGTCGAATATTGTGTTCATCGGAGTTTTGACAAATTCGGTTTGATCCAATATAAAGTCCCCAGTTGTTGATCCGGATGCGAACAGTTTTCGAGTGAAGCCCAAGACTTTTGCAAAGTCAGTCGACAGATACAAGTAATCATACGCCTTGCCAAGTTCTGGGTTGATAAAGATAATCATTTTGTTTGCTCCCTCAACATAAGCGATGCCCATGTTTATTTTGAGCGCCGCATATTTATTGTTAAATTGAGTTATGAATTCGTTAATATTAGCATCCGTCTTCTTAAATTGATACGATGTTTCAACGGGCGGTACGTAACCAGGGTACAACGGACCAATCGGAACAGCAGACATGTGAATGGGAATAGACCGTTTGACAACTCGTCGTCGTTTCCTTGTAAGACGCAGCTGAGGTTCGCTCGTTGCGACTTGCGGGATACTTCGTAGACTTTCCAGCATTGTTTTACTCGGTTTGTATCGAAGCTTTAAAAGTCCAACTTCATATTTTCCCCTTGGACGATTTATTGGGTTGGGCAACTGATGTATAATTGAAGACTGTGACAGATCATTCGAATTTGTTAGGACAATGTAGTGGTCCAGTTCATTATCCTGCTGAACAAATCGCGCGTTTCGTTGAGGGTACATTTTATTCATCTGTTGTCAATTCGAACGACAAATTGTGAATGACGTCGAATATATATGGAAATCTCTTTAATCCGTCTTCTTAACTAGACTTAGCTCAGGCGCATAAAAACTCGCATTTAACTGTTCGGAATTCATGTCGGCTAATCGAAATGTATACGGGTATGTATTCACAACCTGAACAACTTTAAATAGTTCTCTCGAAAACGATTCCTTATACCCCTTTTCAAATATCATTTTTATCCGAGAAATACGAACCACATCACCTACTGAGTACTGTGGAGGCTTTCTTGGTCTTTTTGTCTCTTCTAAATACGTCTTGTATATGCGCTCCCACACCTCATAAGAATTTCTAGTAGTCACATCATTTGGAGCTATACCAATAGATCTGTGTTTCGTAGCATTATATGCTCTTGTAAAGTCTGGGAGTACTTCAACAATTCTTTTCGTGTTTTCCATCGTCATGTATCGTTGAAGCTTTGTAAAAAGTGTTCTAATGAATCTTTCGCTCATACTGGCTTTCATAGGCGAATGGATATTATACAGTTGTACTTGACTTGCATTGAGAAACTTTCCAAATGCAGCTGACATAAATTCAGTTCCCCTATCTGTATATAAGTACACAGGTGTAACTCCCGACTCCGCAAAAACGGACTTGAAAGCTTTAATCATCGAGTCTGAATTCTTGTTTTTCAACAAGCGTGTATACGCTTTTCTCGAGAAAGCGTCAACCACAACCAGAACAAAGTGATTGCCACTGTTTGACTTGGAAAGTCCAGCCAAATCTTTCAGATCAGCTGTGAAAATTTCATTTATAAAATTAACCATAATTTTCCGTCTTGGAAACTTTTTTCTGGCTTGCTTGTGCAATGAAAATGTATCCAGAGCTCTCAGCTCTTTTGCAACTTCATCCTTGTCTGCAAACTCTTTACGATTTTGAAAAAAACTACTTAAACCAGAGAATGACCCAGATAATTTCTGATTCAAGTACGTCTTTTGTATTTCCGATCTTTCTTCGTCAACTTTCCTCGCTTCCATTTTTTATTTCTCTTTTTCCCTTTGCCAACTTGCTTTCGCGGGCGCAGTTTCCGACCAGTTTTCTCAACAACGTCTGGACCAGGAGTACTTAGATCTTGTCTGTTTTCGCTGGATTTTATTTCCAAAGGGTCAACTATTTGATCACCTTTTTCCTTCTCACCAAAGGACACATCATTCCCGAACGTTTTCCATTCTGGTTCCAATATATAGTTCTCCCCTTTGTGAAATCTGCAGCAGCATAATTGTAGGTGTTGAGATTTTCTTTTTCGAGGTAATGTTTTGTCTTCAGTCTGTGTATGAGTTTTGGTGACATCCGAATTAGTCAAAGGCACTGTCACAGGTTCATTAAGTGTTTCCTGATCAGTGTGTGCATTCTCTGTAACCGGAACATCGTTTAACTCAGTAGTCTTTTTGCTATCATCTTTGTATAAGCTCATTAGTTTTTCGTAAAGCTGAGGTTCGATAACTTTGTAAATTTGCGCCATGATTATTCATACAACATGACACTAGCAAATTCGTCCTGTAGAATTCGAGAAACAACAGTACACAAAATTTTTTTAACTTCGGCCTTTCTTCTCGTCAACGCCGTCCTTAATGATTTAGAAGATTCGATTTCTTTCAGTACACTACTAACACACGTTCGCCTTGAGTTACTGAATATAGAAAAATTCACAAGACATTCTGTAACAGCACTCAGTTGCCGGTCCGATGCTTGAACAAGCAACTTTGTAAATAATTTGTTTTTAGCTTTGCACAAAGTATATAAGAACTTAAAGTTTTTCTCAAGTTTAGTCGCCATTATTTCGGACCATATACTTCTGTATCAGGGGTAGCATATAATGAATTTCTCACAAAGAAAACGTATTTCTTATGCTTCGGGTGCAGGTCCAGTATAATATAGCTATACTCTTTACCTATGACAGCCTTTCTGTATGCGTCGACCAGGAAAGATACGTTTCCGGGACAAACCTGACGTGCAATTGTCGATACTATTGATCTGTCCCTTGCAGAGTCAAAGTAACACAACCACTGCGTATTAATGGATAGCTCCCGAAGGTTTTTATGATAGAGGTTTTGTAATATCACTATTATAGAGACCCCTCGGTGATGCGAATGTTTTGTAAAAAAGTTTGTAATAATATCATGAGCTTGTCCTTTCCCCAAAGAATCAATCTGATCGTCTACAACAACTAGGCTAGGGTTAGGCGCAGATTCAATGTCTTCTAACCGCTTAGTAAAAGTAACGTCAGGATCAGTTTCCTGAATTTCGTAGAAGGATGGTTGAAAGTCGGAATATACGTACAGGACCTTTTGTATAGGTTTATCAAACACTTTGTTTCTATTCCGTATTATATCTAAAGTCAGGCGGGTTTTTCCACTTCCCGTTACGCCTGCAATAATGCAGGTAGACGGATGTGCTATTGCAAAATCCACACTGTCCATGCTCTCACTATAAGTTTCATTAGCATACTAACATATTTTACGTTCATATATGTCATATATATACACTTACCGTTTCCTCTTAATTTCTTATGACTTTATTTAATACATGAAAATACATTTTTCTGATTTTTTTGTTTCAGCTACAGGACCTTCTGGGAACAGGAAAAACTCTTTGACATGAACGTCAATGCGTTTTTGTGTAGATTCAAAATTGAGAATGTACTGCTTCCTGTTCAAAAACCCACCACCGAACAGTGGGGAAAAACCTTCAACGAACTGAAGGAAGATATGTTCCGAGAGTTGGGCGGTGATGTACCCGCACTTGTGATAGACACAAGTCAAAAGTTTGATGCGTCAAAATTCACGGATCGGAATTTTTCCATCAAATCTTTGCGGAAGTACCGGTTCGCTAGGTTCATCAAAACCCTCCAATTCAAAGAATATGGAGAAAAGACTCTTGACTTCAAAGGAGTCTACTATGATAAACTCAATTTAGTTAGTGATGGTACGAATTTTATATTTCCATACAAATTACTTGTATTGCGATCCAACGAATCATTACGTACCATGCGAAATATGTAATATAAATTATTTGAATTGTTTTCATTAGTGGAAGGACCGTACAGCACTTCGGAGCTCAAATCCGCGAGTTCGTTTTCCGCTGTTACGAGTTCCACTACACTAGGTTGCCTTGATGTGCATATTTCGTCTTGCACAGGCACCGATATGGAGGCGGCTCTCGTTGAAGATCCGTCTCCAGGTGACCTGTCGTATTTGTCAGGACTTGATTACATGCATCCACTGAATCCGTGCGGGATTGAATCAGGGATGAGCTTCCTGATGTCTAAGACGTTTGGACATCAGCGTAGTGTTTTGACACACTTACCAGCGGACTACGTTTCTCCATCTCATTACAATGAGATGTGTAAGTGACATTTGATATAAGTCACTAATTTATATTCCAGTTTAATCCCGAATAATATTTTTTATTATCATTATTATATTAGTGTGGCCCGAAATTGACTTTATTGTCACTGGAACTGACAACCATCCCAATAAACTTCACATTGTTTTTGGATATGGCCTGGTCAATGTCAAACGACTGCAACTACTTCGCGTTGCAATGATTGACATTGAGCGCGCCTTTCCTCCACCTCGAACTGTTGGGAAAAAACAAATTCATCCAACAGAATGCGATGCATGGATGATGTCGAAACGGTTTCTATTAACCCTTCGCACATTGTTCATGCTTCGTATTCGATTCTACATTGTCTTTCAAGGTGTTGGACAAATACTGATAACTAGACCCATGTGTTGCAAAACCACATTGGGTCTGACCAAATCTTCAAGCTTTGCATCCAGCTATCTGGATCTGGTAATTATAAGTCGCACTAAAAAGACTATATTTCCTATGACTTAATCAGTATTGTTATTTATGTATGATCATTTGGATTTATAGTCATGGTTTACTTGTGATGATTTAATTCCCGAGTGCAAGTGCAGGCGCTCGTCCGAAATGCGAAAATCCATTCAACGAGTGCATGGACAAAAACTGGATAAAATTGTGTCCTATGCTGATGCCCGAGCTGCACTAGGTGAATTTCAATCCTTGCAGAATTGCGGGTTTCCTAGAATTTGCCCGCCTCTGAGTTATGTGACCAGAGAAGAGCCTGCAGTAAGCACTTTGTTTGTTTTTATCCCTCTTATACTTCATTTGTTCTCTCCTAAATTCCCACTGTTTCATAGGACCCTGACCAAATACTCGGTGTAGCACCAGAGCTTGCCGTACCATATCCCGCAATTGACGCCCCGTATTATTCAGCGAATGATGCTCAATTGCCGGCAAATTATAATAATGATTCTACAGTGGGACCCATGTATTCATTCAATGGGTCTAATTCTGCTTCAGAACATCCTGCGGTAATAAATTTATATTTCAGCAGCTTTGTTTTCAGAGGATGCTCAGTGTTAAACAAAATACATTATACAGGTTTCGCCTTTGTCTCCTGCCCAAAATGGGTCTTCTACCACTTCAGAACATTCGGTGGTAATTGCTTTATATTTTAGCTTCTTTTTTCCAAGGGATGCACAGTGTTAAACAAAATACATTATAATAATACAGGTTCCACCTTTGCCTCCTGGCAAAAAATACAGCAAGGCATATGTAAAGAAATTCAAAAGGAGACAGAAGGAGAAAGCGCTACGCGCACTAGATTCATCCGCAGGCAAAAGTAGCTGCGCATTGCAAAATGCTCGGCGTAAGGAAAAGACAAAGTCGATTTCTTTGTCAACTTGCACACCCTCAGACCAATCAGTTGGACAGGGCGGTTCCGGCAGTAGCCGAACCTCCCGTAAAAATGCCAAGAACCGCCAGAAAAAGAAACTTCAGAAGTCACTGGCTTCTGAGTTAATATCTCAGTCGGGAGTATCTCAATCCTCCGACTCCGTATACTCGGCATAGAAATGATTAACATGTAATGATTGATTTATGCATGTTTTTTTGCAGGACTTCAACATATACTTTTGACTTATAATGAATGATTTTGTTTTCAGCATAATGCCACCGATCAAGACTGGAAATTTATTTACAATTCCTTTATTCAGTTTAATATTTTTACACAATACTCATGGTTTATTTCATCATTTTATACTTATTTTACACAATGCTCGTGACAGGTTTTTCCATGTCATCATTTTAAAATCAATTTACTTTTTTCCATTAAATTTGTATTCGTATTACATTCTCGTTAGACACTGCTATATTTCTTGCATAGAAAACAAAGCACAATCACTTCCTCCAAAATCGTTCATAGACAAACTTTATATCTTCCCCCAGCCGAATCCAGTATAAAGCATACGTTCACTTAACTGTACATATTCGTATTCGGATTCATCTGGCCTTGTCGCAGGTTTTTCTGTATGGGCAAGGGTCCCCCGTTGAAAGCCTTGGAACAAACGGGCAGATCCCAGTAAACGAATTCACCCGCCAGCCCACTCCCCCTAAACCATCTCCACTTTGCATACAACATTTATTGAATACACCCTGCTCACTTCCCCTCGCGTATAGCCAAATTCCCCACAGGGAGTCCACACAGAAAGGGACATCTATTCCAGTACTTCCTATGCTCCCTTCTAGGATCGTCTCCATCCTTCCAGTTTCGTAAAGTCACACCACAGAATACACACATGACCTAGAAATTCAACTTCTTTCAACTCAATTCATCGAATCTAAGTTAAAACGTTTATTCATACATACCTTATCCGTTTCTCCAAAATACCAGAATCCCACCCGAGCCAACGCCAGAGGGGAAACGTTCATATTCTTCCAGCGCGCAGGCTCATAAAACGATTTTAGCCTCTCATACTCCCCTCTCAACATTTTCACATCAACCTTTCCCACCTGTCGCGCCTTGCATAAACGACAAGGAAATATTCGATCCACACAACAATACACATACCAACTTCCATCCTCATTTTTCTCCCAATCTATTTGACTACCAGACTCAGACCAATCTTTATACCCCTTGAAGTTTTCACACTCCGACCCAGCTCCCGAAACACTCTGAGTCGCACCCATACCTAAATGAATATGAGCACAATTTCCCCCATTCGTCCAATACCCTACACACTCTCCATCAACAACACGAATCCCCTTTCATCAGCCGGCTTTAGCACGCAAGGGGTTCGCGTCTCACTCTACCCCATGCACCCGATCTTTCTCATAATCAAAAAAAACCTCAGATATCCTTGATTTTATTGATTATGAGATAGATCGACATTCTTGCTACTACTCGTACATACATTATTCCTTGAGAAAGAGAAAACGAAAGGAGTGAAGCAATCAATCAAATTCCCATTAGTAAATAGCATCAATGGCAGTTTGAGCTATTTTTATGCTCCTCACGTTGAAATCTTTGCTTATCTTATGGAATCGTCGAGACTTTATAAAATGTTAACGAACATCCATTTAATTCCCTCACACATGACGCCGCTGCATTAAAAAGATACTTGGATTTTAAAATTGAGTTGCCCAATACTACTACAGCTGTCCCATCAATAAGCACCTTGTCATAATCTTCATTCCATTTATCATTGCTTTGTTTTCCCATTCACTCTCGGTTGTTAACACCTCTGGGATTTAAAAAAATCTAATTATTTTCAACGTTGTGGCGGAAAACAATCAAAAAAGTTTATACTCCTTCCCATACCTAAAATAAACCCATACAGTATGTACTGCTTTTGGTTTACTAAGCACAGGTAAGCACCTTCAAGGTACATATCTGACATGGCCAATTAGGCCAGAAAATACATAATCATCGATAACGGATCGATATGTGGCAGTGGAACTATTCTTAACTAAGGATTTCAACTGCATCCATGAAAAGTAAAAGTTTCGTTTTTTTCATACTTATATTATGTATGTAAGTATAATTAAATATGTTGTACTATGCCAAAGGCTACTATGAAGTTTGACCACGTCCCTTAAAGGTTTGTTGGCCATAGGACGTGAGGACGCTTATTACATACGTCCTGTACAAGTAAATATTCAATTCCCCCCAAAAAAGCATGGACTGCCAACAATTTTCTCTAGGTTAGGTCAGGTTTTGTGGAAAAACTAATTAATATTCCAACAACCCTGTCCCAATAATCTTTCACAGGTACTATAATAATTGAGAATTTCAATTTGAAATTGTGATTCCTCTGAATGGAAGGGAATCGTTTATAATAATAGGTAAACACATAAATCTGAACTGTCACATGAATTGGTGAAATACATTGAAGCATTGCAAAAAGGAATCGTGGCCACTGGGTCATTGAGACCTGACATTGGAAGGATTTTATAATGTCTTGCCAATTTTATGACACATTTTTGCATACTTAAACAGTTTGTTACCTACTAATCACCCTTCAGACTCGTTAACAAACCATCACACCCACGTTTGTTTGGTTTTGCTTTAAATTTTAACCATTAAATTGTGAGTGTCCTAATGACAGTAGTGTGTTACTCCAAAGCAGTGATGCAACCGTCTTGAGATGAATCTAATATTTGTTGACTACTTTCGCAATAATTATTCAAAGTCGAGGTGGATACTTGCAAGGTTAACTTGTTGGATGATTTAACTAGCTCGGTTCTCAAGACTGATGCTCATAGCATGTGTAATGAGGATTTACATATGTACATACATCCTGGCACGTGAATTGTTCTTTAAACTTGATTACTTCTCTGATCAATCAGATTATCCAGGGATCTAATGATTGCGCTTCTGGGAGTAACTATATGCATAAGAAGTGTATAATAATTGTATATCCACTTCATAATTCCAGGCGTGACATTTCCAGGAAAAAGTGGCCCATTAGGGATTCTCTTTGGTTTCAGCATTACGCATCACTCTGTTTCATTAGCTAAAATTTCCTGGTACGTAATACTGCAGGTTCAAACGTAATATGCCAATGAATGTTTTTAGTTTCCATCCATCTCCTGATTCAACATTGACATAATTATGTCTTTGTTATTATTCCATTCACAAGCAGACTGCTTCCTGAGAACAGGTAAAGGTTCAGAGAAACTCAATGTCAGCTCAAAACTATGTAAGGGAGCGGAACCTATTAGCTTTCATTGATTTGTATGTATCTGATAATTGAGTAATAACAAAGGAGTGTGAGGATTTGTTACAAAATGTAAAAACCCATTTTGAGCGATAATGATGTTACAAGGAATCTGATGTGTGCCTGTTATATAATATGCAGATATGGATTCACAAATGTCCGCTAATAAATAATGCACTCTTTGATGTCGCAAAGCACAAATGCTCAAAAGGGCAATTATCTGCATTACACAACATAAAGTCCTAATGTCACCTTCTGTGTCTGAATTTGCGATTAACATTGCCAGGACCTTGTCCGTGCGTACTTACTAAATTTTTGGAAAGGGAATCCTGACATTGTAACACACTCCTGTAAAATGCAGACTTATATATAGTAATAATGTTGATATACAAATAGAGGACCCTGCTCACCTCGTACACGCTGGTCAGTTTGAGTTTGTACAGAACAGACATGAAGATATAGGCGGCTGCCGGTATGCAAATACCAGTTAGGAGAACATGAATCCAAAAGATCTGAATGCCATTGGAGTAGATCTCAGCGGGGTAACCTTCGATTAGTAATTAATAATCAATTACTACATTGGTTTTAAAAATCAGAACGGATCTCTGAGCACTTATAAAATTTGCAATTGACAAAAAAAATCTTTCAATCAAGAGTAGTAGTAGTCTACACCTCACCGATAATGGCAATAGCTGAAAAGTAAGTAACAAGCATAGATGCCGCAATTGGGATTGCTTTCATATTCCTTCCCCCCATTAATAAGTCCTCACTGGTTTGCTTGCTTCCTCCACGGATGGCATGGTAAAGTCCGATGGCGAGGGAAATTACCAATGTGAAGGCTACAGCCACATAGTCCAAAATTCCGAAGTAGTTTGTCCCAAGCTCGAGAGCCATTTTAAGAGATTAATTGATTATTCACACTTTCAAACAATATTGACTTCAGCGGGGCTTGAGATGAAAGGGTTCCGCCACAGTTGCAGGAGAGATTGGAACGCTAATGTCACGTTCACATACAAATGGTTTCTCAACAAATCCCACCAAGTCTTCACATGCGTCCTGGCCTGAACAAGCTGAGGTTATGACATGCGAAATTAAAACTAGCTTCCTGATACTCCTGATGCTCCTCTTAATTGTGCATATTTGCTCATACAACCAGTCATTTAAATATTATGTTAGGTATGTAAATACCTCATTGATCAACACGAGCTTGTTTAAAGAGTAAATGGTTCTGATGTCTTTCACTCCAACCACACACAAAACACTCCACACTAATAACAAATACAATTCACAAAACACTGTGTTGAGCCTTCTACGAATTTTAACTCCCAGGACTTATACTCTAGACAACGTTCGGCTCACCTTTGAAAAAACTTGTCTCTATTTGACTCACAGCTCATTCAACATGCACTCCTTCAGAAAATTTAATGAGAGTCAGTCCTCAGTTGCTTATTCCACTGAACTGATTCCACTCGTAGTTACCGTTCTATTTTGACATGTAACCATTTAAGAATAATAACTGTTAATGAAAAATTATCATAAACAAAATTCAAGTTATTATTTTCACACAGGGATGCTGTATGATTCTCACCCAGGAGATCTCTGACTCTTTAGTGTCCCTATGACGTGAGGAGCTTCGAACGTCTCAAACTGAAATGAACGAGTTTCCAACCTGTGGCGTCGGTTGTTCTTCGTGAAAAATGTCGCCGGCCTTTGATAAGAGGGAAGTGCAGGGATGTTGAGATACCTTGTGAAATGATGGAAACAAAAGGATTAATAAATTGCTTCCTCAGAAACAGACGCGGACTCCTGATTGTATGCGAGAGGGCAAATGAAAGCGAGCGGGCCGACAGTTAAGGGAAATGCTACCAAGCTGTCAGGAGTTATTAAAGGGTAGTCAGACTTGTGATTTCTGATTACTGCAAGACTACGGGGAAGGTGCAATCAGACTCTCTTGAAAGTTTATTGGGGTTTCCATTCAATGGGAATTGCATAAGACCTGCAGTTAGCACTACCTAATCACTCGCACTTCCCTTTTTTGTCAAGTGCTACTTTTTTACATTAACGGATTACAATTTTTTAGACTGTAATTAGTTCTGTAAGGAGGTATTAGAAAATTGGAATTCAAATGAGGGACTGCATTTCCCTGTTTTGAAAGGGTCGATTCTGCTATCTGCATTCTGAGCAGCGTCAATTACCTTCTTGCCGCTATTGTTATTACCTGCTGAGCTATATGTTCTCGGCGGTGTCTCATATAGTATGGACGTTGGCAAACATAATTACAATTTGGTATAATTGCAGTATACAGAGCTCTCAGGAGCTGTCGGGACAGCACGAGGATTTTTATTGCCATATTAAACATTGTATTTAATTTTTTCCCCCAATTATTTGTAACTATAGGCATTCCCGCCCAGGAGTGAAAACAAATCTGAATTGGTTTTATCGCCTTAACTATAGATAGATACTATACTCACTATTAGATAGTTTAACTGCTACACAAAAAAAATCGTGACATACTTATCGAGGTAGAACTTACTCAGACAACCTGATGATTCCCAAACCAAGTTCATAGAGTATATTCAGCAAAATTGATTGAGAGTGTGGGAAAAGGGGACAACAAAATAACACTTGTTGCTGATGGGTTACCTGAAACAACACTGCTGGCCTCCTCACACTCTGCAATAATATATATAAGAATGCTTGAGTAGTATTCGATGACAATTGGATTAATGCATATCCTTACAGGAGTGAAAGGTAAATTTTTTGTTACCCCAAATGCAAAAGAACTCACGCGTACCTGCATACCTAGTACAACCTGAAGTGTATGTATATATTTTCTCTGGGCTCAAAATCCATCTCCAAACTTTGCCTACTCCAATATATCGAAATTCTTCCTCATCAAACAGGCTCTCATAGTAGTCGTCGAGCTTTTCCATGATATCCCAGTTAAATGCTATTATTTCAGAGCACGCAAGTGTCAGTTTAAGGCTATTAATTCACTTCGCATGTGCTCATACATGCATACTTGGATTAAAACTATTGTGTTCCTGCCTTCCCACGAATTTCAGCTCCTGCCCTAGTACATCAATCATCCCAGTGTATATTTACTTTGCATCACCAAAAGTTCAACAATGAGTTGCTCTCGTGAACGTGTCTGGGGCGAATGTATGTCAGGTGTGGACTGTAGATGTGCGTCAATAGGGGCTAATACAGATACATAATAATTATTGAGGATGACTTGCTACTATGTTCGGAAGATTCGCAAACAGGTGAAATGCTTGGCAGTGCTGTCCTTTGTGTTGGCCTGTGTTGGCCTGGGATGGAAGTGAAATAATAATTTCCTAGAGTCATCCCCTTTTGTCATTCCAGGCTCATGGGGCTCTGTCCATATTATTGAGACTACTGAGGTTGTGGTGGAACTGATGGGATAGCTTCATCTGCTCAAATTCCCTACAATTAGTCATTACATGTCCGGAAAAAAATCCATGAAATCGCAATGATAAATGTGTACATAACTACTGGTGTAGACAAGGGGTAACATTGTTGAAGCAGGACATTCTATTTCTAGATTCAGTTGGATGGTTTGACAGCATAGTGTGTTACAACAGGGATAGTGTACATGATTACGCTGGAAATCTAGTTATAAAATTACTCTGCAACTGCAACACAACTCATCTGTAACTAGACGTTAACAGTGACATTGAGATGCTAGTAGCTCTAGCTTGAACGTAAAAATTTGATAATCTATTGTAGAACTGAACTTGTTTTTATTTTTATGGATTGGAATTATTGAGTATTCAATATGGAAACAATTCTGGGGAAACGAGACCGGTTCAAGGTAGTTATTTGAATAAGGAACTGCTGCTTTTTTTTCTAAGGATAAAATCATCCTCATGCCGCTGAATATTTTTAGAGAAACAGGACAGAATTAACAGCAGGTTAGCATGAGAGATCTCAGAGATAAAAATTATTTTAGGGGGAAATTTATATAAGGATATGTTCTACATAATTTACAGTAAAGAGCTTGTAGCCTACTTTTAATGTAATGGAAAGGAACATATTAGATAATTCACTATTGCATGTGAACTGAAAGAATCTGCAGGATAAGTGCATTTGGTAATGAATGCTCTTGTGTCATCTTTTTTTTCATGGGGCATTATAGTGTAGGAAGCTTGTTGAGCAGGTAATAAAACACGTGCTTTAATGTTTGAAGAACTGCACTGTACAGAAGAGCTTGTAACTTACAATTAGAATGCATTTAATTATTAGTTGTAAAATCCCATACTGTCCCAACACGTGTGGGAGTACTAGCAGAGCTCGCATAATTGCACACTACAATAATATAATAATTATTCATAGGATCCCAAGATACATTTATATACTCCCAGGCCTCTATAAGGAGGAAGTTAAAAGAGATTTCTCTTTATAAGATTTTTCAATAAGAATATTCGATTTCCCCAGATTTTAGGAAATCTTTCTTTAGATTTTTTAAAAATTAATCCCATCCCGCTAGCCGAGAAACTCTTGATGCTGTGGTGGTACAGCCAATGAGAGAAAGTCAGGTTTTTTTTTAAAAACAAAAATTATGGAAGTTTAAAATGCTTTACTTAAATCTTAATTGAAAAAAATACGCTCGTAAATATTATGGACTTTCCAGCAAGCTATCTGAAAGATCTTGAGAACTGTGGTCACGAATGATAAAAATAGAGCAAGGTCGGGAAAATTCAGCTCCATGAAAACGATACGGGAAATGAAGAATTTCTGACGTTTGGATTTTATCTTGGACGATCTGACGTTCATAAAATTATTTAAGACTACTTTGATTGTATCAAATCTCAGGGGGATTCTTTTGAATGTAATATCATCTTCTCAAGTCAAAACATGTGGTGTCAGGATCTAAGAATGTGAGACAAGTTTGAATTAAATGAAATAAAATCTCTTTAAAATAAACCATGTCTCATGTAGACCTACCGTTTTTTCGTTTTGGTTCCTACGGTCACAATTTCTGACTTGTGAAGACAATATTCAATGAATTATCATGAAATTCGTTAATAAACACAGAAAACAAAAACAAAAAACAAACAGGAAAAACATGAGAGAATTGAATATTTTCTGACTATGGACTACATATGTATATATATAGGGACCAGACAGTGTACCTTTGCACCCTCAATTTAGATTAATTGTCGCAACATTTAAAAGTAAATAAATAAACATTTAAATTAAAGACAAATTCAAAACAAACATTTTTATTTCAAACACCCTTGCTCTTAATTGCTTATAATAATCCTTTAAAATAAATTCCTCCCGATTTTCGTATTCCGTGAAGCATGAGAAGAGTCTAAGGAAGAAACAGTTATAGCGAGGAATACCGTATCACTTCTATTTTTATCAACCCTTTTTGTAATAAGGTAGAGGTGTAAGAAGAAAAGGAAATGAAGGGGTAAATAGGTTAGAGCCATTTTTGGAAACCACATTGGATCCTTAGTCTCCTGTCCTCCTCAAAAAAATATAAATTCCTTAGAAACGATGTAAAATAACTCAGGAAAAGGAAGGTAACAGCTAATAATTAGGAAGAATACCTTTGGATTTTCAGTCAAAAAATTAACTATTACCCAAATTTCGGTGGGCTTAAATCAACCAGTAAAATAATACATGTTTATACTTATCTATCCTATTTCTGAAATCAATTTGTGGTCTTGTGTACAATAGAACGTAATTCAGAGATTATTGTATTTACCTCCTTCAGGTAAATTTCAATGGGAACAAAATGTATTGCTAATTTTAACATTGACCTACATGTACAAATTATCAGACCCTTTCAGATATCTAATAAAATGCTTGTGAAATAATATAAAATACAAAGGAAGGCTAGCACCCTAGATAGCAACATGGTCGTTCACAGATGACCAAGCTAAACATATAGTAATCTATAAATGCATATTCTCACTTGCTCTTGACTAAGATTTCAACTTGGAATGTAAAAGATGCAAAATAATTTGAGTAGTCTAACTCTGACAGAGCTTCCGAATACTGAATTAAAATTTTGATGGATTTTTCTGGGACGGAGTTATCCTGGACGCTGCGGAGGATTTAACATTCCGACCATTTTAGAAGTCTCAAGGCTAGAGTAATATAAAATAAAATAATTAATTTAATTCCAATGTAATTGGTAACTTTACAAGTGTTAATCAAGTTCAATCATTTAAGATTAATCTTTTTATGAGCTTACTAGGCTTCCGCTGTTGGGCGCAGTCAAAGAAACAACCATTGTCGTAAGTGACGCCATCTGTGCCACAGTGTGGGTCGGAAAAGTAAAATGCACCAACACAGAGGCATCCATCTTGGAGTTCACGCTTTGTCTCGTAAACTACATCCTGACCATTTGTAAAGAAATTGCATAACGAGCTCAAATCAGGATATCATGAATTTGCACAAGGACAATACATAAAACATAAGTGGGTTTCAGCAAAGTCTCAAATTAGCAAGTTCCATAAAGATTCTATTAATTTGCAAAATAACTTCCCTGACATAAACATAGTCAATCATCTTAAAATTATTTTAAAGTGTTTTTATTTCTGTGAAGTGTGCTATTTTTTTACTTACTGGATTAACGTAGCGCGGAAACCTCATATACTGATAACTGGAAGGAATTGAGTGAGAGCACGTTAAAATAATAACAAGAAAGTAAATAACAATCATTTTACAATTTATACTCCAATAACTATCACTCCTGGGGAAAACAGCCTCATGTGCTGGACTGTAATTAAAAAATATTAATATTTTAGCAGACACATTTAAACTTGGTTTATGTTGAGTAATTATTTTGGAAATAAACACTGGACTATGACTGAAGGAGGGTTTCAGGAAGCAAATGTGGTTTATGGAGAGAAATGTAAGGTGGTTTGTAACTTTGGTCGGAGGGGCTTGGGTATATGCATTTTCTTGAGTTTCCTTCCCAGACCCGTACACACAAGTACATGTGTATACTGAGAGTTACTTCATCCAACTCCTGTGCAGGCTACTGTGAAATACATTCCTTCACATTAAGCAGCGTCAAAATATTTCCAGGGTTATGCGTTACGTCAGAATGGGGACTGAATATCTTGATGCTAGTTTTTTTTCAGCGCTGTATAAAAACTAAAGCAATCCTAGAGGGGCTATTAGTGGTAGCATAACGTTAAACTTATTGGGATGGTTATTACATTGGTGACAGAGAGTGTCTTACTTACATAGTGCGGAAATAGTTACGTGAATATAAACTTCCAGGGAGCTAAAATTTTAAAAGTATAAATATACGATCGGAATAATATCATCATAAATATATTTAATTCCAGGACTTGGAAAATGTTTCAGATGAAAATAATACCTTTTAGTTTTACTGTAGGAAAAACAATTTACGTAAATAATTTGTTGGGTAATAAAATTATTACTGGGCAGTTCGTAAAATGTACAGATGGAATGTATTGGAATGTAATATTATTACAGAAATAGTAGTTTATGTTACGTTAATGTGACCATCATCCGTAAGATTTTTAAGGAAAGGCCTGTTTCAATGGAATACATTATTGTCAAAGGGAATATCAATCAGATGAAATTATTCATAACATCAGAGGAAATTTCGCAAAGGTAAAGGTATGAGATAAGTGCGGGAATGAGAAAGAGAGTCTTAGTATAGGAATGCAAAGGTATGTATAATTATAAAGCAGGAGTAATTTACAAGTAAATGAAAAAAGTGCATACAATGTGGCTTCATCCAAGGACTTTTTTGCCATTGTGGGTGATGCGATACATATTCAAAAGGCTTTTATTACTATTTTGGGGACTGGGGAGCTCCTTCATCCTTCCTTTGATTTATCTGATAACTATAGGGTTTATTTTCATAGCATCGCAGCCATACAGAGCTCACAGGATTAAGTGCAAGGTTTTAGAGAGAAAAAACAATTTGCGTAAGATTTACAGTAAGATTAGTCCCTTTTTCACATGCCTTTGAATTTCCACGGAATCTCATTCTCATAGGACTGTTGAACGCTAAATAAATACTACTGTATGGTGGGGGCTGTAAAGGAGTTTTTTGGTCCTTTACTACTCGGCTGTTCAGTTACTGTGTAGCCAGGGGCTGATTGAGATTTTAAAAATTAAAGTCATCCTCAGGATTGAGACTATACTGTATAACTGTTTTCAGAATCCTCAGATTCTCGCTGGACCTCTGAGGTAGTGCCCCGCATGGGTACACAAATGTTGTACCTGTTCCCGGGTATATTTTAAAAGTATCTAAACCTACCCGGGTATTTTCGATTGCCCGGATTTAAAGGATCACTAAAAATATAACAAGAAATGAAAAATTAAAATAGCTGCGACCAAGACATTTTGACTTAATAAATTTATTTATTTACATATCATATTAGATTGATTTTTACATGTTATTCTTCGAAAGTCTGACTAATTACTGGAATTATCAATACTCATAAGTGATTACATAAGGGTAGAAAACGTAAAAGAGATTAAAATCTATGATACGAAATAATATGAATTACTAAGTTCAGTATAATAACACAAATGCAGTGTAATAATCTCTAAATATTCAATAATCCGAGAAATTAAAGGATTAAGAATTTGTTTTGCAACCTTCCATTGCTTTAGCAATGGAACAAATTTGTTCAAACCCAGCAGATTTTAACTTCCATCAAGCTTTGAGATAGCTCACAAGATCTGGGCCTCAGGAGAAGGCTCCCTCTATCGGTACTCCTGTTCGAGAAACTGCTTAAAAATTTCTGGCCATTAACTAGGGTAACTAGCCTCGTGTTCCTATTTGATGGAGTTACTTTTCGTGACTGATTGTGAACTTAAGGTGTAAATTTTAATGTAACGTGTTTCAATGGTCAAATTCGGATGAGTTTAAAGCTCAACAACGACTTTACATGTGTTACATACTTGGAAATTATTATTGAGAGAAGTACCTGAAGGTTCAGGTATTTTACATTCAGGTTCAGATACTTACCCAGTGAGTATCCGTACCTAGGGATGCCAATGGTCTGGTCCGGACCATTAGTAATGGTCCGTAATTGGTCTGATCCGGTCTGGTCCCAGATTTTTATGGTCTGGTCCGGTCTGATCCAACACTTGGACCAGACCAGATACAATTGGTCCAGGTTTAGGACCAGACCAGACCAGACCATAAGACCATGGTCTCAAAAGTACGCAAAATAAAAATTTATGAGTTACCGAAATCCCATGGAACAAATTAAAAATGTCATTTCTGGGGATTAAAAAAGAATTTGACTTGAAAGAATGTGATTATTTAATTACTCTCAATGGTTTTCTGGACCATGGTCCGGACCATGGTCTTTGGTCTGGTTTGGTCCGAACGACTGGATCTCACCATTGGTCTGGTCCGAAAAACTGGACCAGACCAATGATCTGGTCTGAGCTTTGGACCAGACCAGTTTCATAAAATCTGGATCAGACGAGAGCATTGGCATCACTATCCGTACCTGATGGGTTTATACCCAAAATATCGGGTTTTGTACCTGTACTACTCATACCTGAACCTGAACTTTCAGGTATCTATCTATAACGACTGAACCTGAACCTGTACCCAAATTCGATGGGTACAAGAAGTATGTGCCTGATACGCACCTGTACCTGAACTTGTACCCAAATACCCGGGTAAAACCTGTACCCATGAGGGGCATTGCTCTGAGGACTCGGACGTTGAGAGAGGAATTGGTTGATCTTGATTCTAGTAAATAAGCTTTTCACTCTCTTCACTTTGCTCCCGTTCCCGTCGTTTGAAATGCAATACATTATATGGAACAACTACATTTTGGGTTTAGTAAACAAGTAAGCATCAATCACTTACAAGGAAATTTTATTTGATGTCTCCTCCATATTTTCAAAATTCTTTAAAAATTCTTTGTTTATAGCCACAGTTCCCCATTAACTTTTCTTGAAGTTGGTGCCTGATGCCCAATGTCCTAACCAGAGTTCGTGCCAGTTTGACCGCTTTCGGTTAGCATCACACCAATTTTCAAACAGTCAACACAGATAGTTATTTCTACAGTTATTTCTGAAATAGCGATGAAATTTTATATCTTAGTTTTCTTAATTGATTTCCGCAATGATTGTTTTAAAAAGTTGCAAGAAAAATATTTTTAACTTCGTTTCAATTTTATGTTATTTTTATTGCAACTTATTGAAATAATCATTTCCTTTGCCTCACATTGTTAGTTCTGAGTTCACCATTGTTTGACCAGCAAGTTGATGTTTGCATTAGGTTAAAATGAATCTCCGTTATGTTTGTTACAAACAGAGCATTTTGAAATATTTTTATGGGCGACAGACCAACCATGAAAAAAAGGCAAGATCAGGAACTTTCCTTTTAAGCATCTTTAATCTTGAAGATGATTTCAAAGTTTTCAAAGTAGAAATCCTGTTGGTTAGCTCCCCGGAAAGGCCAGAAAATTTCCTACAAACAAGCGTCAAAACAAATTTCAGAAAAATATTTGCCTATGAACAAACATTTGTAATACCGGCAATCCTCGCAAACTCTCAAATTTGCTTCCCGTCATTGAGGACTGACCTCAATTTTTGGCCTAGGTCAAAGAAACAAATTTTGAAAAATCTGGAAAAGAATTTGCTTTAAAATGGGAGAATTAGGTATTTTGTGTAGCTATCCCTTATATTGCTAAGGGAGATAAAAATGAAATTCGGCACCCCATACATACATATGTACGTCTACGTCATTATTTATTTTAATTCAAAACGATTCATAAGCTTAAATGAGATTCTGTAGTTTTTTCCCCTCGACGTCCTCACGGATTAATAAAAACTTCTGTGATCCTAACTATGAAGTTGCCGGGATTACCTCTTTTTATAATTATAATTTCTTTTTATCTACTAATTTTAGTATCTATATCAAAATGTGCTATATACCCCGGACCTCAAATCTTATACCGTGACCGTGCCAGGGTGGGCCTACCCATAACAGCACCCCTGAGTATTTCGATTTTGAGGACGAAACGGAATGTGCTACATATGTGAGAAATGTAGACGACATTACTTGAAATGTTACTCCCTTACTGACATATGTACATATGTGTAACTCTGACCAAGCATAGTAATATTTGTTTGCGTCTACCCAACTTTCAGAAGGTTCAGATTGATTTTTTTCCAAATTTGTTTTCCAGAATTTTAGTATCAAAATTTATGGGCTTTCCAGGGAGCTGCCACACAGGTCTCTCATTATCACAAAACTCTAATTATTAGAGTTTTGTGGGTTTGACTCATAAAAACAGAGAGCAAGGTTGGGAAATCCATCTTCAGGAGCAAAGATGCGGGAAAGACGAGTTTCTGTTGTTGCCATTATTTTATGAACGGTTATACCTATACCATTAGACATTGACAAATATTTATTTCCGAACAATGATATGAACCCACCGATCCGATCGGAAACAATGACCGGCTCCCAAGTTCACCAACCAGTTAAAGTAAAGTTGAAACAAGCGTTGCAGCGGCACAATTCAAATTTATTTATTTTATTTTTCCGATTAATGAATCTCATTTACCATTTGATAGCTAAACCTTTCATTACTCTATTACGTTTTGTGTCTACACAATTCAACGCAGTGATCTCTTGTTATGCTCATTTAAAATCCCTTGACAGTTGCTACAAGTAGCTGTAAATTTTAATTTTTGCTAAATTTTAAAATTTGAGTAAAAATTCAAAAACTTTCAACATTTCAGTTTTCCCAAAACAAATCCGACTTTGCTGCATTTTCTTGAACGGTGTATCCAGAGTTTTTGAGCTACTAGGTTAGAACAATTTTAGAAAGAAAGAGTGAAAAAACTTTTGAAAATACAATTGAAAAGTTTTTTGCTTAAATCAAGAGCATCTAATTCCTATCCTTTACGTATATCCGAGTAGTCTGAGGTTCTCGACGCTAGAGAGGGTCGCGAACTTCTGAGATCCTCAAAATACATTTTCAGTTCAAGGCTTCCTAACTTCTTTTTTTCAGCTTCTTATTTCATTTATGATTAACATTGTGACGTGTTGGTATAGCCCCGTGCAACAACCGTACTATTGAGGCATTGGATTGATCTATAACAATTAGCTTATAGTAATACATTGTCTTATTATAGTGACATTGTTGAAGGGACACATCCTCAGTATTGTAGCACTGTGGGTGAAATGAGAAACTTTGATTGCTGAATGGTCTCAAAAAATTTCACTCATAGGTACCAACTACAAAAATACGCTCCGAGGTTGAAATTGCAAGGGAACCTTTGAAGAAAGGCATGAAAAATAGTTATAATCAGGTCAGCCATCTGGTTGCATTGGAGAAAGAAAACAAGGAAGTTCCAAAACTATTTACAATTTATAACCACAATAATTTTGGGACAAACACACCTACGAGAGTTTTTCACACAGATGTTTCTTCTGAATTCCGGGTTCCCAAGAGACAAAATGTATATGATAATAATTATTATTCTGCATATTGGGACAAAACAAACTTTGGCACCACAAAATGCTCACCAGCATGCTTAACAACTTGTACATAATTATTATTACATTATTTCTGAAAGGAGATAAACAACCCAGACGTGGAAAAACTCGATAGGATTGATCTTCCATGTTTTGATTACGTAATGGGCAAGTGTTTGGATTTCGCTAATTTATTTCCGATGGAAGCGTGTGGTGAATTAAAAGCTCGAGAGATTTCTTGAAAACTATGTCCTCAAATGTTAACTAAACGCTTACCCACTACTGTGCACTTTCCAGATACTCAAACATAAAAATGTAGCCTCAAAATATTACAAGATTAATTCTTCTTCTGTAGTACTGTTGTCATTGCGGATTATTCAGTGGTTAATACACAGGGTGCCAAGAATCCTTTATACTCCTCCAGGATGAAACACACAAATCAATTCCTCCCAGTTTTAGGAATTGTTTTTTAGATAATTATTTGAAAAATCAAAATTCTGCATTCAAAATTATGGACACTGTGTGAAAAAATGCAAATCCCCTCACATTACAAGCTCCTGAAACCAAAATGTATGAATTGGGAGATAATATTATAGACTCTGCTACAAGCAGAGCATTTAAACATATTTTTACGAATCCCAGATCATCCATTAATGGAAACAGCCGAAATTTCCTTCATCTTTCTCACTTTCGCTCTTGAAGCTGAATTTACCCCATTGATCTCTATTCTGCCGCATATCAATCTTCTTCTTATTCTCTATTCTTTTGAAATTGATTACCATTTGAAATAATTTAGTCACAAAAAATCGTTCCTCAATCCCAATTTATGAGTAATTACTCTAACAACAACTCAATTGTTATGGTATGTGTATATATTGCCCAGAAGCACAACCTAATAAAGTATTCTGATGGTCTAAATAAACATTAAACCACCCCTTGTACTAACATAAACATCAAGTCAGGGGAAAAGTTCACCGGTCAAATTAACTTCCAGGAAATCCACATGGGTTATAATATTTATTTGTATCCGTCTTATGAGACACCCCAAAAATCATTTTAATAATTGAAATACCCATAGAACCTGCTCTACAAGCATGTAATTAATTGCATAATACATACATGTTTTCTGTAGATTTTGACATTTTGACTTGAAGCATCTTATTTTTATTCATTATTATTACAAATTTTATTTCCTCCTACAGAGTCTGGTATTTTCTTATTTATCGAAAACTATATATTATGCATCCCCGCTGTCCTAATAACTAAACTGTAAGGTGACAGGTGACATTCGCAGTTTTTTGTATATAGATTTAATTATGCATATGGAAGCGTTAGAAACTCGTTTAAATGAATATGCATTTCAAATATTCCTGTACAAGCTTAAGCCAGAAAAAAAATGGTGTATAGGTATTACATTCGGAACATCGTTCGCAAAGGAACGTTATACTATGTATTAACATATAATAGGATAGTTTTACTGTAATGTTGACGTATACATCTCATCTACGAATTCCTGATATTCCGTGTAAATAATTAGGCAATTCCAAGAAACTCAATAGTAACATTGTATGTAATAGACATTTAGAAATATAATATTGAAGAGTTCATCAGTTCTGGTTTAAATACACTTGCTTTAAAGTATACAGGTGTATGGGTAGAAAATACCACTGCAATAAAAAAATCCTGCTTGTTTGCATACTTGTACCTGATGCCATAAATACTTTGCATTAGCAAATGTACTCACAACGTGTGTTCATCAACTGAAAGTATGAGTACTCCTCACTCACCACAAAAACCTGGATACTATTTTTCTTGGTCATCGTCACGGGTTTGGAATCATATAGGATATATAATCATGTAGGCATATATATATATATATATACCTACAAGAGATACGACATTCTGCAGGGAATTGAAGTCGTCGTAGGTCTCATAAAATTAAACTCTTAGCACTATTGTCGGGACAAACTTTAAAATATGTAAATACTAACACTTAGAAAGGGAGATGCTGAGAAAGACAATAAAAAACTACTTTTCATATGTATACCACCCTTTCTTGAAATTCATTAAAATCTGCTTACTTCCACGAATCCATAGCCAACAGGTTTGTGTGAATCTACGAGCGAAGTATGTACATAACAAGTAAATAGTATAGAGCGACCAGAATAATTTCCCCCTCTGCCCTCTAGCCTACATACATTAAGGGTGTTACAAATTATTATTTTTTTCCATATATTCTACTATTAATTCCATTAACCCAGGTCAATGTTTGGGGCTCAAAATATTTTTTGTAAAATATTTTACAGCAAATCTTCATTGGGGGTTCTAGAATCTAATATCAGAAGCCCAAGTTGATAATAACGGAGGAGCCATAAAGAAGCCGACAATGTGACGCATGGTTGTTAATATTTTAAAGAGTTGTCATAAGGAACAATATTTTCCAATTTATTCAAATCTTGTGAATTAAATATTTTTTGAGTCAAGCTCTTATGTGGGATGTGGGGGTCAGTTGGGGTGAGGAAATGGTTCAGGTCTTCTTATATACAATAATATGTGTATATATGTATAGGTATATATTGGATGAATAATATTATTATTCTCTCTCAATGCTCATAAAAAACGAAAAAAAAATTGATTCCCCTATTTTACGACTTTTTCCCAGATTTTATTTGAAAATAAATTCAATGCATTGATGTAACAATAAGTCTAAAATTTCCCATGGCCACAACAGTCACAAGTAAGGTGCAAGTACAAGATTTATTTCAATCTTAAATCTGAAAAATAAAAACATTTGGCATCATGATCATGACATGCGGCTTTACATTCAGAGGAGCCGCAAAAGTTGACCAAATCTAATGAAATGATCATTTCTTACACAGTGCAGTAACAACATGTGCTCACCTTATCTAATTGCATTTATGTAAGCCTGCCGCTTTATTGTTGTACCCATAATTCTCAACTTATTAGCCTGACGTCTCGCTGTGCAGGAATCCCATAAAATCTAAAATTGAACCTGGAAATTTTTGTGGTCTCGATGAATTCCCATTTCTTGACCTCATAAAAAATGATTGGTGGGAGATAATATCACGGGTCAAGTTGTAGGAAATTTGTTAATAATTGGGGACTATTTGCATAGTTGTAAACATGGTTGCTCCTGAGTTGAGTATAGAGTGAGAAAATGTTTCTTGGGACCCTACACATGATTATATATAATGACTACCGGCAAGGACAAGTGCTATAATTTCAATGAATGTTCATTCACCATTAGGTTACAAATAACACGACTTCGTAGCCCGTACCGCTAATCTGAAGTTCTTCCTACGGTTGAATGTACCTTAGACGTCTTATTTTCTGCAGGCTTATAATTATGTATTATAATCCAAATCTAAATGAATGCATTGCTACCAGGGGCTTGGAAAAAAAGTTAAAAAAAAACAACGCTGGCAATTCGAGAGCTTAATAAACCTGCTCAATTTTACCAGGAAGGAAAATTGACGTAGCCGTGGCCAGTTTTTTGTCCTATGGATTAAAATGCTCTGTGTTATGCATTGATTCTTCATTATTAATCGGAATGCCAGTCGGACATTGCATCTGAACAACTGCATCAGTTACCATTTACGCTTGTTTCACATTAATTTTTAGATACTTCGATCCCGCAATAGATAAAATATTTGGAGCTGTGCACCATTTAATTGTCCATTTTCAAGGGTCAAATGGGGAAGTTCCAACTGATTTCACTCATCATATTTTGTACTCTGCAGACCGCGAACGTTGTAATTGCAGGGTCATATAGTTTAGTATCTGTGACCTCGTATCAGAGGATTGAACCCAGTGACATGGAGTATCTTCGTAGAACTAGTGACCCTGCTGAATTGGAATTCTTCAAAACGGTGAAACTCGACAGGAAAGGAAATTACATAGCTCCTATTTCCCACTATAACTATACAATTCAGCATCCGTCCCTATCACAAGGTAAGCAAAAATCTTGTCCTGTTGTGTTTACTTACGTTTAAATTGTAGCAATTTACATTTAATTACTCAAAATATAAAATTTTAAAGACTTGATTGGAAATCTTAATAAAAATAATAATATTGAATTTCACTCTCTGAAATAAGCGTGAAGCTTTCTATGAGCACGAGTACATGTAAAAGACAGTATTATTTTTTATATGAACAGGAGGACTGGACAAGAAGCCGGGTAAAAATTCTCAGCCCAGTGCTTCATTGCCCTCTAGCCCAACAATTGCAGACATTTTGAATTTACTATCTTCCCCCAAATTAAACACGGAAATGAAGCACGCTGAAGACACCAGCGTTCTAGAAGATTACGAAAGTGAGAGTTATAGCGGGGATCACATTCAAGATAAAAAACAATTCGTCGATTATTCTTTAATTGCTCTGCCGTCTCGGAAATGTAGGAATACCAGAGGAGGAAGGAAAAATTGCGGGCAGAGAAGGTTGACTCCGAAATAAAAATGGATCTGTAATAAAATTGTTATTATTTTATGTTTTGGTTCAAATGGGAAAAACGTAAGCAGTTACATTGTAAATGGGAAAGTTTCCCTGTTATACCACTACTGTAGAAATTGAGATAATTATCCGCAATATTTATGTCGTTGGCTTTCAAGGGTTACAGGTTTGTAGTAAAGATGTTAAAGTGTGGCAAGGGTTGTATTTGATGTAATTCGACCATGAATAAACTTTTGTAATTATTTGTAAGTGTTAAACACTCAAAATAATTTTATTATTTTCTACACGCATGTTGTGTCTACTATTTTTATTGGAGCAATATGGTACAAAATTAAGTCAATGACATTTTGTAAACAAACATAAAACTCCAATGAAATGTCTCCTTTCAGGGTCACTCAATGACTTGGAAACACTCGCAAAACACATGTTTTCTATTTATCTATTTAACTATTTGGTTTTGTCTAGGCAGCAAGACAGTCATTTCAAATTACCGGCTTCCAGCTGCGGATACCATTCACAAGGTACACTGTAGTTCAAAAGACAGTCACAGATCAAGGTTCAGTAATTACCCAATTGGAAGGGTTTACAAAGTAATAATTATAATTAATGAATTATGGTTGTTTTACAAAAGCGGATTGATAACTAGCTCTACTAAAAGAAATATACAATTTACAAAGGCGGTATTGGAACAATCTATTAGAAATATTCAAGTCAATGTTAGTATCTGAAGGTATGGATACATACAGTAATTCCACCAGCACAATGTATGTAAATACTCCATTCAAACATCTTTATAAACATTTCCTCTTGGCTTTGTTTATAATGATGAAATGTTGATACTTTGGCTGGAGGGGGTTCTCCCAGGATCATGCACTAATTGTAAGAGATTGTTTACAGCCGTTATTTGGTATCTACCTTTCAGGACTTTAATTGTAAGCATACCAGTGTAATATTAGACTCGATTGGTTATGGATTGCGAGCATCTAGTACTTCAAGAAGCTCGCTGTCAGTTTCCTTGTACTTACAATTAGCATTATAATAACCCTTGAATATACATAAAAGAAAACACATTTATTTACGACAATTTTGTAAAATTTCTAGATCTGATGAGGTACGAATGTTTCAATTGGAATACCAGAATCTATAATAGTTAAGACCAAAGATTTGAATTATAAAATAAAATAAAAAATTATTATTGGAGATAATTCCTAAATAATTATCCCAATATATCCCGTTTGTTTATCCCTACCTACGCCCTACTTTTAATAAAAGTTATTAATAATTATTACATTACTCCTCTACTCATCCCCGGACCTCATCCTTTTATTCCCTCACTCAACTCAACTTTCACAATATATAACATATTCTACGAATGTGAGTTTTACAGGAAATGGCTTGTTATTTAGTAATTAATATTAACTGCCAATAATAATTATTGGCAGTCTCAAATTAGGGGACAAGCAACAAGAGCAAAAATAACTATGTTTAATATGAGTAAGACATGGTGCATTATTTCCCGTACTCTTTTACATAACTTGTAAGTTCGACATTTACTTTAATATAATTTCTGTACAGAGGACATACATATTCGATGTGTATGCTTTATGCGTACAAGAAGGATCATCATGTTGCTTGGTCGCAGACACAGTATTTACCTGAGATATTTTGAAATTCATTGAAACTGCTTATATAAATATTTCTGCATTTTACACATGTCATTAGACATAATTTTGAAAGATCATACCATTTTAGTTGTTGTTTTTATGCTATTGGTTTTGCTTATTTGAAATACATTTTTTCATCCAGAATTTTCAAAATGAATTCAATAGCAGGGGACAAAGTTAGGAAAAATAAACCGAAATATTTCCCGCAAACAGGGTAATATTTCAGCTGTAAAACCTGTAAAAAGTAGCAAATATTGTTCAATGATTTGTTTTACTAGCTAAGGTTTCACGGTTTTCTCCAAAGAAAGACGGAAGTCTCTTAGATTTTGCGCCACAAGACTCCTGCGTCCACCATTTCTTAGCCAACTGCCTGACTGAATTCCCTTCAAGATTAAGTCAGTTTTTAATTCAGCCAATAGTCGTACAATCCTGCGGATTTCATTGTACCAATCAATTCACTAAATATAGGCATGAGAGGTGATCCATTGGGGAAGGCTCATCGCTCAAAGTGCAACCTAGGAAACAGGGCCCGTTGTTCAGGTATTCGTGATGTTTGGAAAGCTGTGTAAGCCACTCCGCCATAATACTTCAAATAAATGTTATATTGCGGAGCGTCAACTAATTTTTGAAATGTTTCTGGAACATTATCCGCGTGAGGAAATGTAAGGAAGGAGACTAGGTTCTATTTGAATGCCGTGTCAATTAAGAGACTACCCAACACCCAAATAATTAAAACAAATTTAACCTTGATATTCGATTTCGAGTTTGCTGCTTTGTTCCAGCAGAGCTCTAAATAAAAATTTATTGTAGCCGTCAGCTTGTCAATCAGACCTGCGTTCGGGTCAAATATTTTGAGGATCCGAACTTGAACTTGACCTGCACTTGAACTTCCAAGTAGATATTCGTCAGTATCCGAACTTGGCGTTTCGGTTCACAGGAATTACTTGCCATACCAAGTCATATCTTGCAAGTAATTTTTCCTAAACCCGAAGTTGATCTGATACTTGAATGTCGGGTCCATAAATCTTGAGAACCGAACTTGGAATTGACTTGAACCCGAACTTGGATTTCAAGTAATTACTTGAATCTTGCAACTTTGTAGTATGAAGTCGCAAAACCATTCCAACGGGTGGAGCTAAGATTTTCAATTTCCATCGTCTCTATTAAATTCAGATTCGGGTTCACTCATGGTTTTTTCCTAGTGTTACAGTCTCACCTGACAATTTACTTCAACAGTTTTTCAAAAAAGATGAAAAATTAGAAGAATAGTTTTAAGCACGACGATTTACAGAATATACAAAAGTCACTGCAAATGAAAGTGAGCTCCAGCTTCTGTGCATATCTCTGCAGGCATGGTTTCTAGTAGGGATGCCAATGGTCTGGTCCGGACCATTTATAATGGTGCATTATTGGTCTGGTCCGGTCTGATACAACACTTGGACCACACCAGATACAATTGGTCCAGCTTCAGGACCAGACCAAACCTGATCACAGGATCATGGTCTCAAACGTACGCAAAATAAAAATCTATGAGTTAACGAAATCCCATGGAACAAATTAAAACTGACATTTCTGGAGATAAAAGAAGAATTTGACGGGATAAAATGTAATTATTATTTAATTGCTCTCAATGGTGTTCTGGACCATGGTCCGGAGCATGGTCTTTGGTCCGGTCTGGTCCGAACGACTGGATCAGACCAGACCATTGGCATCACTAGTTTCTAGAATGCGTGTTACAGAAGTGCGAACAACCAATGGCGAAGAGCGCACAAAGGAATCAAACGTTGGAACCAGTGCTCGGCCAGGGTATGGGTAATACTCGGGTAAACGGGTATGGGTACGGGTATGGGTACTACCCGGGTACGGATTTTGTGTAACCGAACAAATCCGGGTACTACCCGGGTACACTTTGGTCGGCTCAAAATCTCGGGTACGGATACGGGTATCGGTACGGGTACAAGGATTTAAAAATGGGTATATACCCACCGGGTACGGGTATAATGGTGTCATTTACCCGTACCCGCGACCATTGTACCCGAGTATTTGGATATGTTGAGATTTGAGACATTTTGATGAATTTTATGAAAATAATGGAACTTCCGTTGGAAAATTCTGTCGGTATTTTTAGTAATTCTGAATACATATAGCTTATTGTTAATACCCTTTTAACCTTACAACATGCAGTAACTGTATTTCAGACTGTGTTGCTAAAATATATATTTATATCTATAATATATATTTTTATGGAAACATGTTTTAGGAAGAATAATTAATAAACAGACGAGGAATAATATCAAAATAGAAGTGGAGAATAGGATTCAACGAAATTTTATACAAAACGTCTTCACAATGTAGTATTTTGTCACTAATTGCATAAATAGTCTGATTGACACGTATGCACATGATACTTCATTAGCCACAATGAATACAATTTAAAAATTAGAGTTCCGATGAGTTGGATGGCAAGATATTTTTTGTAATTGGTAGTTGATTAGGAAAAGGCGGATATTTGTAACAAGATATTAATGAGTTACATGTACACAGAGCTACTGAGATGAAAAAATTAATGTAAAAGGCCGAATAAATCAAGAAGTGAAAAATTGAGTAGCCAAGTCCCAAGCCAAAAATGCATGTACATATGGACTGGGTGCTATAAAATACTTCGCCCATCAGCCCATAAACAATCAAATGGGAATAATTTTACTTCTAATCAAAAACGCTTATAGTTTTCTACTCTTCAATAAAAATATACAATGTCAAATACCTCTCTAGCTAGTCAAAATTACCCACTCAGGTGTCATAAATTATTACATATAACGTACTATGTATTACATTAAAACAAATCTGGATAAAGTAACCGGGTACGAGTACGGGTACGACACTGAGATACCCGAGTATGGGTACAATTTTCGCGTATTTTCGGGTACGGGTACAATACGGGTACAGGTACATGGATTGAGATTACATTGCGGGTACGGGTACGAAAAATTTGTACCCGGATACTCGGGTATGGGTACGGGTATAGATACCAGTTATTGAAATACCCGCTTTTCGGGTACGGATACGGGTACGGGTACCGATTTTTCGTACCCGTGCCGAGCACTGGTTGGAACTAAGATACTTGAATCGGTACTTGAAAGTCCAAGTTCGGGTTCAAGTAAAATCCATGCCTAGATCCGAACTTGAACTTGATCCTTAGTGCAAGTAAATTCTGTGGGCTTGCACTTGGACCAGAACCGACTTGAAGTTCCAAGTTCGGATCCAGCAAATACTTGAACTTGACCCGATTCAACCAAGTAGAAACGCTCATGATCCCGAACTTGACCCGATTGACCTGACTTGATACTTGTCAAGTACTACTTGAACTTGAGCGCAGCTCTGTTGTCGATACTTGAATACTGTAGAAGGTTCCCATTTGCTCGCTGAAATAAAATAAAAGGGACGTGGTCATTACAACAACAATCGATGTACCCAACCAGACTGTCCAATCAAATGACGCAAATAGTGAGTACCACTTTGTATCCACTCCATACTGTCACATGCTTCTGTGCATTTTCCGCTGTTGTCACATGGTTTCAAACAGTAAGAAAGAATTTTGGCTCCCTAAACGACTGTCCACAGATTGACGTTCTTTAAAAGGAAAAAAATAAACATTGCGGCCTAATATGTTTACCCTAAAGATATGCCAGATTTTCCTCAACAAACTCGTTTTCCATGAATATTTTGATGGTGCAAATATCTTGAAATTTTAAAATAAAATAACTGCTTTTGAGTTCCTGCAACCGAGTTGCATTCGGTTATTACTTTCGTTCATGGGAATTTTGTGTTGATTCTGACCTCGGAATTTCTTTTAAAATTTCTGGAGGCAGCTGTCCTGATTACAAAATTTATCGTGGAACAGTCGTTGTTGGGCAGAGTGAAGGAATCTTGCTGATGTCCTGAATGTGGAAATTAAGAATGGAGATAATACTAAATTGGAACAAGTGCAGATAAACTAAATTGAACTTCAGGAAGAAGTTCATACTTCACAAATCCTTATCTTGCCAATCGAAGTAACTTTTGAGGAATTTCTCTTCTCAACCTTTCTAAGACCAAATATTTGTTACTCTTTCCTTACTTGAGCAGACAGTATCGTACTCATAATAAAAATTCAGGGCAGTATCGGGTGAAGATCAGTAACGGAATGACAGGATCGTGTAAACACACATTTGTAATAACACTATGTGAATCATTCCACTTGATTTTTTCCGGATATCATTCTTCCGTGCTGCTCTAGTTGCTGCATTGACTCAGTTCGATAAATGACAGTTCTTGTTTCGTCAGAATAATAAGCCTTCAGAGGTCAGAGCACGAACATGAAATACGGTCAATGGATAAATTTTCTCTTGAGTGAAACATCCATATTTTATGCTTTTGTCCAAAATTGACGGTCCAGTTATTCAGGTTGCTGGGACAATCTAATTTCTAATTTATACCAGGCATACCTATATTTATTGTAGTAGTTCTTCCATACTTGGATTATTTCTCTAGACTGCTGTAAGTAGTTAGAACTGAGGAGTCAGCCAAATATAAGCCAACACAGAAATTCTTTCCTCACCAAAGATTTTCAGGTGAAATGGTTATGGATAACGGTTCCGTAGAGGAATGTAATTAATCATAAACGTGCAAGATTAATAAAACAGAAAAGGAGCTATTAGCAAAATTGTGATAAGACAATCTACAGTACTTACAAAATGGTTGGGCTAGTATTTTATATATGTATGTAGTTATTACAGTTTACAAAACATTTGACCTCTTTGACTAGAACGTACTAGTAAATGTTGTTTGTTAAAATGCAAGTTTTTTAGTGTCATTAGAAATTGTTTGTATCAAAATTGTCTGATTTATTTATGTGCACTACAAATTCCTTACACTACCGTTTCCTTCGAAGCAATAAAATTGGATAAGTTATGTACCTTAGTATAATTTTCGTGCATCTACTGCAATAATTTTTCTGAAGTAATTCTTCTCCTGTTAAACGATTCCGCATTATGATCTTGGCCTATGACTTTTATACATACATCCGTAAATTATTTTGTGAAATAATTCCGAACGAAACTGAAACCCATCCTACTCGTTATTATTCGATTTAAATGACAAAGACGTATCTTTTTAATTATTGGGCTTTTGTCAGTATGTACTGAGGAACCTATGCAGTGACACGAAACCGTCCATTTATTGTCAACAATGACAACGAAGTCAACAATCAATGAAAAAGAATGACGAATGAGTGCTGTATTTTATATTTCATTTCCACATGCGTCAATGTCTATCCTTCAAAATCGCCACAGGAGCTAATTATTTATGCTCTTTTAATTATTACCAAATACGCATAATTATATGCAAACACTCGTAAAATTAAACAAAGCTTGCCTATCATGCCCGACAAAGATGCACCTCCAGGTTCAGTTCAAATTGCTTTCACTTAAGTTTTGTTTTGCGTGGACCCTCCCCCCTAAACGTTAGTATTTGACTTGTAAATAAATAGGTAATGCGAGAAAAACTAGAGCAAAATACTGAGTCAACGTTTGACTCCAAGTATACAGTAGCGGTACAAATTATAAATAATAGAGGAAGAATATGCTTGGCATAAATATGACAAAATTAGTTACTGATGTTGCTGGAGCACAACAACAAAAATTTTATTGACAAATTAAACCAAAGCCATATAGCATGTGGAAATGGAAACTTTAACGCTGAGAATTGTATCATTTACGAAGCCACTATACAAATAACCTAGCTCCGGTTTAATGGACTTAGTACAGTATTAATGTTTTTAGACCGGTGGGTTCACCAGTAATATCAGAAATAAATCAGTTTGAAAACAAAATGCACTGCAGTTTTGGCCAAAACAAAATATAAGGTATTTAGTTGAGAACAAGCAGTTCGTAGTTGTCGAAGCCAATCTCAGCTCCACCATATGCAATGTAGAGAGTTCCATGGCTGGGATGGACCTTGCCCACGGTGAGAGTATCTTCATGCTGGGTCCGGCCAACGAACAAAGTCTCGCCGTCCAATGTAACACCAGCAGGGATGGCATTCTGGTGGATTTCTCCACCACTGGATGCTACCCAACTGACGGCATCAGCAGGTACAATCAAAGTCTATATTGGGAAAAAAATAACAAAGTAAATTACAAAATTCAAACTGCTGAATATTCATGACTGATCAATTCATGCTAACAATCTCAACAGCTGTAACCTGCCGTATTTACTACCAAAGGAAACAAATGCGTGATTTAAGGAAGGTCAAGCGATTAGATTTTTCGCAATTATAACGTATTTTTTACAACCTCTTACCCTACGATCAACATCCCATGATCATAGATTTGAGTACAAATATCATTAAGGAAGTGTCAAAGTTCAGACTAAATTCGATCAGACATCTTTAATGAGGGGAGAGATACAGACTTGATGAAAGAACTTGAATCGTGGTCTTCAAGGAACAAACGTAATTAATCTTCGAGTCGGAGATTAATCACAGGAAAGAAGAAAAAAGACAGGCAGGGAATAAAAGCTAGCATTAAATTATTTATAGGCATTACCTCATACTCCTCAAGGCCATGCTCTTCACCTCCCCATGGAACATACATAACACCGTGGGAAGGAATAAGCTTTCCAGGTAACAAGGCTCCTTCGAAGTTTCCACGAGCGACAATCATATCCTCACCATTATCTTGTCCCCCAACTAAACTGCCCTCACCAGCCGTACCGTTACTTCCGGGGGCCCATGAGACTCCTTCGATGGTAACGGTGGAAATGACTTCTTCGGTGGTAGTGACAACCTCTGCAGGTTCAGTTTCACGTTTCGGACGGTCAGCAAGGGGTGGGGCGAGGGAATCTATTTTTCAGAAATATTTTAATTATTTGATCCGTCAACGTTGGGTATAATTAAGTTGTTCTGAAATATAATGTCTGCTTAAGCCATAATCGTGATCTAGGATAAAATTATGAACATACCATGAATGGTCCACTCTCCAGTTGCACCCCAACCAGTACGGATTCCATAATGGGTAATGACATGGGGATCCTCATTGTTCCAGCTCAGAACAGCAACATCTTCGCCACCCCGTATGACCTGAATTTGTTGTATTAAAAATAATTATATAAAAAATATCCTGATCGAATATAACCAAAAAATTCTTTTAATAATCACCTCAATCCCGGAATAGTTCCAGCGCACAAGGAATCTTCGGTGTTCACCGTCCGTCACAATCTGTTCAGTAGCAGCCTCAGCCTTGTCTGGTTTCTCCTTGTTGAGACGAATGGCACTCTTGGTATTGTCCCAACCTCCCAAGAAGATTTCATAGAGTGGGGGTTCATCGACGGGACCAGAAGCCAAAGCAATATGGGCATTGCTCTGTGCCTTCACATCAAATGTGAGGCTTCCTCCGTGGAGAGGCAAAAAGGTGTAGTCATTGGAGTCCGGGGTTTGAACCTCCTTCACTCCTAAACAAATTACAGAGATTTGTGAGGTTAAAGTAATTTATTTGTAGCATTTTTTTTTATTAGCAATTCTTTTATGAATGTTCCCAATTTAATGTCATATTAGGGCGAGCACTCCGAGCGTATACATCTACAATATGATGTGCGGAATCACAATAGTCCAATTTGGACGGTTATGACTCATGAAGCACATTTGTAAGATGCAAGTCCGTGAAACCGCACTACGGTTCTGCTTGTAAAATTATAATCTCGAATGCTACCTCTCCTCACACATATACGGTAAGTGTTAGTGACCTCATAAATCAATACTAATAATACAAGTACAGTATATACGGTAGTCAGCCTGACTAACTGAGTATAAGAGAAGGCACTCGAATTTATTACAGTGTAACAAATTACGTGAGACACATCAAAAACGCTTTCATCAAGACCACATTAAAAGTTAACTTCCAGATTAGAACTGTGAATATCACCTTGAACCTATCTTTAGAGCTAATTTAAAAATGTTAGGGAGTTAATGCGAAATTCTAAAGATAAGCTGATTCGATGAAAAGACATTCTATCATCAGCTCTCTGACTTTATTGGCAGTCGTATGAGCCGGCGTTCGTATTTCCATATGTAACAGAATAATCGGTAATTTCTTGGAAACAGCTACTCGAGACCATGACCTATCTAAAATAAAATGCACATCAAACATATGTATTTAGACACCCCAAGTCCCCTCTTATACATACATACGGATATGCATTTTATCAAACTCCGAAGAGAACTCATGAGTGACTGTAAATATTAAAGTTGAGCATGCAAAGCTACGGTAAAAAAAAAGTCATTGCCTTCATCCTTCAAAGCCTTCCTTCCACCTTATCTAACTTCTCTAATGGGATTTTTCCATGTTCTGAACGGCTTTTGTGAAGATAAAATTGGGGAGATTGTGTGTGAGAGTAAGTTGAGAGAGACCCGTAATCAAGTTATCTTACCATCAACTTTCCATTCTCCGGATGCCCCCCATGCAGTTCGAAGACCAAAATGGGTAATTGGGAATGGCTCTGGATCTTGCCATGAAAGGAAAGGTTCAGGAGCCCCTTTCAGATAGACTTCCACGAGTCCGTCAACATTTCCTTTAACCACGAAATCACGGGCTTCTTCTGCCGTGACAATGTCGGGAGTATCAACTTGGGCCTTGTCCGGTTTTTCCTTATTCAGCCGAATGGCTGACTTTTGCCCATCCCAACCTCCCAGAAAGATCTCGATGATTGGGCCATCGGCGCTCGCACCTGGAGCCAAGGCAATGTGGGCATCATGAGGTGCCTTGACGGTCAAGTTGACCTCGAAATTCCTCACGGGGAAGAATTGGTATTCAAGTTTGTCCTCGGTTTGGATTTCGGCTGAGTTTACCCAAAAAAAAATTTCATTATGATTAATTACATACATATGTCTGTCATTTATTCTGTAGAACTAGAGCAGGGTAAATATTTGAAGTGATTTCTATTCCATATATGATTGTGTAACTATAGACTGCAGTTATAATGGAGGGGAATCTGCTCCTAACCGGAGGCATGAATTTGATGAATCATCCTAAAATTTGTTCAAATTGCTGAAATTGCCTTTATTTGAATGAGGGGATGGCAAAGGAAGTGAATTAGAGCTCAACAAGCTGGTATCAACCGGCTCTGTACCACAAAGTACGTCAGGCTCGTCGGTTTGTATTATTGGTAAGAATGTAAGAAACTACATGGAATTGTATACAAACTACATATGCGACGACTATACATGATATTTCTTTTCCTTTCAATGAATACACACACACACACACATAGCCGGAATAAACAGATACCACACCCGCGGCTGCTTAGGCATGATGAGAGATACGCTTCAAATGTAGGTTGTTGAGCTCCACTTAAGTTTTTTTGTCTAACATGAGGAATAAATTAAAGAATGAACAAACAACGCTGGGATTGTTGTCCAAATTAACTCTAGGGCTTGACTGGTCAAAGGAATACACACCGTTAAAATTTAAGGAAGGGACCTATCACACGCGTCACATTTTTTGTCACGCTAAAATTCTTACGTTTCATTGCCCTTTAACGAAGCGTCAAAATCCAATGAAATAATTATAGTGTTTGTGAATAATAATTAACACTTTTACTATAATTACTAGTATAGCACGATTGTATGATAAACTTTTGGTTTGTTTTGCTTCAAGGGTGAAGGGGACAGATAAAGGAGCTTATATTAATATTTGTATTCAATTATTACAAATATTTTAGAGAGTATTTACTTAAAAAATGGAAATACAGCTTTAAAAAAATAATTACACAGGAACTTCGCCTCGAACACTTCCAAAATGGGGTAAGAAGATTATTTACTGTAAATGAAGACGTGTAGAATTTAGTTGTAAACAACGCACAAGTTCCTGCTCTTGCTTTCGTAGAAATAAATGACAGCTCATTGACTGTTGGTTGGGAGCGGAAAAAGTTTTTTCCTGGGCGTTACTACTTGACTAAAAAATAATATTCCTGGTGTAGATAATAAAAATGCCGCAGAGAGTAATTTCCCATGTTTCTTACAGAATACTCAAGATTTTAAATAGTGAAATAAAAATTACCTGGCATTTTGTTGTTTCAACCCACAAAAAAAAGACACCGGAGTAAAATGGAACTTTGACTTTAAAGCGACCTTTAGCAGTGACTCTACTGGTACTGTGTCTGACGATCACTTAAGAACGGAACTAACAGAGAGGAATGCAACGATGAACTTGCAAAGAAACTGTGTGACTGGCAAGAGACCCAGAGTTCTTGAATATATATAATCCCACGACAACTCACAGATGTAGTTTCCAGATAGACTCTTGAAAAGTCAGTTTTACCTATGGAATAGCGTGTGTAGCGTTTTGGTTCGTTGGAGTTTAGCCAGAGTAAAAAGGGGGAATGTAAGCATGTACAAAAGAGTGACCCGGTGTATCTGGCTATTATACAGTTGTAAAACTCCTACAAGCCTCCATGTGAGTCAGAGTCAGAAAACTGCAGATGAACATAAAATGAGCAAAGTTTTGCTTGAGAACGACTTTCCATATAGCATACAACTCTCCCTGTACTGGTATAGTATAAGGCGGTTATATAGATTTTTTGTATGTTTTGTATGTATTCTTGTAGGAATTAGCTCATGGGATTTTTTTGCTGCTGCTGCTTGCTGCCTTAGAGTACTGTATAATGCTTCGCATAGTAAGTACCTCACTTGATGAGAGCATTACAGAGAGCTAAGGGGATGATTCTGACTCATAGATAAATGCAGAGGATGTTTTGGGATGCGGGATGCAGCCTCATAATATTATTTAGAGGTAGTTCACCCAACGTTCTAGCTGACTTCTATACTTTACGAACGAGAGGAACATGGAAATAACTTATGGAAATTCAATTCAAACCGTCCAATGAAGGTGTGGAGGTTGGGACTGCAGAAGTTCCAGCTTGTGTTTTCTAGCAAGTATGATGTGTGCATATTTAATTTATGTATTTACGTAAAAACTTTGTGCCCCTCCACTACACAGCTTTGACACTCGTACACACTGTGAGAGTTCACAGTGAACATTGAATCCACCTACTATTCTGTATTTGAAGCCAGTGATGCAAATCTAACATGCAAACAACGAATTGCATTCTTGTGCCTACTCAGATTTCACCTCAATATCACAAATATGTGTTGGGGAGCGAAGGTGCTGAGTGTATGGACATACAGAGTTTAAACAATATTGAAGTTTAGCTGGAGGCAAACATTGTTTCATGCTATGTAAGTACGTTGTGTTCATGACACTCCTACCAACCAGCGCTTGACAAGTGTTGGGCCTGAAGGTCAGCTGGATTTACGGAAAAAATTAATTCCAGCTGAAACAGGCTACGCTTGATGAGACGCAGTATTTATCCATGAATTTAATGTCATCAAATTGAGGCTCCAAAAATAAAACCTCACAGGATGAAATAAACATTTAGTGCTCCATTTATTTAAGTATGGAACAATATTTCTATTACTACTTCTGCGTAAAAAAGGAGGCCCAAGCTGGAGCCCGTATAGAATTATCCTTGAAATTGGCTTATGTTTACAATTTTTTATGGGCATTAAGACTCATGCTTTTTCCTTAACGTACATATATACTACTCGGAAATGGCTTTAATTTTTTGCGTATTTTTGAAATGAGGAAAGAGAAGCTACTAAAGTTATTTTTGCGTAATACTCTAGGTCCAAACAAGTTCTGGCATAATTTTTATAAATGACTCATTCAAGTCATATGTTTTTATGGGAATGTGAGAGTAGTAGAATGTGTCATAGGCACATGTAAAATTAATCCTTGAGGATATCCGTCATTCCTTCCTACATTCAGTCAATGAGGCAGTTTAAGAAACGTTTGGTGTGACTTCATTCTTAAGTTCTTTATTTTGATTAAGCAATAATTCGTATCACTATGCTAGAGTCATTAGGGTAATTGAAAAAAAGGAATGTTCTGATTCATGGGCTTGTTGGAGTGATATCACTGTAATGAGATGAATGCCAATCATGCAATAATTAAAATAATTACTAATGTCAATAGCACTATGAGACATGCCATTTTTGGGACGTCATGTTACAAAATTTACCTTCGGTAACTATTTTTCTGTCATGAGGGTTAGTTAGTGCTTACGCACAAAAGGGCCTGGAAATACTTACATACATGTGCAATTTTGGAGGGAGAGGCTTGGCAGGAAAGGGTGTTGCGGAGTTTTGAAGCTGGATAATGAGTTTGAGCGGAACTGATGGAAAGGCAGCTGCAAAATTTGGACAGTGTGCAATTTCCAGGGAAAACCAATTTGACTGTAGGAACTATTGTGGGGTAGATTTTATTACTTAATTTCCACATGAGCAAATATATAGAGAACTGGTGCTAGGGTCGACGTTTCAGAATTTATGTTACAACCTTTCTTTGACTTTATGGAGCTGAAGCTCTTTATCTGTATTATGGAGGGATGGGTCCAGTGTATATTGTATATGCTGAATTTTATACTTTTATTCTTATTTACCTATGACATGCACACATACAAATTGTATGTCTGACAAACGCTTAGCTGTGAAAACTATTTTTTTTATTGTGTGAACTGTGCGTTTTCTGTTTTTCAGTATTTTTTTGGAGGATTCCACAATGCGTGTACTACGCAGCAGTAAATGAAGCAATATAGTTACGAGGCTGTACGTTTGCCTGTTAAGCGTAAATCGCAACCCTAAATGCATGATGCTCTGCAAATATTTCAAACGGGATGTTTTGTACGGTTTAAGAAATGAACCAAGCCAGCTGCTATGACAAATGGTGGTATTCTACATTATTTGTATGTGTTACATGAAATAAAATAATAGGTTTCGTACCTCCATAGCCTCATATGCACATTATACTTTCAGCCCTTTTAAACATCCTCACTACAAAATTCAATTTCCTTGTCATTATGGTCAAGCGTCTCGCGATTGTAATCAGTAAAAATGGCCGCTTATGGAATAAGTGCTGCAAGTAAGTGCAATATAATTATGTACGCATGTATGTAAGTATGTACACCCATCCTTGTCAAGAGTAATAATAGAAATATGCAAAATTATAGTTTACAATTAATTCGTGTAATTTTTCTTGAAAACCTCGCAGTACCGCCAGATCTCTTGTACTAATAAGAATTTTATACTGAGATGAAATTCAGAGGTTATTATTTGTTTCCAGCTTTGAAGGCCAGTGAAACAACTTTTGATCAAATAGTCAACCAGATTTACTACAAAAAGGGAAAAACAATGGGCTTTTTTCTCACTGTCGTAGTCTCATGTCACTGGAGAGAGAAATATTCCTGTAATGTCCTTTGTACAGCCCTGATGCGATGATACAAGTTTCTACAAAATAAAACAGATGAATATTTTTGTAAAACAACGTACTGTGTATACTGTGTTTGGAGTCTTCAGGCACATGCAGCTGACGATGTCAGTTTGAAAGTAAAGTCTGAATGCTTTTTCTACCAAAGTCAGAATTACTTGTAGGTGGATAAATAATTACTGCAGATATATTTTTACAAGATAAGCATTCCAATGGAATATGCAGTTCTCATTTCTCTTCACGTCTGACACAATGCGAGAACGATAAGAAATATTTTTATTCTTGTAACGTGACGGTTCTGTACATCTAAGAGTATTCTTGATTGAGGGATCACCCCTGAATGAACAAATACTTGTACATAATTTAAAGAAAAATGCGTCCTGCTTGAATACCAAAAAGATTAAACAATTGTGAACACTGGATCACCGGGAAATAGGCACAAAAATTCAGTCAATTTCAAACTAAACCAAGAAATTTTAAAAAAATTAAACGAACGGTACATGTATGTATGTACAGTCCTAATTTTTATGTTGACATTCAATTATTTTCAAGTCAATAAAAATTATTATAGCTTACGTGCTATCGATGGTTTTAGAAATTTTAAAAAACAGTCTCCTTGATTCCTTGATCGACAAATACAGAATACTTTTGCTGGTAATTTCTTAGCAACACCTTTAGAATAGGCCCGTAATTGGGACTTATTAGTGTAATTATTTCTAGCAGTTAATGATTGCTACCAATATTAAATAACAACAGTATAATAATATTTAACACAAGTTTCCAAGTTTTCCTAGTTCGATTGTAAACATTTCGTTGAGCTCGTCAAAGCTAGGACGATCCTTTGGTTCAGTTTTCCAGCATTCTTTTATAATATCGTAGCTGCGGAGATTAAAATTATTGATAAATCATCCCGAAATATCTGTGTATTTAGTGGTTATATAGTTGTTAAAATTCAAGTCTTAAAAATTATCTTGTGCTTTTACATTGACTGATTTGCACCCGCCGGTCTATCCATCCTTTCTCCATCCCATAGCCTTTTCCAGGACTGGAAGTTCCATTCGACTCCAGGATACGGGGTACTTCCTAATGAAAATAACTCCCACAGAGTTATCCCGTAACTCCAAACGTCAGATTGTATTGAGAATTCTAAATCTCGGAGAGATTCTATACTCATCCATTTCAGTGGCAGCGGACACTATACAAAAAATCAGTTGAGCTTACCCGGTAATTAAAAGCGGTAAAAAATTTCTTTCGTCCAACATTTCTATTATAATTGTGTTTCCCTTACCTCAGCTCGTTGCACATAGAGAGAGTAGTCTTTGAGTTCCTTGGCTAATCCGAAATCTCCGACTTTGGCTACGAGACTATGTGACAGCAGGATGTTTCGGGCAGCCAGATCTCCATGATAGACCTTCAGTAATTTGTTTGATTTGAAACATTTTAGAAACATATTTAAATAATTAAATGTGCGTACTACATTTTTTACATCCTTACATTTTTGGAAGCAATGAAATCCATTCCAGTGGCTATTTCCTTCGCCCATCTAATCAAGTCTTCAGAAGACATTTTCGTACATACTTTATTTTCATATTCCACAGTACTATTGAAATAGAACAGAGACACCGTTAAGATAATTAAATTCAAACAGGAGAGTTGAAGACAAGTCGATGCTTCAATACTAATTATGTCCAAGAACCTATTCACAAGACGGTATCCCTCCAGATCGTCTGTGAGCTGATTGACAAATACACTTCGATTTTCCCGAATGTATGTTAAAACGTTACCATTCTCACAAAATTCAAAGATTAATAAGACTTCCTCTGAAAGACACAAGGAAACAGTTGTGAGGAATTAGAAAGAGAAGAATTGTTAGATGGGAATATTGCTATTTAGGGACCTACTTTTCTTGAGACGCTCCGTGTTAGCTCCAATTAATTCCACGATGTTGTCGTGCTTTCCAACGAAAGTCATTATTTTGAGTTCCGACAGTAGAGCTCGAAAATATTTATCATCCGTGCATTTGTTAATTGTTTTTATAGCGACATATCTTTCTCCAACCCGACCCTTCATAACTTTGCCGAAAGCTCCTTCTCCCAACAACTTCAGTTCTACGATTACCATTTAGAAAATTATAATTTATTACAATTTTATGTCCAACTAACGAATCTATAGGTTTTATGGCAAATTAAAAATTACCCATTTTAATTTTTGTTCTTGGAATTTCCAGGCTCGTATCGTACGGCATCAGTATGGCTGATTGAGGCTTACTTTGATTTAACGTATTGAGCATGGCACCCTTCATGAATGCTTGTATTTCTTCTGGAGAAAACTGAATCTGTTTCTTCTGCCGTCGAAGTTTGCAGTACAAGAAAATAATTATTGTTGTAAGTAACCCGAATGCCAGTCCTCCGAAAATAAGCCACAATTGGATGTCCGTTGTTTCATTTTCTTTTCATATTTCAAGGAAAACTCAAACGAGTTATCATTAAACGTTTTTATTCTAAGCAAATAAGTAGAAATTAACAAAGAAGAGCATGCATGCAAAATGGACTAAGGCAGGAAAATTAAAAACCTACTTTATCCAAAGCATTCGAGAAATCTAGGAACCTTTTCAAATTAACTAGAAATAAGATATAGTTTTCCTCGAATTTTCGAGAATCCTAGTCGAATCTTAGACGGCAATACAATTCCTGGTTTATTCTAATGGTTTAACAACGAAGTAGGATTTTCATTAGTTTTAGCCATAATAAGAATCCTTTGATTTGGAAAAGTCGTAGTTTAGTTGCCAAACATTTTCGCAAAACATTTTTATAAAAATTGGTACTCAGGTACTATTTAAGGAGCAGAATAAGGCATTGAAAGATTATTTTCCGGATGCTTCTACTAGTTTCAGGCAGGCCAAAATCAAAGGTTTAATTTCACCACTATTAGTAATTATTAGTATTTCACTGCAGAGTATCTATATGAGTTCAACGAACACTTACACCCCTTCAATCATTGTCAGCCAGTTTCACCTATTTACCTCATAGGAATATTCCCATCTAATCTCAACCCAACAATGACATCCATGTTATAAATATTCCGGGGTATAGATTGTGTGTTATGTTGTAGTATTTTAAATTTTCAAATCTAGCCTAATCAAAATAAGGAAATAGTAGTGACCGAGACCTTTGATCTGTATACCCAATACCTCTGAAACTATAGAAGCGCCCTGAAAAAAATCTTTCAGAATCTTAATCCACTCTTCAAATGTAGGAATTTTTATAAAAATACGTATTTTCCAAGCAAACTGTACTTATAACTTTTATTTAAATAATAAAGCCTTCTAGGTCTGAAAACACAGTTTTTCCTGCTGAGATCTCTGAAAAATATTGCATTTTCAGGAAAAATTCAGTGACTATAATAATAAATCATTAAAATATACTAACGAAACTAAGAAACCGAAACTGGGGCTACTGCGCAAGCAGTTCAGTTTTAAACTATTGTAATTGTGAGATGTATGTAAATGTAAGAGGGGTGTAGAATCATCTATCACATATTGAGTCTAATGTTAGAGCAAATATATTCGTACAAACATATTTCGATCAGCTATGATTTTAGATAAATTCCACCCAAACTAGAAAATATAAAGCATACATTTCAGAATTAGAAACCGTGCATTTGTTCTGCTTTTAATTGAATAGGCATTCGAACTTGCTTCGTTTTACGACTACAGTAAATGTTGTTGGTCTAATTATTGTGCCCGTATTCGGCGTGGAATATTTCGTAATGGAATAAAATCTCAGAAATTAGCTACCATTGTCACTATTTGTATCTATTCTCTTCTTATGTCTTACCAGCGGGACTATCGCTTGTGAAATTACGCGGACCATATTCCGCAGTGATCGTGAATGTATTTCCTGACTGAAGGTACACTGTACAATTAAAGATGATTTTCATTGCGTTGTATTTTGAGTAATGTTTGCAAGAAATTATCTCCATATAATTTTCTTGTTCTTCAATGCTATCTCTGCACCGGCACTCTGGTATTACCAAAATCAAAAATACAATGATGATATGTAACTACAAGGGAAATGCATCTCATATGATTGATAAGTTTTGGAAATTATACTTATTACACTTTTGCTCTACCCTTACCGGCTAATCGAGTTCTTTCTCCATAACTGTAATAGGCTTCCAACTTAAACCATTTGAATGCTAGGAATTTTGGAGCCGAACATTTCATCGCTATATCGGTATCATCATTTTCCAGTGTGTTCCACCCACGATTTATTGTGTCGTTTATGGTAGTATCATTATACAAAACAAGCCGATTTAAGTTATCCCGTTGCTCGTCTATGATTGCATCTAAATATATTTGTTTAGGTAAATGAACATCACAGAATGTCACTCGGGCAAACAAAGTAGTCACGTGACTGACGTGACCAATTTCCAGCAAAATTGCAGATCCAAACATACACACATACGTCTGTCTCTACAATAACAATAACCATTATTCCAGCAAGAATTAGTGTCTCCTCACCAGCTTCTACTCCGAATACCTTTCTTATTGTAATAGACACATCAACATTGATCTTAAAATACCCAGACACCTAGTCATTCAAGTCATTTAACGTAAATGCACCAGGTGCAGAAAAGTCTCTTGATAAAACGGAACCGTAAGGGACCGTGGATTTTTGTCAGTTTGAGCATATTCGGGTACTTCGTATTTTTTACGTCGTTAAGAACACGCGTGGACGAACCACTCAAGTGTATAGGCAAGTCTGATGCAATAATTTTGTACGAGGTATTTCTCCTAGTACAACATTCTCGGGTGCAGTTCGCAATGCAAGAACCTGTTTGCACCAGATTACTATATACCCGGTAGCATATGGACCACAAAGGAAAGGATACCATTTGAAAAACTCCCAGTTGTGGGACATGATTTAAAAAGGTAGTTAAAGAGTGGAATTTAGTTTGGAGACAATTGTAATGCCATGGTCATTGTAGTAGAAACAGCATATTCTTTTATGGGTAATTTTTTCCATAACTCACATTTGGTTTCGTTACCCCCTCCAGGAATTTTGATGGTTGGCCAATAAACAATCTGATCTGCTGAAGGCTCGCAATAAAAAAGTCCTGCTTTATTGAGATGTGCTGTTGAGAATGAGGTTCCTTGGCAAATTTTCTGGTCAAGCACAAAATGATGTAAACATATTTGACATTTCGGGGATTGTAAATATCCAACCTGTTACAATATAATTGTTACTTTGTATGCACGTAAACGGCTTGTTTAACTTACCTCGGATTTTGGGGAAATTAACCATGGACAGTGAGACCAATCCTGACAGTGTAAATGTGTGAGCACTGAAACATTCACAGATAGATGGGTTTCATTGCTGAAAAAGCAGGTATGAATCCCCCGTCTCTTATCATACTCTACTGTCAAGTTGGGGCATAATGGGATTTCGTTTTCTGAGCCCAGCTTCTCCGAAATTCGGATATCTTCGGTTAATCATCCCCGAATTTATAAATTGCATCACACATGAGGTTGAATAAATAATTAGCAATAATAGTTTCAAATATTTTCTCAGATTTCAAGGAATTATTGAGAACATAAACTTACCTTTGCTGTTACCGTTATCTAGGTTCGATGACAAGGTCATTGTTTTCGTCTTATTTCTTATGGAATCTGAATGAGTTATATATTCTGAATTTAATTAAAATAACAAAAATGTATTTCCAGACCTGTTAAAACCAAATGTCCTGAGTCCATTGAATTTTATCATAATTTAGGCAATGATAGGCAGAACTACTTACTGCCGCTGGAAATGTTGAGACTTTGACTAACGTTGACATACCAAGTTTCTAATACTGAAACGTTTGTGAAACCTCTACAAGTTATAGCAATCGAGGTGGTTCTGTTGCTCAGATTAGTTGCATTAAATGTCAAATTGGATTGAAAATAGTATTGAAGAGTTAAGCATGTGTTTTCATTTTCGGTATGAGAGCATGGCAGCCTATCCGTAGTTATTTTATACGGGATGCCGTCTGCATCTTCTACCTCTGTCTGAAATATACATGCAAAAAAATGCAAATTTGACTTAAAATTTAGAGATCCATGTGAACTTTAATTTACTGATCGGTTTAGAGTCAGGTAACAACGGAATGTTAAATTGAACGAACCCACAGAGGAGGTGTGAAAATGATTTCCCAAATTATAGGATGACGAGATGTGCACGTTATTGAAGTGCAATTGACAGCGCTGAAACCAGTGTAATTCCTATCGTCACAATGAAAATGGTGTAATGTTTGCTCTTGACAATCAGAAGTCACACCTGCGTCATTAACTGTGGGTATAGTTTGGTTCGTTTTGTTATATACTTCAATTATTGAGGGTGTATCTTCGATCGACAAGGCTGACATCATTAGGAAGAAGGGAGCAGAAGTGATAACCAAAATTAACCTAGTTATTTCCATCTCAAATATTTTTGCCCTAAACAGCATTACGGGTGATTGCTAGAAATTTATTTACAACAACTGAATGTGTAGTTCGAAAGATTTTTACTATTTATTTCTAAACCTCCTACATTGTACTGCAATGTATTTTTCTGAATTCCAGTCTATATCAGCTACCAATACATGCCGAATAGCCATGTCAGGCAAATTTTAGAATGAACTGTTGAAACTGATATTGTTGTTAACAGAGTAAGTATCTAACGATGAAAGCACTTTTCTAGACCTAATTCTCTAGTATTTGTTATTTCAAATAGTTCACCAAGTTTGACTCCGATTCCCTCGAAATCTTGATTCAGTTATCCTCCAAGTATGACAATATTTGTGGGGTATGAATAGGAATGCCTGATTTATCTGTTCCATAGGGAAATTACATTTTGAGGTTAAAATTTACTAAGACTTTTCCTGTTCTGACGAATTAGCTGGAGTTGTTCTGATGTATAAATTTTCATTTACGAAGCTTCTTATTTGAACCTTGAATGGTTTTTGTTTCCAAATGTGTATCTTGCAATTAGAATCCGGCTCTGACTAATTAATTGGAAGAAATGAATTGTATTGTAGCGATGACCTCTTCTTCATTTATATTAGGACAAGCATTTGCTATCGGTGGTTCTCACATATTATTGCACGCACATATAATAAATGCATACATGAATTGTCGCTTCATTTGTGGTTAGTTTAAAAATAAGTATCGAGTATGTTCTACTTCATTTTTCATATAAGTAATTATTGAGCAAACAAATTAGGCAAAACAGTCCTTGTAGATATGTGCAAATCCATATGTACTAGCCACATACTATAAAAACAAATAACGTCATTAGTGTCCTTGAATCAAATGGTCGGTTGAAAATCAAAACAGTTACTCTTTATTGTGATTTTTTAAGTTACTAGAGTACAGGGGTATCGGTTTGGGAAAAAAAGCTTTCTTTTAGGTAGTTTCGTGCTGATAATTATTACTGCTAGTAATTCTTCCATTATTCAACCTTCTAGTTAATAAATCAAATGTTTGCTGTCCCTTAAATTTACAACATTAATTAATATAAATATGTAATTATATGTATAATTATATATCGTCGGTGAAGAGGCAAAATGATCTAGGTGCATGATCGATTAGAATCAAAATGATCTACTTGCAGTTTCACTAAAGGCAAAATGATCTACTTGCATTGAATTTTAAAAGCAAAATGATCTAGATGCAGCTTTTCCTAAAAGCAAAATGATCTAGATACAAATTATAATAAAAACAATATAAGTAAACACATTCTAATGCCGGTGTACAAAAATGCGAGGTATTCAAAATCTTTTATATATTCATTTAATTCCCCAATGCCTCCATTTCTTTCTTTCAGTAACATTGAAAAAAAAATTTTGTCAATTATGATTTAACATTTGAAAATGATTCCGAATGTTATGATAATGGTGATGATCGTAGAATACGATTTGAAAAAACTCCACGTTGAGAATTATTAAAGGGAAAACCAATTCAATGTGCACACTAACACATGAGCTTACTGTGATTTTGATTCGTCGATTTTAAAATAAATGAATGTTGCAGTTTTCGTAACTAAAAATGTATTAGATGCAATAACTGAAATTAACTTTAGTTGCTGGAATGATCCTTAGTAATAGCAAACCCTTCAGAGAATATTAACCCACAACCCTAGGTCAATTACAGTCATGGTTAGCCCGTCTAAGCCACGTGTCCTCCTTACAGATGCTAGTTTTCTCACAAAAAAAAATTAGACCAGCACTTAGATCATTTTGCTTTTAAGGAAAATTGTATGTAGATCAGTTTGCTTTTAAAGAGGCTTGCACCCAGTTCATTTTGCCTTTAGGGAAAAAGTTATGTAGATCATTTTGATTCTAATCGATTATGCACCTAGATCATTTTGCCTCTTCACCGACGATATAATATTATATTGGCACTATATGAAAACCAGGATAAATAGTTACCCAGCAGACCTTTCTTCAATGGTAAAATATAGCTTCAGTATGAGTGCAGTAAAATAGCAGTGCAGTTAGGTATGTATATAGAAATTACATAAATTAGTTAAGTCTCACAGGAATAATTAATTAAGTTGTGAAATACACAACCTTAGGTTAAGTCAGTTCAAAGTTACTTCAACACTTATTGTAAAGGTGCAATGTAAGCACTTCCCATCGGCTAAAGCCGACGAGTGTCAACGTCCCGTTACATCCGTTATGATGTAACGTCTAGACTTAAGATAGTAAAAATAGCTCAAGTAGCCACTTGTTAAGTTTAAAATTCTTCCAGACTCTTCAGTGAATAACTGAGAGTCATTCCAGTAACACCTATTTTTAGTTGTTAATCTTCATTTCCTTTTCCTTTTGATTTCAATTATAAATAAAAGCAATTAGTCTTCGGATTAATGTAAAGTCACACTCAATCGTTTATTCATAATCATTCCTTTCATCAGCACGATTTCCAATTATTTACAATTTCTTGACGATTACATAAGTAAATAATCCAGGAGTTAGGATTTCATGGTATGACCATAACCTACTCTTACATGGTGGCCTTTGTAAAACATTGCCAAAATATTATTTCCCTGGCAATGCTTCCGAATTACTCTCAATTATCACTCCCCTTGGGAAACAATCGATTTACTTAAGAATTGACTTTATTACCAGGCAAGTTTGAATAATGTGTCATATTTCGTGAGAATTTTTGAGATTTACAGTTTTGGCCACGCAGAGGTTACATTCCTGCATTTTTGACGTTGCAACACGCACAGCTCATTCGGGACTACCCCCAGAGGAGTCAACCGTTATTGACTGTGACCGGTCGAAGAACCCCTCGTAAGTTTTTATTGATAAACGGGGTTATTATTTCTTGTCCACGGAAGGCAGACGGATTTACCTGCGCTTCACCGACCGATGCCCTGAGGATTTGGGTATACTCAACGGACAGCCACAGCGCTCAGTACCGTTCCCACCTCATCCAGGAGGAATTTTATATAGTAAATACACAGTGTTAAGTTTCATATCCATGAACCACCGTCACGGTACGTACATACTTACGTTATAATTTATGTCCGATAAAAAGAAGCCCTCAGCATCCAAACCAGACCCTAAACCTTCTACAAGTAGAGTCACTCGTAAAAATTCTGACCCTGATTTAAAAGACGCCTCTGAATTAGCAAAAGTCTTACAACAAGCAAAAGCAAAAGCAAAAGCTACCACTAGCACTAGTAAAAAGCCCAAACCTCCGCCGTTACCGCCTCCAATCGTAACTACACCACCCGTTCCTCCAGTAGTTCCGCCCGCACAAGCTTCACCTCCACGAACTCCGAGTCCACAATATTCTACCCCTCCAGGTACACCTCCACCGATTTCTTTACCCCCCCACCACCACCACCATTACCAGTTCTTTCGCTCGTTACTCCTCCCACACGCATTGTTCCGTCTTTAAAACGGCAAATTTCAAAAGCCCGCAAACGCCAAAATTTTTATCGAATAAACCCTCATAAACGTCCTCGCACAGTAAAATTTTTCAATATGGCTGCTGCTGCTGCTGCCAACCCTGTTAATGTTACAATCAACACTGCTCCCATTCATTCTATAGTTGATTTTCAAAAGATTAAACAATTCCTTCCCGCAACTCATGATGTTCATGATTTTATTATTGACGTTCAACGTGTCGTGGCCCAATATCAATGGGATTGGCCTACTCTCCAAGGACACACTCCCAATTTATTAGCTCGTGACCCCTTTCAATGGCTCCAAACCCAACTCGCCATAGCTCCACCCACCATTGTTAGTATTGATACATTCTTCACGGCTCTCCGTGAACGCTATGCCAAGCCTCGACAGGTTTATCTCAATCAGTTAATTTCCCGTAAGCAAAAAGACAATGAATCGAGTGCCAAATTTTTGTATGATGTTGATAGTATTTGCACTCGATATGACCCAACCATGAGTCAACCTGACCGTGTTGCTTGGGGAATGGAAGGCCTCCTTCCCAAGTACAAATCTGCAGCGGCAGGTTTTCCATTTACGAGCATAGCTGCTCTCGTTCGTTTTTGCGAACAACGAGAATTTGCAGATACAACTGCTGGACCTTCAGATATGGCTGCAAAAGTTAAGTCTTTGGAAGAAACCATCCAAAAACTTACCTTGTCTGATGCGCCTAATGCCCAAGCTAATTTTGCTTTTGTCCCTGGCCGCGGACGAGGTCGTGGCAATGGCCGCGGCAATTCCCATAATAATAATAATAATCACCGCGGTAACCAAGGCAACATTCACCAACCGGTTCCCCATCAGCCCAGAGGTAACAATAATAATAATAATAACAACAATAATAGAGGACAGGCTCAGAACCCCCATAAGGGTATGCAATGTTATAATTGTAATAAATTCGGTCACATCAGTCGTGACTGCCGTTCGGGAAACCAACAGAGGGGGCCCAACCAGCGTGGTCAGGGTCCCCGCCCGAACTTTCGGAACAACAATTTCCGCGGAAACAACAATGGCTTCCGCAACAATCAACAAAACCACGGCAACAATCGCCGGAACGACCAAAATGCCCACAGATTGGAAATTTCATTCAATCCCAATCCGCCCCAAAACAATCAAACTCCCCAGAATCACTTTGCGAATCTTCAATATCCCTCCATAACTTACCCACAATAAATCTGTCACCCGCTTCATCAATGTGCCCGTATATCATGTGTTATTTTGATGATGTCTCCATTGATGCATTAATTGATACAGGAGCTTCTCATAATTTAATACAAAAGAATCACATCCCCTCCAGTGCAGTCATCACTCCTTGCCCACAAAGATTTGTTATCACAGCAGATAAAGCTCGCATTCCTACGTCCCATATAGCCTCCTTAACGTTCCAACTTGATAACTACTTTTACACAACAGAAGCCCATGTCCTTGAAACGCTCACTCCTCCACTCATTCTTGGCTGTAAGTTTATTACACAATTTGACTTTCATATACATCTGAACTCCAACTCCCTATACAACTCTCACGTATGTCATTACTTTCGTAAGCATGCATACTCAGCCACTTGCTCGTCTGAGTGCGGCTGTTCCTCTCCCGTCAAAACATTATTTACTATACAACTTCCCCCTCGACACCAAATGTATGTACCTACTACTACACTCCACACGTCTCACACAACATTTTTCAACCCTCATCCACTCATCGAAAAACAATACAAAGTAATCTTTCCTCCCGTCATCAACCCAGCGAAAAATGTTTTGCTAGCCACAAACATTTCCACATCTACCCAGATTATTCCCGCTGATACTCTTTTAGGTCATGCTCAACGCTATGATTTTACCCAAAGCTTAAACACAGCTCCGGTAATTCCTCTAAATCCCACCCCTTTTACTCCTGAACAAATTCAATCCTTAAATATTAATCCCAAATTAAGGCCAGCTGAACGCGCCTCGATCATTAGTCTCCTTAATAAGTATTCATATTTATTTGCATGGACACTTATGGATCTTCAAGTTTGTACCCTGCCTCCCATGCGAATTACGTTAAATTCGACACTCCAGTTCAGGCTAAACCCTACCGCTTGAGCACCACGGAGCGTGAGATTTTAAAGCAAGAATTAGATAAATTAATTCAAGCAGGTATAATTGTTCCCTGTGAAAACTCCAATTATTCCACCCCTGTATTTTTAGTCCGCCAAAAATTAGGTAAATGGCGACTCGTCTGTGATTTTCAAAAACTAAATAAAATCACGGTAGACGAAATTTTCCCTCTCCCAAGGATTGATGACTTGCTTTTTCAGTTACGAAGTGCTGCGTATTTTTCCCCCTTAGATTTATTTAGCGGTTATTACCAAGCCCTCATCCACCCGGATGATCAGCATTTAACTGCTATTGTCACTGAATTCGGACTATATATGTACCTACGTGTATGTTTTGGTCTGAAAAATGCCCCTGCCTACTTTCAAAGGCTAGCTGCTCGTACTCTCGGTACTTTAAGATACACACACGCTGTATCTTATATTGATGACATTATACCCTACAGTAAAGACTTTCCCTCTCACCTGGTCGCCATAGAACTTGTATTTCAACGATTAGCTAAAGTTAATTTTCGCATGAATCCCAACAAGTGTTTCTTTGGTATGCAAGAACATGTAGTGTTTGGATTCTTTTTGTCCCAAAAAGGTCTATCTACTGAATCAGCAAAAGTAGCTGCAATTATGGAACAGCCCAAACCTAATAATTTAGAAACTCTACGAAAATTTTTAGGCACTATAGGCTATTATCGCAGATTTATTTGGAACTTTGCTCAAATAGCTGCCCCACTCCAAGGATTATTGAAGAAACATTCACTATATCATTGGAGCCCTGACTGTGATAAGGCATTTTTGACTCTCAAAAATGCGTTATGCACAGCTCCGGTACTTAGGCATTACGATCCCACACTCCCATGTATTTTATATACGGACGCAAGTAATTTAGCCATAGCTGGCATTTTACATCAACAATTTGAAGATGGTGAACACCCAATTTATTTTATTTCCAGAGCTTTGACTCCAGCTGAGAAAAATTGGGGTGCTACCGAAAAAGAATGTTTAGCGGTAGTATTTGCCACACGAAAGCTTCGAGAATTTTTATATCTCAAACCTTTCAAAATTGTTACTGACCATCATGCTTTATGTTATTTAAAATGCCAACGTAATCCCACCGCCCGACTTACTCGTATGGCTGTAATTTTAGAACAATTTCGCTATGTAATTAGGTATAAGAAAGGTACCCTACATAGGAACGTAGATGGTGTCTCTCGTTGCCCCTACGCTCTTTCCACTACAAAAGACACGGAGGATGATCTTACAATTCCAGGTCTTTCAGCCCAATCTCCAACATCCAGCCCCAATCCACTCCCAGCAATACCTCTCATTAATCCTGCTGATTTAAAGCATGCTCAAGCTATTGATCATACTTTAAATAAATTATTGCAGAAAAAGCGCTCCAAATTAATTCCCAATGATGATGGTATTTATTTTATTCAATTTAATCCCCGCAATCCTAAACTTTTAGTCATCCCTAAAGCTATGATTCCCATCGTGTTACAAAATGCTCACAATCACCCCCTTGGTGGTCATTTGAATTTTCAGCGGACTTTGGCACGTCTCCGTCCATTTTATTGGTGGAGATCAATTACATCAGACACATTTAAGCACTGTACTCATTGCCCAGAGTGCCAAAGTCGCCAGCACCTCACCAAATTACGTATGGACAGTTTGAAAAACATTCCCATAAAAATTCCAGCAAGCACATATGCTATGGATTTATTAGGCCCCTTTCGTGAAACTCCAAGAGGCAATAAATATGTACTCGTCCTCACCGACTTATTTACCAAATGGGTACATACCTCACTCCTTCCAAACAGAGAAGCTGCTCATATAGCCATGCATTTGGAATCTTTTATCTTAACATTTCCAGGCATGTCTATATTAATTTCCGACGGAGCTGCCGAGTTCAAATCTGCAACTCTACAAGAATTATTAAAACGGTTTAATATTACCCATAATGTAAGTATGCCCTTTCACCCCCGTTCCCACGGAATTGTAGAGAGATTAAATCAAACTCTCGCAATTATGCTCAGCAAATTTGTCTCGGACAATCAGTTAGATTGGGACATATTTGTACCGTATGTAATTACTGCATATAATACTTCCGAGCATTCAGTTACAAAAATTTCCCCTTTTCAAGCATTTTTCGGTAGAGCTCCTCCAGCCCCTCTACTCAACTCCATTCCAAATACACTTTTGCAAATGACTCAGCTCAGCGCTTCTCAGGTCAAAATTATGCACCAAAGAATATCCCAGTTAATCAAAAAGGCTCAATTACAAGCCAAAGAACGATTTGATGCTATGTATCAACCCTTAGAGTTTAAAGTTGGTTCCCACGTTCGATTTTATCTCCCTCAGCGAAAAATTGGTTTGTCTGACAAACTTCTTTGTCGTTGGGTTGGACCTTATACCATAACTTATATTGATAAGAACAATAATGCTGACTTAGTTTTAACCTTTCCCTCTACTAAGCTTAGACCTAGTATTAAGTGTCACCTCTCCCAACTCAAGCTCATAAAAATTGATTTGGGGGATGGCATTATTCATCCCGAGTATGTATATACTACGGAAGACCAGCACGAATTTGACGCTTGGTTGACACAATTTCCCTCCGACACCCCAAACTCCGATTCCTCTCTCCCTTCTCCCATCCGTAAACCTTCCACACGTCCTTCACGCAAAATGAAACTACAACCGTCCACTTCTTCTGAAGACCGTCCAGTTAAGCGTTTAACTTCTCCTCCTCCAAACTTCTCGCCTCAAACTTTCGGTTATCACTCCACAAAGTTAAAATCAATTCTCAAATCACCCCAACCAGTTGATAGCCATCATACACTTCGACGTTCCACACGTTTACGAAATAAAACAAAGAAAGTTACATTTTCCCATGTCTGACCACAATGACCAGCAACAATCCCCAGTCCCCGCCTGTGTACCCTTATGTGCCAGGCATTGTCCAATACCCGACAACTCTGGGCATCAATCCTGCCATTCGACTCTCCGACAACCCCTGGACGGAATTAATCAAAGTTTATCTCCCCGGAACCCCGGACACGCTAATCTGTTGCCCAGTATCCATTTGCACAGTTCAAATATTTCCCTATCAATTTGCCGACGCGTCTGGGAACGAACTCAGTTGTTACGACTCCTCAATTCCTATTCTGAAGAGGACCTTCCGCCATGTTGCTGTGGGAATTGTATTGCCGGACCAAATTCCCTCTCTTCTGGACCAGTTGAGCGCAACTTACTTCCAAGCAACAGTGAAACAATCCCAAATGTGGAACGAATTTCTCCTTCAACTACGCGACGCCCCACCGAATTACGTCTCAGCGACGCCCGTTATTTCCATCGATCCGCAAATTCGGTTCGAACAAATATCTCGGGCATGTTTGGAATCAGCCAACATTTGTGCAATCCAAACCCGTCGATCCAATTGGATCAAGAAACACGGGCCACGTCAAGGCCCTACTCTGACATTGCCTCAACAACTCCTGACAACAGCTCCACCGGACCCCATACAAAACCCTCTCGCCCAGCCGCCTCAACAAGGCCCTGTACATATACCTTCACTTCCGAAAGTGACTTCACCGGAAGTGATGACGACAGTTTGCCAAACTCGCCCTCTCCCAACTCTGACGCCCGGCCCCCCGCCAACGACTCATATGATGACTGGTACGACGCATGTCAAGCCGCCGCCGCAATGGACTCCGACGACTGGGACGGTGATCGACCTCAGACCCCAACCGATAATGGAAACCATACAACTCACTCCTCTCCATCAACCTCACCGAATCTACCCGGAACTCGTTCTCAACGAACAAGGGGAATTCGTGGAAGCCCCGTCAACTTTTCAACCCTAATAATTATGATTTTTCTTTTTATCTTCGCTTGTGAAAGTGCTCCACTAGGCATTTGGGGAAGCCTCCCCAATCTATCCAAGATCACCGGTGCCGGAAACAAACTCAACATGGCCCGGACCAATTCAATGCATAAGATGATACCCCTTCAACGGTCAGTCAGTATCCAATCATAACCTTCCATGGCTCAAAACGGTAACAAAAATTTTGATCTTCCCATGCAGGCTGCCCCTTCCAAGAAAAATAATGCGGTCAAAGTTATGGCTGCTGGAGCTGCTCTTATGGTAGCCCCACCAATTATAAGTAAAATCTTGGATTTTATTCCCTCTCGCTCCAACACCTTCCCCGAAATTCCTAAACCTGACCTGGAAACTCTTCCTCCTCCTCCGCTCACGCCTTCCCCCCTTGAAAAACGACTCTTGATAAATTCACCAATTACAATTGACGATTATAAAGATGATACTTTTAAGCCATTCAAAGATGTTAATAATTATGATGCTAACATAACTCAAATGTTAGAAGAATGGAAATCTATTCATAATTCTTTTCTCTCCTTACAGAATAAGCAGGATGAGCCCGGCCAGACAGTTACTCTCACTACTACCCTCTCTCCGCCTGTCCATGCTAAGCAAACGGCACCGGAGCCCATTCTTCCCGTTCTTCCGGTTCCCAAGATGGAAATTGGCGTTGGCGAGGGAGATTCCCAAGTTCTTCTCCGTATTTTTACATTGTCAAGTACTGCCCTTTCAACCATTATTGGTTTTGGTTTAATTATATATGGTTTATATTGTTATTACCGGTATCGTCAGCGAAACCGTCAGAACTCCCGAATCTCCCATGCCCTACCCAGCGCCTACTTCATCAATAATCCCCGCCCTCACAACAATGACCCGTACCCACCCATCGTAGCCCTCAACAATTTATCCAACCAGCTGTCTGCCCGGACTCCAGCCTAGTTTTAAGCTCACTTTGATTTTATAACGATAGGATGTACTAACACGATATTGATTTTACACCTGTTTTCACCTTCACCTTAAATGATTACAGTATGTGTACTAGCTTGTAAAGAAAAACACAAAAATAATTTTTTTTTGTACTATCTCTTCTTTATTCTACCTATCTTTTGTTCAAACATACATACCAATTGTACTAACACAATACGAATTTTAGATACAAATTATTAAATTTTGGGGACAAAATTTTCCCCGACCGACCGGGATGTTAGGTATGTATATAGAAATTACATAAATTAGTTAAGTCTCACAGGAATAATTAATTAAGTTGTGAAATACACAACCTTAGGTTAAGTCAGTTCAAAGTTACTTCAACACTTATTGTAAAGGTGCAATGTAAGCACTTCCCATCGGCTAAAGCCGACGAGTGTCAACGTCCCGTTACATCCGTTATGATGTAACGTCTAGACTTAAGATAGTAAAAATAGCTCAAGTAGCCACTTGTTAAGTTTAAAATTCTTCCAGACTCTTCAGTGAATAACTGAGAGTCATTCCAGTAACACCTATTTTTAGTTGTTAATCTTCATTTCCTTTTCCTTTTGATTTCAATTATAAATAAAAGCAATTAGTCTTCGGATTAATGTAAAGTCACACTCAATCGTTTATTCATAATCATTCCTTTCATCAGCACGATTTCCAATTATTTACAATTTCTTGACGATTACATAAGTAAATAATCCAGGAATTAGGATTTCATGGTATGACCATAACCTACTCTTACAATATTAGATGATTCCGAAAAATCTAAATATGATATTCGCTTAGTGAATTCATGCATATCTCTAGCCATGCCATATTACGGGGAATCCGATATCTCATGAGGTTACGCTTGCATCTTGGGTATGTTTTCCCAAGAACTGAGCCATAAAAGACAAACTTTTTCCTGCTGGAAAGAGGTTATTAAACTATACGTACATAAATAATTATACAGTTATATCAGTGAACCGGCAAATGTATGTACAGGGTGCTTCGAAACATTTTTGGCCCCAATTACGAGGGATGGCAAAAGCTTTCAATTCCCCATGTTTTCGCAAATCTCAATCGAGATGTTTCAAACTTTCTTTCATCCCACTAGTCCAAAAACCTCTCGATACAGGGGCTAAGGAATTTGAGCTGCTTCTATTTTTTTTGGCACTAGTGAAATTTTGGAAGTTTAAAGTTGTTCACTCTTTCTAAATAGGACTAAGGAAATGAGACTTCAGATTTTGGAAAAATGTTTGCTAAACATTTGGTAATGATTTATTTTAATACCTTTCCTTCTTATAGGGGGCGGCTTAAAAGATTTCAAGGTAAATTATCCACCATAATAGGAATAAATATCAAACTCTTAGGAGTCTTGTCCCACTAGTTGTAAGTTTAAGCCTCGCGGACTACATTTTTTGTAGTTTTGAAATTTGATTTTCAGAAATCGATTGTAAAAACCATGCAAAATTATTCTTTTTTCAACAACATAGAGTGCATCCATACGTTTACAAATGTTTTAGCTTTTTTTGTTTATTTTTTTGAGCATTTTCTAAATCTTTTAGGGGGAATCAAAATTCCGGGAAATTTTTTTATCCCCATTAAGCTATCCAGAAGTTAGAAACAATATTTACATTGAACTTAAAATAATTTATTATTATTAAGAAGTGAGAAAATGCACGGAATCTTAACACCTGGAAAATTTTTCCAATTCATCTGCGAACAATTGCTTTAGGTCCGTAAAACTTGGCCGATCTTTGGGTTCATTCAGCCAACACTTCAGTAGAATGTCGTGGCTGAAAAAACAAAATTTTCATTATGACGTGAAAATAAAAGTATATCCATGGTTGTTTCTTCCGTTATTATATAATTCATAAGAAAAAAGAAAGACTCGTCGCAACTTCGGGAGTACTGAGAATAAAACTAAGTTGAACACACCAATGGAACCGTCGTATTGACCTTGTATAACAAATTGCATGTGGTTATACAAATTTTGACAATCATTGACAAATTGTTTTACACAAAACCAACAAGTCAATTGTCTTTAGGGTTCGTCATATGTAAATTTTCCGATGTAAAACAAATAACACAAGATTTATCGGGAACATATTTATATCTCTCAAAAAAATGTTGACTGTTAAAAAATTTCAAAAACCCGATTTCTGGGCAAATTTGAACTCAAACTTTGGAGGAACAAAAATGTTGACTGAGATTTACAGACAATTAATTTCTATGCTTGTTTTTAATTCCACCATTCTGACATCGGCTGTGTCGCGTGCGGAGGTCTATCCATTCGTTCTCCATCTTGCAGTCTTTTCCAAGCTTGAAAATTCCATTCTACACCGGGGTATGGAGTACAGCCTAATGAAAATATTTCCCACAAAGTTATTCCGTAGCTCCACACGTCCGATTTGATGGAAAATTCTAAATCCCGAAGGGCTTCTATGGACATCCACTTCAACGGCAAGGGACACTAGTAAAATGTTAAATGTCAGAGAGTATATTGCCTATGAGAAATATAGATACTTATTAGATCTAGAGAGAAGCAATATTTTTATTTCTCTTTCAAGCATGCTTTTTCATATATTAGAAAACCGACCTCTGCCCGTTGCACATAGAGAGAGTAATTTTGAGTTCCCTTGCTAATCCGAAATCACCTACTTTAGCAATGAGGTTGTGCGATAACAGAATATTCCGGGCAGCCAGGTCTCCATGGTAAACCTTAATTTCAGTCATTTTAATTAGTAAATATTCTAGCATGGCTGTAATAGCAAAGAATCAATAAGATTTGAAGTTATTGAACAACAGACACAAAATAATTGACATGATCTACGATAAACAAATTAAAGATTTGATACTTGTAGCTACATTTTCCAGAAAAATACTTAAAGCTAGTCTCAGCAGAAAGCAAGACTTTTTCCTTGGCTTAATAAAGAGCATTCTAACGTTTTTTGTTGCGATGAAATCCATTCCTGTAGCAATTTCTACTGCCCATCGAACCAAGTCTTCTGAGCACAACTTGTTGGAGGCAAAGATGCTAGCCTATCCTACATGTAGGCCTACATGTAGGCCTATTTATAGGGTGCGAGCTATTTGCAGAAAAAATTATAGGCAAAATAGGGTGCACTGGTTTTCACAGAAAAAATGCCTATAAAATAGGAATGCACGCCTGCATACACGCGGTCATATAGGCATATATGTAGGCAGCACGAGAACACGCTTGTATGAAGGCAAATATGTAGGATGTAAATATATACATAACTATTTTCGCATTATGGAATAAGTCTTATCTCAATGCTATTTTAACCAAAACGATTTTTGAACGTTGGCTACCAAGGATATGCAGTCTTAGACTCATACGAGAGACTGAGTGGGTAAACCATAGGACTGACTGAAGACTGTGACTGACTGGGACTGATAGAAAACTGCATTTTAAAGACTGAGACTGACTGGGACTGATAGGAATTCCAGCAGAGACTGACTGAGACTGACATGACCGCTGGTAGTTGAGCCATGTATGAATATGTACAAAGAATGCTTGATTGGTAGATGAGGAGTAACAATCAAAGTGTATGTACTTACGCATAAACAATTCGTCGTTTCATTGGGCTGGTATTATATTTGATTTTCTTTGACCAATATTTTCTAAAATTTACCTCATTGTATTCGGGCAATGTTTGGGGTACTATGAGTTACAAAAAAAGGTACAAATATGGATTTATCTAAACTCAAAATTGCCATACGTTTGCTATGCATCTTATAGGATTTCCAGTGAGATATTTTAAAGTTCTTTAATAATTGTTATCGTGACCAGCCAGTGAGAAATATTAGTATCAGGAACGAAGATAATCATCAATTTAAACCATACGTTACATTTTGGCTCCTGTGACCCCAATGAGTCATCTGATAATATAGGGAAGATCCTGATAGGTATCTAAGTTCTCATAGCTTACAATTAAAATAGGTGTATTTTGAAGAAGAACAAATATGTATATTAAATTTTATTTAAAGATTTGCGACTACAGGGATTAAAAACATGTTGCATATTAGCTCCGGGGAGTTCAAAATTACGCTTCTTATTGGCTCAAAACTGTTTTTGAAAATACATTTTGATGCTTGGTTTTAGCAAATTCCCTGATTGTTTGCACAGCTATTAGACGATCATTGCAATGGTATTTTCTGTAGAGACAACATCAAATATATAATGCAAAGTTAACGTTAACGAGCTGAAATACGAAAAACTCTACCAGACGCCAAATTAATAGAAATGCTGTAATGGAGACATTTTTGACGAAATTAAGATTGTAGGATGTGAAATGTTTGGTAACGTGATAAATTGTTGGAGTTGTTGGTCCTTTGACCATTCTCCTATTCAATTATTTTGAAATTTAGCTAACATGGTTCAAACAGGAGAACAAGTTCTTTTCCATGATTATTTATCAAGATACTAGCACAGAAGAAAAAATATTACTTTAAAAGAAGATTTCGAAAAATTATGCAATAGTCGATATTGAGACCATTAAAATGCGTATTCTTAACCCTCCTTTGCTCCTGTGGTTTTATATGCATATGGAGTACATTAAGGACTGACTGAGACTTTTGCTAAGGACTTTTACTAGGACTGAGACTGATAGGGACTGATACTCTGATACTATAAGACTGAGTGGACTGACTGATAGCATGCTACTTGGGACTGTTAAAGGACTGTGACTGATAAAACCAAAGACTGCATAGCCTTGTTGGCTACGTTGGATTGGAGGTTGAAATATCAGGCTACTGCAGGGACATCTGAGATTTCCCATTAAAAATAACATCCATACATAAATAAGTACATATACATATATTGTATGTGATTGCTCGATGCTTTATATACTTACTGTAACGTGCAATACGACCAATCAATACGAGTTTTCACATAATGCATGAGTATCATTAATTTTGAAGAAGTACTCACAATCAGTTTGTTTAAAAATATGATACATAAGAAAGTAACAAACAATTGTGAGTGTTTGCTGAATAATTGTTGAATATGGGGGATAGCCTAATTGTTTTCTAAACTAATGCTATATGTCCATAATAAATTTGCTAAAATAAAGACAGCAAAATGTAGTTATGAATTTTAATCAAAATATAATTTAATTCTACAGTATAGGGCCCCATGTAGGAAGGGGCTAACACTTTCCGTTACCCTATATAGGCAGAAATGTAGGCAGCGGCAAATGCCTACTTGTAGGCATGGATATAGGCCCAGCAATTGCACAAATAGGCGAGAAGGAAGGCCCCTCCTAAACTGAATTTATAGGTAGGATGTAGGATAGGCAAAATCAGTTTAGCATCTTTGGTTGGAGGTATAATTTTCATACTCAACCGTGCTGTAATACAATGTTCATTTGTCCATGAAATTATTATCCTGGTTAGCTTTTCTTCTCATAGCTTGCATCTGCACATTTAAAATTCAAAGTGGACTTAGTGTAAGATTTCTGTAATTATTACAAACTTATCAATCTTGTCAAAGACGTGCGTTTCGGAATCCTCCCTGTAACTGAGCTGGTCAACAAACTGTTCCCTTTTCTTGCGAATGAATTCCAGGACGTTACCATTCTGACAAAACTCAAAAATGAGATAGACATCCTCTGAGAAAATAAGATCAGTTTGAGATAATTAGTTCCAAGGCAGAAGAAAATGAATAGTAACGGGAACTACAACTCACGTTTCCTTATCCGTTCCGTGTTGGCACCTAGGAGTTCAACAATATTAGGATGCTTCCCTACGAACGACATAATTTTTAGTTCTGACAAGAGGGCACGAAAATACTGCTGATCTCTAGTTTTGTTCGTGGTTTTGATGGCAACATAACGTCGCTCAATACGGCCTTTCATTACTTTACCAAAAGCTCCTTTTCCAAGTATCGTCGGTTCTGCGATATTGTTATGTTAGAGTTCCCTCTCATTTATGATCAATTGCTTCTTCAAAGTTTGAGATATATTACCGATTTTGATGTTTTCCCGTTGAATTTCTAAGCTCACATCGTAAGGTAACACTATGGCAGATTGTGCCTCACTTGGACCCAAGTCATTTGTCATTTTTGAGCCTTTCACAAATTTATCGGCTTCGTCTGCCGGAAAATACAGTTTCTTTTTTTGCCGCCGGATTTTACAAGAGCAGTATATCAAAATAGGAACAAGAAACACGAGAGAAACAGTTATTCCCACTGCAGCCCCTATAAGGACTTCTTCTACAAAGTAATGTATGAATTTTCATTAAAATATGATATTATATATTACCCATGTATGTTCATTTGAATAATTTTAAATAGGCGTACATACTTGATGTTTGCTTATGAGGGTTTGCATTCCGGGGTATAGGGGTATACGTTTGCTCAGGAAAATTACTGACTATTCTTCCTGACTGAAAATACACTTTGCATTCAACATCGATTGAGGCATTGGAATATCCTGGAGGTATTTCATAACTGCACTTTTCAATGTAATATTCATCCGTGTCTTCCCTCTCCAATTGGCAAGCTTATTTGAGAAAATAGAGCCAAAAATATCAAATGAAACTATATAATACTGTTACTGTCAAGAGTACAGAAAATATCATTATCATCAGAAAAAACCAGTATGTGGCCAATAAGTACTTGTAATTTTTCAATAAAATCTAGATGGACTACTTCTTGCATGCATTTTTTGTTTTTCAGTAGATCATTTTTATTTGAATAAAAATGAATACAGACGATTTTTCTTTTAATCTAAAATAAAACTTGTCCATATATTTGCTTCTCACCCATGATTTAACAATTTCCACAAGAATAGGGCACTCTTATCAGTGTAATGATCAGAATTGACTATTTTTACAATTATTACAGTCAAATCTCAATATAACGGATGGCTATATAGCGCATATTGTAAGTAAATATAACATACAGTTTTGGCCGTCCCAAGCATATAAAAATTGCCCGTCCCCTGAGCATACGTTACATCGAGATTTGAATGTAGCAAGTTTATCGATAAAACCTTAACTTTAATCTCAGTACTGACCAATGTATCAGGAAGGGTTAAAATTTGACAAAACATTTATTTAAATTTAAATTTTACAGCCTGACATGTCTTTACATCCGTTCTGTTATTTTCGTCAAATTACCTGCAGAAAAGTTCCTGGGCTTTTTGTATTCATTAATCCACTCAAAACCTTTCACCGCGAGAAATTTGAGAGCCTTACATCTAAATGCGAACTTATGTTGGCAGGAAAAAGTTGTTAGATTACTGCATACCGTCAGACGAACAGTCCGCCGTTCAAATCTTGCGACATCCGTAATTAAGTCTGTGTAACCATGAAAATAAAGTAATCACACATGAAGATGTCACTGCAAAATCTTTATATTTTGCTACTTTCTTTTGCTATACATAGCCCCTAGGGACAATTATTTAGAAAGAATTTAGAATTTTCAATCCACTCACTCAGAGACTGGGGCTCATCTTCAGTATCTACAGTTTTCAAGAATGGTAATATTCGAACTCTACCGTTGCCCTCCTTGCAAAAAATGATTCCGGAATCTGTGGAATTACGAAGGTCCTCACAAAATCTTGGATTTGTATCGCAGTCGGGTGGATCAGATCTTTCTTGGCAGATACGATTTCCCTGAAACATACAGAACGTTTCCAATTGTGTTTGCGCAAAACCAATGTAAACATATGCAAGTATAATTTTGTGAGAGCAATTATTTTTGTCTACAGCTTATATTTTGTTCTGTAGTTGTCACTTACCTGAAATACGTGTCTAACCAATTGCTGACAGTTTGACCAACTCGTGCATTTTAAGTATTGTACTGGGCTGGAGTTTGATTTATTGTTGGTGTTATCGAAGCACGCATGTTTATTTCGGGAAACGTTAGATACCAGTTGTATTACATCGATGCAATCTTCAAATTCTGAAGGATAATCTAGTGATACGCATTTATCACAGAATAGTTTATACAGAGCCAATTGATCTACATCGGATTAATTTACTAATTTATAAAATGAACCTATAATAAAATTAGTGTGCTAAAAATCTAATATAAACCGGTCTTGGTGCGATTCATCCTAAAGGGAAAATGGAATGTTTGTACTATACGTCGTGCGCTTAAAATTAGTTCAATATTTTAGGGTATTTTAAACATTCAGATCGGATTGTTTTTAATCGAAAATGGTTCGAACATCTAGAACATCGCCGATGATAAAAGTAATATAAATTCAATCCAATCCATCATATTTTATGTGGTGTCACTTTCACAGAAGTTCAAATATCTTCTGGAAAATGCTTATTGTTAGCGGGTGCAATGCTACCAGTACTCAATTTATTTACTTTTTATTATGGCGTGATTGTCAAAATTACTTACTAGCAGGCGTCCACATTTGTTTCCCTTGCCGGGTAATCCCCTGAACGTTTTTCTCCTTTCGACCTATAAAATTAAAAAATGCGTCAGCCTAAGCATGAGATCGGTTCGGTTTAACGCGGTTATCCGACCAACGTTTAACCGAAACCGACGGTTCGGTTAGAAAAGTCGCAACCGAATTGAAATAACCGAACGGTTCGGATACGTCAATGCCTAACCGGCTATCGGTTTCGGATCGGTTCGGTTTTAAATACGAATTTATCCGTTCGGTTCGGATAAAGTAAATCAAGTAAATGTAACCGATTGGTTCTACCGACGGATAACCGATTTTGAATTTCGTTCCTAAAATTTTTAGGAAATCGTAATCGAGAACGGCTGTAGCATGAATTTCTCGAGACAAACGATTGTTTCATTATGTATCTGCAATATATCTGTACTTAGAAAGCACAACGCATGGACCACGAGCAGGCATACATTTGTTCATCACAACGCAATTATTTCAAACAGCATTATTTAATTTTTTAGCTTAAATTAAATAAAGACATTATTACTACAACTAATATGCCATCAGTGGAAACATCCGACTCCGTAATAAGAGCAGAAACTACCGGGAGCAATGAGCCTTTAAAAAAAAGATGAAAAGTGAGGTTTGGACATTTGGTCTTACTGGAGATTTGGTCCTTAGGTTTTTGGTTGTGATTTAAAGTTAAATAATAGGTAGAATTTGATAAAAATTAGGGTAACAATAATTGTTTTAAGCTTGAATGACATTTTTTTAAAAACAAAGATTTTCAGAAAAGATTTGAATAAATATTTGTGTGTTTCGAATGAAGTTTTCACTGATAAAATATGCAATATTGTTTCGGTTATTCGGATAACCGAACAACGGTTCGGTTATGAAAATCATCCGAACCGATGTATGGCGGTTCGGTTCCGGATATGAGAATTTTTTTATCCGAACAAAACGGTTCGGTTCGGATTTTGACAAAAAATTAACCGAAAACTTCGGTTCGGTTACGGTTCGGATTTGTGTTTTATCCGAACCGATCTCATGCTTACTTCAGCCTCAGTCAAGTTTCCAGGCTTGTCTTCAGGTCCTCCCCCTAGCTCATAGATAAAAAATATTCCATTCCTCCATTGCCTAGCTCTTTTACTTTTATGTTTTAAATGTTATTTCAAATCAAATCTGACGAAGCTTTATCGTTTTAAAAGGCTTTCCAGGAATTACGGGATAAGGAATTTGTAAAATTTAGAATTCAGTCCCTCAGACTCATGCCAGAGATGTAAAATGTTGTTGTTACTTTCCCTTTAGAGTCCAGTAGAAAGACCGAAATATTTGTGTGAAAGTGAGAGAGATGGCAAGTTTTTGCCTACCTTCAGTGAGATTTACCGTTCCATTTGGTTTGACATAGGAAACCCAAGTTGCAGCTAAAGTTTTATTCAACCATTTGCTGAAACATCGAAATCGTCGTAATGTGATTACTTCCACTTTACTGTCTGCCAGATCGGTTTTAAATTCCAGGGTAGACTCAAAATATGTTTCTTTGGAAGCCTTCTGTTCTATTTGATTTGTTCCGACGCACCGTTTGTACTCGGATTCAATCTGGTAAGGGATGCTTCCGAATCCATTTGGCTAGAAAGATAAACACGAGGATTCACACATATGTAATTACATATGTACATAATTATATTATTTAGGTATATGTATTACACATCTGTCTACAAATAATAAATGAAATTTGAGTATCCGTGAAATAATAGATGAAATATTTTTGATAATAAATTGTTAAGTTATTTATTAGGACGACCAGGCTGACAAAACTCTGGTGTTTTTTGGATGGGATTGACATTGACTGGCTAGTATTTGCGTATGGTTAGAGGTTCATGTTAATGTTTTAGCAATTGACAGACTAACCGCAGGCCCTGGATGAAACAAGACATTCCAATAGATGTGCTTCTGAGAAATACATTTGATTACTGTTGGACTGATGTAAATGAATTCTGGCTCAACATTATCATCTGAGTTATTGCAAATTATGCTCGAATTTTGTAGTAAGTAAGGATCCTTGACACCAGCATCAGGACCAGTTGGAGTTCCCGTAGGCACTGTAGTTCTGTTGTTATTGTCAATAGCCGTTGCTACTAGAGAGCCAATGACGAATGAAAAACTAAACAAGATGCATTCCTCAGTCCTTACGAACCGACACAGTAGTATCATTGTGAATCAGCTAGTGCTAATACCACTTACACATCCAAACAGATGGGATTACGCGAGGAAAGTAATTATGTGGATGGATACTACTTTTTTATGAAATGATTTTATGCTCTGAAAATATTGTGCCCAAACCTCTCACTAAACTGTTCTTATATGATTCTTGGGAATATCCTTAATCTACACTAATTGTGAATTCATATTGACTCAAATAAATAGTTTTATGGCCATATTGAAGTTAGCTACTTCGTACTTGCGGTTATAAGCTGTTTTTACGATTATCAAAATACTTGTGACTAATTTCCTCTTGCAGTTAATCTGAACTTTGGATATAGCTGTGGCTTTTCCGCCGATATTTTGGCTTTGTCTTTGCATTGTCGTGTACTTTCAGGAAGGAGGTTTGACTTGCAACTGGAACTGTCGGATCTTGTTTCATAATTGGATTCGTTTTTCCTTCTCAAAATTTAATGTGTGGAATGCGATTGCTGTTAAAACAAATTATTGCAATGAATATATGAGTACTTTCCTTTTCATCCAATGGCTCATCACCCAATGCTCCATCAAATTGGATTCAAGCTCCGTGCCATCGTGCCATATATGTATGTGCTTTAAAAATGAAATTACGAATTACGTGAGCTGAATATTTGGATGGTCTTCTATTCCAGACATACATAAAATTAGCTTATCATTTCAAGCTCAGATATTGAAACTACTTTTGTAATTTTGCAATATTTGCTCCTCATGTCATGGACGGACCAATTGTTAGACATGCCATGAGCTACGCAAGCACAAATCTGGGTCTGCATGCGTTTCGTTTCCTTTCTTGTTCGGTACGACATGGTAAAGTACGAGAAAAATGTATAGGCATATCATTTGACTATTGTATGCAACATGATAGATCTGCAATGTTGGATCAGTATGGCTTTGGCAGACGATTGAATTTGACATTATATTCAGTTTTAATTGTGCAGATGATATTTTAAAATTACTGATCCAAGAACCTCGGGTCTCTTGTCATTGGGGTACAATTAAAATGGAGAATCCGGAAGTATAAGTTATTTTCGGACATGATAATCCGAAAAATAAGGGGAAATAAGCTACGAGCAGGGACCTCAAAAAGATGTTTCTGTCAGCTAGGTCTCCATGGAGCACTTTCCGTAATAAGAAATTTACCTGCACTTACAAACATTTTACTTTTATACAAAGTGCATTTGAAATTTTTGTATATTATATATTAATATTTTATTTCTCTGGGCTCTAAACACATGGTGACAGAAATTTTTCTTTTGATCAATTTATATGTAGATGGAGTCAAGCAATATGAATCTCAATTTTCGGGTAAATACGGATGAGTTTACTTGAGGTATAATTTGTGGAGCAAAGGTGTCCGCCTATCCTATATATAGGCCTATTTGTAGGCTACTTGTAGGGTGAAAGGATTTTATTAAAAAGGCTTGTAGGCAAAATGGGGTGCAAGAATATAAACTTAAAATCTAGCCTACAAAATAGGTAGGCTCACAATCAGCCGTCGTAGAATAATTATAGGCATTTATGTAGGCTATTGAAGAATGTCATCTTCACTTAATGGCATTTGGAATGGACAAAATGAAAATTAAAGAATAATCCGCGCCTGGTACTTGCAGGTTGTTTTATGGGGCGGTGCAAGCGTAAAAAGTATACGTGCTATCTCCAGTATTTCCCCTTGATATGCGCTGAAACCTCATCGAAATTAAAATTTGTAAATAATCGGGAAAGTGGGAACTTAAGTAAATCTTAAGTGCGACATCCCTTTTGGCCAATTTTGTAAAATTTTGGCATTGGTTCCGGCGTAAACCAAACCAAGATCCATACTATTTTGCTCTTAGGGCTTTTTTCATTTTATTTCAACCCCATTTACTTGAGACAGGATTTTTAATGTATTAAAGTAGACTGCTCTTAAACAGTCTGTCAGTTACAAAAAGCACATAAGATTTATGAAGGGTGTAGAATTCGTTGATCTATAATTTGTCAGTGAAATGTAGGCTAATATGTATAGGCTTGGTGGTCCCCATATAGGAAGGATGCAGGATAGGCTGATCTATTCGGCGGTTAAAATGTAGGCATATATGTAGGCTCGGTTCAAATTTTTTAAATAGGAGGGATATAGGATAAGCTGAGCCATTTGGACACCTTTATTGTGGAGACAAGTGCCTCAAAGAACAGCTATCACAAAAACGTTAAGACATTTTTTGACAGATCTCCACGCCTGCTGTACAAAATATTCTAATGTTACACCTTAAACCAGAGAAATAAGATAGAATACAATCACTTACTTGTGAATATTTTGTATCCTTTGTATACGCATAAGTACATTTTTGCAGACAATGAAATCAATTCCAGTTACAACTTCTATAGCCGACCGCATTAAGTCTTCTGAATACAATCCTCTCAAAAGGTCATTTTCACATACTACAACAAATGGCTCATATTAAACATTATTTCGCAGGGTGATGTCTATAGCTCCTTGAGTGATTACCTTGCGGAACCGTACTCGAACTCGTACTCGAAATCGAAGCATCGAGTATGGACTCCAATCCAAGGTACTCGTACTCGCCACATATACGAGTACTCAGGAAAATACTTGAAATAAGCGACCGAGTTCCAGTTCAGAACCCGAACTTGTTTCATACTCGCGAGTACGGAACTTTAAATACCGAAATCCCGTACTCGTACTCGTGCCGTGACTCGAGTCTTCATACTCGAGTATTTAATAATAACAAGACCACAATTGAGCAGTGATTTTTTTTAGATTCATTTAATTTATCACAAATAATTCCCCCAAAATTTTAAATTGAACATGCAGTGCCTTCGTCTCTTTATTGGAAATTCAAAAGTTTGCAACACTTGTGTGCACGTGTACGCGTACTCGTATATTGAACATGTGGTACTCGAACTCGATAACCCTTATGAGTAATTATTTTTATTGGACTCGTACTCGTTTGATACTCGTACTCGTAAGTATGTGAAAAATCGTTACCCGTACTCGAAACCCATTTCAAGTATCGAGTATTCACAAAAATTTGACCGTACTCGACTCGAACTCGTACTCGTAGTACACGATACTCGCCGGTATACTCGAACTCGATAAGGAGCTATAGTGATGTCTGGTGGCGTCATTTTATCATTGAAGGCTTGCAATTATAAAAATCTTTCAACGCACCGGTCTTGTACCAAATTTCTGTGGGATTCATTTGTAATTAATAGCCAAAGCCAATAATTGGGCATGTACTTTACTACTATGCCTTCGTAGGAAACCTGGAATTCCCAATTTTGATCGTCGTCATCTCTGGCTGTCATCTTTTGATCCCTTTCCTATATTCCAATATCCTTGAGAGCAGCTACATAAGTTAGCCATCAAATGAAGTAATAAAACTCGAGATGAAACATATTAATCAAAATTTATTGCAATTTTTCTATTTTAAATATGCTTTTCAAAATTGGGTTTTCCACTTCGAATCCTGGTAAGTAACGTGCGTTTGAAAAAAGTTCATAACACAAAAAAATCGTGAAGTGGCGTGACAGCCGCAGATAAAATGTTGCTGAAGAAAGTTTGTAAAAATTTAGTGTTTTAACTGCCTTGCCAAATTTTGACATTCAGCCAAAATTTAGATCGAGGTTGATTTTAATATTTAGTGCAATTAAATAGTTTTCAAATGAGCTATTAAAGATCGAGATACAAAAGTAGTTCGTAAGTTTTCCTAAAACTCGTTTTTTAACTTACGTTTGCTATATTTTGAAAAATTAATATATGTATCTGATGTGTTTTTTTGAAAATGTACCTGGTTCACTAAATTCACCAAGCATTGCAATACTTATGCAATCCAGTGTTATGCCGGAGCAGATTTAGTAATTAAGCCATATATGTATTTAAACATACATATATCATAAACCTGGGCAGATCAGCATCTACAATATACTTTTCCCGCTTCTAGTTTCCGAATTAATACAAAATTTATTTTAGTAAATATTTAAATCTAAATAACAGTAGAACAAATTAAATACTTCCTACCCACCGTCAAACTAGGTAAATATCATTTAAATTGCATGTAGTTACTTCGGACTTCGCTTGATTGTTACTAATTGTGTTTTTCCAGTAAATACGTACTTCGTATAGTTTAACTTTGCAGTCGGATACGAATTTATTTCTGTTGTGTATCTTCAGTTTCGTCGTGACTTGGTTCGAACGAAGAAAAGAATTCTGAGCATTCCGCAAACGTGGGCCTGCTCTGAGGGTTGTTTTCCCAACAAGTCAGCATGAAGTTGTAACTGCAAGATTTTTATAAAAATATTTAGCCCACAAATAGAAAGCGATCTGGAAGAGTCGAAGAGTCTACTTCATAAAGAGAGTTCATTTGATCTGAGGAATCTATAAGTATATTTCGAATGAGAAAATTGCGTCATATTATATCGTCGCTGAAGAGGCAAAATGGACTAAGTGCAATTTCGACTAGAAGCAAAATGGTCTACATGCCTTTTTCCTTAAAGGCAAAACGGAATAGTTGCAAGCTTTCCTGAAAGCAAAATGAACTACATGCAGTTTTCACTAAAAGCAAAATGGTCTACATGCGTGTATACTTTCATAATGGCCATTCTGCTTGTATGTAGTAATTGTATGTAGACCATTTTGCTTTTAGACGGAATTGTAAGTAGACCATTTTGATTTTAGACGAAATTGTAAGTAGACCATTTTGCATTTGGACGAAATTGTAAGTAGACCATTTTGCTTTTAGACGAAATTGTAAGTAGACCATTTTGCTTTTAGACGAAATTGTAAGTAGACCATATTGCTTTTAAAACTTGATGCATCTATTCCATTTTGCATTTAGTAAAACTGCATGTAGACCATTTTGATTTTAATCGAAAATGCATGTATTCCATTTTGCCTCTTTAGCGACGATATCGTCTAAAATTTAAAGTATGCATAGTCATAGCAAACAACAGCCACAACCTCACTATTAGTGCGATAGCTACAGCATTATTAACTAAAGAAGTATTCGATACTAACAGTAATACTTTAAGATATTCTTTAGAAAACACTGATACCTGATATTAACAACCTTCATGCTGTGAGAAGCGCGTTACGAAGTCAAGATACCAAACAGTCGACACTTCATGATGAAGAGTGCCAATGAGTAAATGAAGCTGGATCATTACACTATATATTTTTAATATGTAATACAATTACATAATGATCATACATCATGTCAGGAGCAAGTGTGGGTTTTGCGAGTCGTTGTCCAGCTTCAACTTGATCAGCAAAATGAGTTGTCCAAGCCGTTCCGGCATACGGAGTTTGGCCCATGGAAAATATTTCCCACATGGTTACCCCAAAACTCCATACGTCAGTTTCCGAGGAGAATGTCATAAAACGAAGGGACTCCAAGCAGTAATAATTGGAATTACCTCAACAACACCAAGTAAATTCAGTAAGCTTCATGTAATTCACCTGCTTCTTCTTTGTGTAAGCAGCATAAATGTAAAGTTTTCTAGAGAGTCCGAAATCCATGATCTTAACAACATAGTTTTTGAATACTAGAACGTTACGTGTGGCTAGATCTCCATGAATGACCTGCATATAAATTAAACAGGTGATTCAGTCACAACATGCGATTTTGTTAAGAATATTATATTTGTATCTATAGGTATCGGAAACACACATTCTTCTGGACCAAATATTCCATCCCTTGTGCTATTTGCTTGCAGAAATGCGCCAGAACGTTGAGCTGAAGCGTGCCCTCAAATTCCAATTCATCTATGTATTGACGTAATAATGGAAGTATGAAACAATTTTTATTACAAACAATCCGACTTGAATCATATTATTTTCTTATCCTAAAATTACATACGCGCTGCTTGATTCATCAAAACGTTGAGCGGAATATTTTCGTAGGTAGTTTTTGAGATTCCCAAATGGACTTAGTTCAAATACTGCTAGACATTTTCCTATTAAATTCATGCAGTTAGATGTACTTAATCTTTAAAATGATGAGGGAGCGTTTCAAAACTGTACATGTTGTTCATTTGTAAGCAACCTTTAGCTACGTCATCTACTACAGCTCCAATGAATCTGACAATATTTTCGTGTTCACCTATTCCAGCCATTATTTTGATTTCCTTCAGGAACGCCTTGAAATATTCTCGGTCTGCGTTCGCCTTACATGATTTTATTGCCACTTCTTCATTTTGATTTTCCCCATGGTGGACAATTCCAAACTGACCTGTGCCAAGGACTGTGCTTTCTACAACCAACAACGGGTTCGATTTTACGTAGGTAATATTTATATGGTCAATTTTATCGGTTATCAAGTCCTTTTGGAATTCTTTAATTTGTAAACATGAACGGCAAGGGTTTTACCGCCAAGCTTTCACTTTGGCCATCATTTCAACCGAAAATTCAGAATAAACTCGTTTCTAACTTACTAATTTCGAGATTCTCCATCAAAATTTGCAGGTCCTGCTTGAAAGCCAAATTCTCGGCTTGACAGTTGCCATCCAAAAGGACTTCATGATTTTGGTACCCGAAGTAAAAAATTTCAACTTCTTCCTTTGCTAGTGTGTCCTGTCAAATGTGTTCAATAGAATATATTTACATACAAGCAATATTTGTACAGTCTATGAAGTAATAATGCTAAGAAGTTCTGAATTATTGCATAAATTTTGGACTTACTATCGTTTTCTGTAGTTTCCTTAGCCTGATGATACAAACAGCCACAGTAATAAGCGTAATCACTACAGCTGACAATGAGACACTGACAAATACCACCAGATCAGAGTTGCCCCCGCTATCTCCTAGAGGATACACAACAAAAAACGTCACCGTCATGGCAAAGATAGACTAGTTCAGTTCAGTTCAAAACCGAAAAATTCCGATTCGGTTCAGTTCAGTTCAGTTTGATTCATTATAATTCGATTCAAATACTGAATAATACCGTATAATGCAAACTGCAGTTCAAACAGTTTGCAAACGGGCTCCTTGCTGGAAATGTCGCCACCAACGTGCATTCTTATCCGTCATTCCCATGTATAGTTAATTAACGAATAATCAACTGTTTTTTAATTACTTTATTATTTCAAAAATGTTCTTTTAATAATTCTATGGGACATTGCTTTTGCCGGACCAAACAGGGGCCAAAGAAGTTGCATTTCGCACTATTTTCTTTAAAACTTCAACAAGTACTTAAAATTCTGGTTTGATTACGGAGCTAAAAAAATTTAAATTTAAACGAATCCTAAGGAAAATATAGATTGAATTCGCCCAAAGATGTAATGCTAAAAGGAAGAAATGTATTACGGATTACTAAACGTTGATTCTGAAACAGGGCCATTCCAGTGTACATTACCATCATCAAGAGCATAAAAAATATAAATACTACATCAAACAAGGGTTACATAGTAATAATTAAGCCCTGAAGATGAACACTGTTTGAGTTCGAAAGCTTGGCAAATAAATTGATTCTAAGCAATATCCACGTATTCCAATTATTTCAACATGGTTGATATTATTATCAAGAGCATATCATTTGTGCATTCTCCAGTGTACTGATTGCTATGGTGAATGCGGTTAGGAACAGGTTAAGAGGGAAAAAATCAGTTTTTTCTGGGATTGACTCGGATGACTAAATTCGGAGCTGCGGATGTGTGTACACCCGCAAATATTATTGTTTACCAAACACTGCGACTGAATTGTTTGATCCACCGATTCAGTTCAGTTCATCAGATAAAACTGAACTGAACTGAACTGTTTTTGCTTGAACTGAACCGAAACCGAATTTTCGTTTCAGTTCACTGCTCAAACTTAACTGAACTGCAAATTTTGAATCGAACTAAACTGTTCCGAGTACTAGATAGAACTGTGCGTATTTTGCAGGGATAAAAGTGTATCCATTAATTGGATTTCCTTTGGAGACGCTCAAGGCCATATTTGATTGTAAATTGGATCTGATTGTGAGAACGGGCACTATCTTAGATGACTTCTTCAAGGGAAAGAAGTGGTTGAAATTTGGGGGGGAATTCAGTAGTTTTGATTCTTCCGCCAAAATGACGACTATGATAAGGAAATTTTGACAAATGATAAACTACTTTGATTATATATTATACATAGTTAGACATATAGAATGCCTCTCTATAAGGTACGCGCATTTTTATTAAGAGTATTTTCTCTGAAAGAGTAAACATGGCCACATTCCAATTTATGTGCATTCATGCTTTCAGGCTAATATTTACACATAGCCTTCACTGATCGGCAAAATTTTTGAACTCGATCTCACACTCAAGAGCGCTAGGAGTCTCTAAACGGAACTTAGAACTCACTCAGGAACTCAAATTCTGAATCAAACAAGTGCGATACTGAGAGTTCCTGAGTGCGAGTTTGAGTGCAAGATTTCATCATGGTCACTCATGAGTGCGAGTGCGAGCTCTTGTTTGATTCGGAATTTGAGTTCCTGAGTGAGTTCTGAGTTCCGTTTAGAGACTCCTAGCGCTCTTGAGTGCGAGATCGAGTTCAAAAATTTTGCCGATCAGTGGGTAGCCTGGCGGGCAGCAGTGTAATAAATGCATACATGAATTGTCGCTTCATTTGTGGTTAGTTTAAAAATAAGTATCGAGTATGTTCTACTTCATTTTTCATATAAGTAATTATTGAGCAAACAACTTCGGCAAAACAGGCGTTGTAGATATATGTGCAAATCCATATGTACTATATATCCAATATCCACATACTATGAAAATCCGTGCACTGCACTGGTTTGGGCAAACTTTGTTTGCATGTGCAGGAAAGTGAAACTTATATTTAAAGATTTATAGTAGGGTAGGGAAATAGAGTTGGATTGTTATCTGTAAAGGACGCATGTCCATACGTCAATCCGTTGGAAAGATATAGCAAATGGAAGATTTTTTGATAATTGTATCCAGAACATAATTTTCGGAGTGCAAACGGTTAACCCTGGGTCACGAAAAATACCAAAAGGCACGTCTAGAATGCATGACCGATTTTTTGGAACAAGTCCGATGTCTGTATGTGATTCCGTTGTTGAGTTGTGCGACTCACAAGATTTTGTAGACGGACGGACGGAACAGATTCGTCTATATAAAGTTTCACTTTCTAAAAACAAACAACGTCATTAATGTCCTTGAATCAAATGGTCGGTTGAAAATCAAAACAGTTACTCTTTATTGGGATTTTTAAGTTGCTAGAGCACAGGAGTATCGTTTTGGAAAATACTTGCCTTTAGGTAGTTTCTTATAGATAATTATTACTGCTAGTAATGCTTCCATTATTCAGCCTTAATTAATATAAATAGGTGTATATATGTATACATATATATAATATTATAAAACTATAATATTGGCATTATATGAAATCAGGATAAATAATTACCCAGCAAACCTTTCTTCAATGATAAAATATATAACTTCAGTATGAGTGTCGGAAAGATATATATGTACATACATGTGAAATAAAAATAACACAAACTCAATTACTGATACATTGTGAGACCATACTCACGTTTAGTAAGGGACCTATAATGCCCAAAACTAGCCAACTCTGGCTACAAAATAAAGTATAGATAAAAATAAATAATTATTTCAAAATTTAAGTGAACTACACTCTACTAACTTAATACTACACAAAAGAGCCGTAGTACACCAATGCTTAATAATGCAGAGTGACAACAATCTGAAATTTATAATGAAACAATCTAATAATTTTATTTTAGGAAATAAATATGTACAACCCTGGACAAAAGTTATTAGTCAAGGAATGGGACACCCTGACTGATACAAGTCAGAGTGAAAACAAAAAAAGGGTCTTGAGGTAATGACTCCCAGAAAGTGAGTGTGTTTTCCAGGTCTTGTCCAGAGATTTATATACTCTGGACTTGACCCAGATTTCCAGGTAGCTAATATTGCAAATATTAGCTCCCGTACCTTAAACTACATATAAACATACATAAATACATAAGGACGGAAAACTTAAAATTAAGGCATCATATTTATATTAGAGTGACAAGGCTCTCATAACTCGTAAGATGCATGGTAATACATAATAGCATCAATCCTACAAACAGATATCACCATTATTTAAAATAAGGTATATAACAAATAAACGCGTAAACGGGATATACCAAATGAATTAGCACGGTCATGCTGCTTTACGGGAGCACAGGCCATGCTAATCTTAGATACTCAAAGTAGCGAAATGCTACAGTACAATATGTACAATTTCTCCTGACGTGAGTTAAGTAAAATATTCGATGATTCCGAAAAATCTAAATACGAAATTCGCTCAATGAATTCATGCATATCTCTAAGCCAGGCCATATTACGGGGAATCCGATATCTCCTGAGGTTACGCTTGCATCTGTAGGGTCTGTTTTCCCAGGAATTGAGCCATAAAAGACAAACTTTTTCCTGCTGGACTGAGGTGACTGAGGTCATTAAACTATACGTACTTTAATAATTATATAGGTATACATCAACGAACCGGCATATGTACATACATATGTACATGGTGCTTTGAAACATTTTTGGCCCCTATTACGAGGGATGGTAAAAGCTTTCAATTCCCCATATTTTCGTAAATCTCAATCGAGATGTTTTAAACTTTCTTTCATCCCACTAGTCCAAAACCTCTCGACACAGTGGCTAAGGAATTTGAACTGCTTCTATTATTTGGGACTAGTGAAATATTGGAAGTTTAAAGTTGTTCACTCTTTCTAAACAGGGCTAAGGAAATGAGACTTTAGATGTTGGAAAAATGTTTGCTGAAATATTTGGTAATGATTTATTTTTGTACCGTTCCTCCTTATAGAGGGGTGGCTTAAAAGATTTCAAGGTTTAAGGATACAATGTACATAGCTCATAAGATAGTCCAAAACATCTCGATACAGTGGCTAAGGAATTTGAGCTGCTTCTATTTTTTGGTACTAGTGAAATTTTGGAGTTGTTCTGCTGTAGAAATTTGTCATTTACGAAGCTTCTTATTTTAACCTTGATGGTTTTTGCTTGCAAATGTTTATCTTACAATTTAGAATTATTGATTTATGATAATTGAATGCATGAAGTGAATTGTATTGTAGCAATTAGAAATGGCCTTTTCTTCACTTTTATTATTGCAAACCTTTGTAAACTGGTGGTTTTTGTATTTTATTACACTTGCGTACGTATAATAAATGAACGCATGAATTATTTACCCAGCAGCAAAGGTGTCAGCCTATCCTACACGTGGGCCTACATGTAGGCCTATTTGTATGGTGCAAGCCATTTTAAGAAAACATTTTAGGCAAAATAGGGTTCACTGGTTTTCGCAGAGAAAATGCCTATAAAATAGGAAATGCACACCTTCCTACACGCCGTCATGTAGGCATACATGTAGGCAGGACGAGACCACGCTTGTATGAAGGGAAATATAATTATAGGATGTATAAACATATACAATATTATGTAGGGGGCAAGCTTCTAACGTTCTAACTCAAAATATTGGGAATATATTGTAATCTATTTTTAACAAAATTATCAAACTATATGGAAGTTTTCTCCCAATACAGAGGCAAACCAAAACGATTTTTAAACGTTGAAAGATTAGGCTACTGCAGGGGCATATGAGATTTCCCAGACAAAATAATATTCATGCAGAACTAAGTAAATATATATTGTATTTGATCGCTCGATGGCCCATACTTACTGCAACGTGCAACAAGAGTTCTCACATAATGAGTAATGTTAATTTTGTAGAAGTACTCACAATCAGCTTGTTTAAAAATGCGACTACATTGATATTAACAAACAGTATGTGAGTGTTTGCAGAGTAATTATTGCATACGGGTTAGTCTAAATTTTATCTACACTAATGTTATATGTCCAAAATTTTGCTAAAATAAAAACGTTAAAATGTAATTATAAATTGTAATAAAAATAAAATTTATTTCTACAGTACAGGGATGGGTCTCATGTAGGAAGGGGCTAAAATTTTCCGCTACCCTATATAGGCAGAAATGTAGGCAGCGGGAAATGCCTACTTGTAGGCACAGATATAGGTGCTAGCAATTGTACAAATAGGCGAAAAGGAAGGCCCATCCTAAACTAAATGTATAGGTAGGATGTAGGGTAGGTAAAATCAGTTTAGCATCTTTGCCCGGCAGACTTTTCTTCAATGCACTCTTGTCACCGGAGCCAAAAGAATGCGGGTTATGTTTCCAGCTAAAATGAATATTCACAATACATTTTTTAGAACTCATTTTATGTAATGGGGTGTTGGGACATAGCTTGTTGCAAAATATTTGTGGTCCAGCTATGTATATCGCATTGTGCACAGTTTTACTGTAAGAGCATAGGGATAAACGGGACAAAATCTCTCATGGTAGGATAGTTTGCTGACAAATATTATTTAAAAAATAGTCAATCTCGAAAAAATCCCTACTTTTTGAAATTTCTCATTTGTCTTATAAGATTTCAAACAATAAAAAAAATCATTATTACATGAGAATCCAGTATATTTAGAATAGGCGCAAAGTACAAGCAAAATAAGTCAAATTCCAACTACGTAGATCTAAAACTAGTACCCCTAGGAAAAACCTGTACGTATTTGTACTAATACAAATTTTTACTTCTAAAACATTTGTCAAATCCGAACAGCAATCCGCCCTATCATGAGGGATTTCGTCCCGTTTACCCCCACGCACCAACAATTTATGTCCAGTGAAACTGTGCACAATGTGATATAACTGGAGCACAAATATTTTGCATCAAGCTATGTTCCAGGATCCTATTTCATAAAATCTGTTAAAAAAATGTATTGTCAATATTCATGTTTAGCTTAAAAACGAACGTGACTTTTTTCGGCTCCGGTTACCCGTGTTCAATTGCCAAATATAATATGACTTCTATGATTGCGATAAAAGTTTAAATGATTCTTAAAAATTCAAACAGGAATAATTTTATTATTCAACGAATTCGTGCCCAAACTTTCAGCAGAAACTTCGTCCTTACACGATTCTGGGGAATATCCTCATTCTACGCTAATAATGTCATTTCATATTTACTAAAATAGTTACTTTTGGGTCCATAATAGAGATAGCTACTAAGTACTTGCGGTTAGTAACTGTTTTTACGATTATCGAAATAATCAAATGTGGCTAATTTCCCTTGGCAATATATCTGAAGTGTGACTTAAGCGGTGGCTTTTTTCCTTCGATATTTTTCGGCTTTTGTTTTCCAATTGGGGAAGTTTTTTCTTATCAGGACTACTTTTTCGAATGTTTTAGTATTTACTCCTCATTACCATACACGGACCTCCTGTTAGTCACGTCATCAGCTACAAAATTACAGATATGGGTAATACATGAATTTGTTTTCCTTTCGTGTACTGTACTACGTGTGCATGTGGTGAATGTAGATAACACACTCAGGTTATGCGTTTGACTGTTGTTAGATGTTAGATCTATACATTTGTTCGATGAATATGGTTTTGGTAAACGCTTGAATTTTACAAAGTATTCAGTTGCTAACTAACTGTATGACTAACTAAATGATTTTTAAATTACTGATCAAAGGATCTTCAGTCTCTTGTCATTAGGATGGAAATAAAATGGAGAATCTATAAATATGTATAGGTATTATAAATCTAGGATTTAAATATCTTTTGTAATTGTTAAAGAAGGAAGTATTCGGTAGCTCGGAAATCAGATTTCAATCAAATTAAGCATAAAAATGATAAGAAAAAATCCCAATTTAGTTTATTGGTAATTTATCAAGTTCATGTTGAAACATTTGCATGAGATCCGAAAAAGATGGACGATCCTGCGGTTGAGATTCCCAGCACTTGAGTAAGATATCGTATCTGAAAAGAAATCAAGATTGAGTAATTGCAAAGGAGTCGAAAATTTAAAAATAAACCGTATTTGAACAGAATCAAAATGTTACAATGGCTGTGTAGCATGCGAAGGCCTATCCATTCGTTCTCCATCTTGTAGTCTTTTCCAGGCTTGAAAATTCCATTCAACTCCGGGGTATGGTTTGCTTCCAAGTGAAAATATTTCCCACATTGTTACGCCAAAACTCCACACGTCAGATTGGATGGAAAATTCTAAATCTCGGAGTGATTCTATGGACATCCACTTCAACGGTAGAGGACACTTGTAATAGTGATTTTTTAAAGCAACTTGTTATGATGACATTTAAAGCTGCGACGATTTTGAGAATGATTAGTTTTATTTTGAATCATTTAATGCATACGTTCATCCTTTGTACGTAGAGGGAGTAGTCCTTGAGTTCTTTCGCCAATCCAAAATCACCTACCTTTGCCACGAGGTGGCGCGTCAAAAGTATATTTCTGGCAGCCAGGTCTCCGTGGTACACCTTTCATAAATACAAGAAATTTACATTATAATTTTACATTTTACACTTATAAAATTCACCTTTGAAAATTAAGAATAAGATATTTAGTGTAATATTAATATTTTATTTCCGCGGGCTCAAAATCCATATTGTCAGAAATTTTTCTCATCGTCAATATTTCGATAGATAGACTCAGGCAAGATGAACTACAATTTTTGCGTAAAAACGGATGAGAGTTTGCTTGAGGTATAATTTGCGTATCTTACAATTAGTAGATACCTCACAGAAATGCTTTTGTATAAACGTTTCAGGAAATCTGACAGATATCTGCGCACTCAATGCGAAAACAATTCCAAAGCCACAGCAGGGATTTAAGCCCAACATAGAAACCTTAAATTGGTATAACTGGTAAATTTTAATATTTGGTGTTCTTTTATATGTAATTACATTTTTCAAGGCAATGAAATCCATTCCAGTTGCAATTTCTATTGCCCATTGAATCAAATCTCCAGAGCATAATCTTCTCGAAATTCCATTTTCGTATTCCACGGTAGTACTATAATAATTTATTTATTAATTATTAAAAATTAATTGGTGGGTTTCTGCAAAATATCGTTAGCTACATGGAAGAAATTAGTATTTGAATTATTCATACAAGTATGTATGCATAAAAAACAGGCCAAAACATACCTTTTGATGTTCTGAACGTGTTTAGAACTCTCGGAGAGATTGAACTGATCAACAAAATATTCACGCCTCGCAAGTATATACTCTAATACATTGCCATTCTCACAAAACTCGAATATCAGGAATACATCCTCTGTGAAAAAACAAATGAAATTGCAATCAAAAGTCAAAACTGAATTGATCCGATTAGATTTGCAATAGCCTCACGTTTCCTGATTCTCTCAGTATTTGCTCCAACTAATTCAACAATGTTGGCGTGCTTTCCGACGAATGACATGATTTTCAGTTCTGAGAGAAGAGCTAGAAAATATTGCCCATCTGCTGATTTGTTTACAGTTTTGATAGCGACATATCTTTGACCAATTTTGCCCTTCCTCACCTCCCCGAATGCTCCTTTACCAAGTAATATTGGTTCTGATAAGTAAAATAAAACACAATTATGTACATACTTGTAAACAGTTGAGTTACAAATGTCCATGGACGTTTTTATGATCGGGTTAAGTTATTCAAAATAATTTGAACCATGGATTCAACCAGAATAGTCGTGAGGTGAAAATTTAAGGTCTGTAAAATGGCGTGGTTTGTAATTTGATTCTATTTAAATCAAGATGTTCCGTGGAAACAATTTCTTTTGTCTCATAATCTCAAATCGTCGGACTGAAAAATTTCCCAGCAGTGTGTAGCATAGAATATAAGCTTATTATTCCGGTCGGATTTCTAAGATCTCACCAAATTTGATTTTCTCTCTGGGAACTTCTAGACGGACGTCATAAGGCAATACTATTGCAGATTGCGGTTTACTGATGGTCGAACCGTTCAAAAAATGGTCAACGTCTTCTACTGAAATTATGGGTAACTTTCTTTGTCCTCGGAATTTGCAGTAGGAAAAAATGAATACAGGTAGTAGAATAACGAAGCAACCAGCCATTCCAATCAAAATAAGGGACGATACTTTTAAACTGTTTGATGCCGAATCTGATGAGGAAAACACCAATTAGTTTACTATTTTACGCAAAGTCTACTTGAGATTTTTTAAAGCAAGTTATAGAAATGCCAGTACCCAAAGTGATGTCATTGAAAGGGTACTTTTCTGACAACCATTTCTGGACCGTTTTCCCAGTTTGAAGAAAAACTGTACATGTGAAATTGATTTCCCTTGAAGAGTTGTCCGTGATTATTGAGCAGATGAAATTTTCAACGTAATTATCAACAGTTTCAAATTTTTTGGTTTTGCAAGGTTCTACTGTATAGACATAGCGGAATATTGTTACTCTCAGAAGGTTTCGTGTTGTAGATTTAAGATTTCTTAATTTAAGATTTTGGAGACTCTTTGTACATGGTGATCAGTATTATTCAGCCACCATAAATTATTAACTTACATGAAATTCCTGTTTTATATGGACGTGGGACAAATGAATTTGATGTCCGTAGTATAAGCTTTGCTCACAACAAATTTTTAAATATATGCTAACGAGTACCTGAGGATGTTTTGTAGATGGCAGTCCACTCAAAACCTTTCAGGGCAAGAAATTTTGGTGCTGAGCAACTAAATGCAAAATTCGTAACGTTAGGTACTGCTGTTTGGGTTATTTCTTTTTTCATAAGTGAAACCAGTTCAAAGGAGTCTCTATCCAAATCCGAAATTATATCTGCATACAATATGAATGATTACATTACACAGGGTGTTTTACGCAGATGGAGACAAACTTAAGGAAACAAAAGCTCACACAGAGGTTTCTTGGCATCAGAGTGATTTTTAAAAAATGGCAAATAGAAAGTCTCGTCGTAATTCTGGCAGTAAATTATTCCGTAATTGGTTTCCACAAGGTTTTCCCGATGTTCACATTCTATGTAACCTGAGTGGCAATAGGACGATTTCCATTCGAGTCGGCAACGCTTCTGTCATATCATTGATTAATTACATGTGTGTTACAAACTGTGGGCTTAGCGAATAATTGGAAAATTTGTTGCTGCTTTGGTGGATACGGACCTTGAATTTGAAAGTTGCCATTTGCTGACAGTTTATCCAATTATCGCATTGAAAAAACTCAATAGGTTTTGCATCAACAGATCTACGTTTCGGATACAAGCAGTGGTACTGAGTGTGAGATGTGTCAGTACCTAGTAAGACGTTATGACGACAAAAGGGTTGGTAAGGTTCTTGTTGACTCACTTCCTTAACTGAAGTGGGTGATTTCTTCAAGACTATATCCATACGTAATTATGTGAGAAGGTCTTTGATAATAATTACAATACGTATTTTAATGCTAATTTGAATGGGGATCGTTTCTATGAACAGCTGCAAATGTGAAGGAGGACTCCGAAATCACATGATTTACTCAATAACTTATTAATATGTGCCACGTGCACTTGCGATAAGCAACCAAACAATAATTTTCGCAGTTCAAGCCAAGCTGTACTTGTAAACATAAATCCATGCAAGACACGTACATTTTTATAATTAATATTTACCTCCATTGAGATTCGTGTGATTGTTAACAATTTCTGTCGTCCACGAGTCTGCTTTAGTTTTATTGTCTGCGTGGATATTTGCACACGTAATCACAACCGACTGATTTGAAGTAAGGTTCTGGTTTTTAAAAAACCTCAGGATAATCTCAAAATATCTTTCTCGGGAAAATTTCTTCTTCTCTGCTTGAGTTATGTTCCGGCAAGATTTCCAAACGGATCTTGCAACGTAATATGGGCTTTTCGACGTCTGATTTCCCCCCTAGCAATAACGAATGCAGAAAAACAGTTTTTATTTCCATCCTAGGAATTAATATACTGCTACAGAAATAGTAAGTCTATTACCTAAGTCATTATTGTTAACATAAAATAATAATTTGAAAACAAATATATTACCCCACTCCATGGATGGAAAGATAAGTCCCAATGTATGGGGTGAGGAGACACGCATTTAATTACTAACTTACTGACGTAGTAAATCAGAGGATTGACAAAAGTCGAGTTGTAGCAGAGCACATTTGTATCATTTAAAATGTTTCCAACAAATGGTCGCCCATAGTCCTGAGTCAAAACAGAGTTAATTACAGTTGAAAAAAGCAAGAAGATTGCTTTTTCAGACGATACCATTATTTCCGTCACTCCAGAAATAAATAATTGGAGTGAAGAAATTCTGAAGGGGAACGTTATGACCAGTAATTGGCAAATCAAACGCTTACTTTAAATTGTAATTTAGTTACGACAATGCCACCAATCGTTCTCATTAAATGGAACAGAAAGATAAATATTCATCGGTATTTCAATATCCTCGAATTTTCTGTGTATCTTATCTCGTACAAATTCCTTTGAAATAGAATATTCTTGCGGCTTTCAGGTTCTTCCAACCAAAAATACGGGGAAATACATTGAGGTTTTTTAGTAATATTTTAACAATGTTCTCTCTTGAATTTGCGTCGCTGGATTTCTTTGATATAATTGCACGATTGTTTAAACTAAAGTGTAGGTATCCATATGCATATGTATATCATTCAAGCTTAATATGTGACATGATAATTTATGTAGTTATTTTATTAACCTGATACAACTCATACAGAATTGACGTTTCTGTTACCATTTCTGTATACAAAATGTAACTAATTATGTGTTCCCAAAACTCATGCTCACAATTTGGGACAATTTTAGTCTTTGGGTCAATGAGATTTGAGATGGAGAAATGTGTCTATTGTTGTCTTGTCTATTATCTAGAACTGACGTCTCTAAGACAGCTGTGGTCTGTGGTCAACCAATCGGGAATAACCGGCTGCAGATTCGAGGAACAAAACTCTATTGGATCTGCTTCTTTTTTCATTATATTTCGATTTCTTATTTGGCGCACATCTACCTGTTACACTATTGCTATCTTTATCAGTAAATTTGTTTTGTTCTAAATGTTAAAATGTATTCACAAGACATACTTAGGTATATCTATAAATGCAGGAATAAATCAAATCCTTGTGCTTGTAGTAAATTATGGTCAAAAACTGCACATCTATTCCCTCCAAGCTGGAATTTGTTCTTTACTAAAGACGTTTTCGTGTGTTTTTGCTTAAAAATAATTATTACAACTTATTACAGTAAAATACATATCTGGTTACAAGAGGCGGGTATGAAGGAGCATGAAAAGAAAGCGAGTGGAAAATTGTTTTTAATGATAAATATGAGGTAAAAAGTCAGTATAAATAATTATTATTTAACTGCATTTTTATTTCCTAAAGAGAAACATTTAGACAGATCTTTTTAGTCACCAATTACCAATTGTGAGCTCTAGCTCTGTAGCTTAATTAGAAAAATTTCATGAATTTACAGTTTTGCTTCAAAGAACACATAGCCACATGTGAAACGCTACTGAAGAAAAATATATTTGTCAAAAATCCCGTTTTTTAATTGCGCTGCCAACATTTTGAGAAGAAATTTAAGGCTTCGGTTGAGATAATTTTAATATTTAGACCAATTAATTAGTTTTCAATTGACCTATTACAGCATGAGATGCGCTAGATGTCACTAATTGTGTTATTCAAGCAGGGGTGGGGAATTCACTCAGACGACGTGCAGGATTGGATTAAAGGATTTAGGGAAAGAATTCGATCATTTAAATTGAAGTAAGGGATTAAGTGTGGAAATTGCTATCACTTGGACTGGAGTAAAGAATGCAGACGCGGTTTGTATTAGAGGACTGATGAAGAAAATCAAAAATTACTAAATTCCGCAATTCATGTTGGGATAATGCGATGCGGTAAATATTAAAATAGTTGATTTAAATTACAAGGTTCGTCCCATTTATTCGAACTCATTAGCATGAAATAAATTATTGTATTGGATGGAATGAAACAGTTCGCTAAAACTAGAAACGGGTAGTTCAAATCACAATCGCCCTCTTATTCTTGACTGTTGGCGAATCTTTATAAACAAGATAGTCCGTATACCCGTTATGATGGTACTGCTGGAAGCGCAAGAGTGTTTATTTAGAGTGACATTTTAAATAACATTAAATATTATAAATTAACTTCGATATAGAATGTGTCCCTTGTTAGAATTCATTCAATCAAATTAGGCAAAAGCTACTATTCTTATTGTTTTAAGGAACAAATAATTATTATGTCACAACTTAGAAATCATCTGCAGATGCAACTAAGGTTAAGTTTGACCTTAGATGTAAAGACTCTTTTACAAACCCTCTGCTTGATTCTGAAGAATTTTGACAAGTAACACACTTGATCTAACTTCATTAGTGTCTATTAGAGCTACTTTTGGGATCGGGAACGGGTTCGAGTTCGGGTGTCTAATTATTGTTCCCAAATACTTTGGGACCAGGTTCAGGAACATGCTCAGCAGACCCGGGATTTCGGGATCGGGACCGGGTTTGGGAACGGGTTCAAGCTTGATGAAGGTATTTGTGTTCCCGTCGGGAACCGGGAACATCTTCGTTCCCACACCCGTTACACGCTTCACGTTCCCGGGATCTACGCAACCACCTAGCGGAGAAAAAATACAAAGCATGTACGGCTTCCCTCGTTAAAATGTTGAGATAATAATTTTACGTAAGCGACTTGAGCCGTTTCGCATATTGTCAGTTGGGATCGCTAGTAGTGATTTCCGCCTACTCTAACTTGCAAGATGAAAGTCATTGCAAAACTCATTGTGGGAATCGTTTATACAGTCTTCCTGCATCTTTTTCGGCTTAGACCAGACGTTTAGTTTGATGACAATTTTTAATTTTCCCAAATCTATTGTTGCATGCACAAGTATTGTTAAATCAATAAAAATGGGAAGAAAAAAATTGATTTACACTAACTACGCTGGTCCCGGGAACGAGTCCGGGTTCAAGGGATTCGGGATCGGGATTGGGAGCAAATTTTATCTGATTTCGGGTTCGGGATCGGGATCGGGTTTGAGATCAACGATTCAAGCATATTTAATATCTGGGTTTTTGTGCACCCGATCCCAGTATTTTGGGAACGGGTTTGGGTGTGAGTCCGAAAATATTGATGACCCGATTTTCGGGATCGGGTTCGGGAATGGGATCAAACTTTTCGTTCCCACAAGTAGCTCTAGTGTCTATTTCTATAATTTCAAAAATCTTTCCATCAAGAATGATTAATTTATGTTTATTCATATTCGAAGACATTTTTAACAATTTTATAATTGATTTAACTCACTTGGATTACTCCAACTAATCTACTACTATATGTTACCTCATTCTTTCCTAGGTATATAATTACATATTTCTATAGACCATAACGACATGACTCCGTTTGAAAACGTTAGAATTGCGACATGTGAACACAAGCGACAGGTTCATTACAACACCGCTAGACAAAGCTGGGCGCATACCCTACATGTATGTCTACAAGTAGGCAAAATTGTAGGCTATGCTCAAATTTTCAAATATTTCGTAGGCATTTGTATGTAGGCTGCTTATTTCGAGGGAAACGTATATGAAATATATGTATGCTGGGAATAATCAGTACGTACCTACATTAAAAAAGGTAGGTACTTAAGCATGAAAATGTAGGTATGTACATATGTTCGTATTCCAAAGCGCTGAATAAAAGCCCCATCTAGATTTTCTTTCACGTTTTTTTTACTTTTGTTTACTTGCTGGAGTGCAAACGATTTGCAGTAAGTATATCCCCTTCCAATTAACATGCAAAGTGAAAAGTTGATTCAAAATGGGAATCAGTCATAAATTTATTGTCTAAAATGTCCGTAAATACTATCTTCGAAATAAGAGCCACATAAATTGATTTTTAATAAGTAGCGCACAAAATCTTGTTGAAACATTATCAGAAACGTTTCGATGGTAAATTTAAAAAATGATTGATGGAAATCTTGTTCCATTCTAATTGTAGTAATTAATCCGGGATTAATTTAATAAACCTTAAAAAATAATCAATTTCCTTCAATTCAAGTAAATATATGCTTCCTGTATTTTAGCTTTGCGGACGAATAGGTAACAATTCATTTCTGTTATGACTCTTCAGTTTGGTCCTGATTTGGCTCCAACGAAGAAAAGAATTCTGAACATTCCGAGAATGTGGTCCGCTCCGAGGATTATATTCCTAGCAAGTCAGCATGAAATTATATCTGAAATAAAATAAAACAAACCAAATTTAACTAAACTCGGTGCATTAGATCCTGGCAATGAAATCGTATTAAACAATTTTACGTGACCACGTGTTCATATCCTATAAAACGAAACTGGTGCTGCAGAGTATTTAATAGAATGTATTTGATCTGAGGAATCTATATATTCCAAAAAACTTATTATTGCGCCTGACGTCACTTTAGATCACTTAAATAATATTTACTATGTACTATAACACTTCAAAAAGATTTTACACCAAATCAGAAGCAAGAGTAGGTCTCGTGAGTCTTTGTCCAGCTTCAACTTGATTAGCAAAATCTGCTGTCCAAGCTGTGCCGGCATAGGGGGTTTGACCCATGGAATAAATTTCCCACACAGTTACCCCAAAACTCCAAATATCAGTTTCCGAGGAGAATGTCATGGAACGAAGGGACTCCAATGCCATCCATGCCCAAGGTAACGGGACCTGGGATCAATGAAGCAGTAATAATTGGAATTACCTCAACAAGAGCAAGTAAATTTAGTAAGCATCATGTAATTCACCTGATTCTTCTGTGTGTAAGCAGCATAAGTGTAAAGGTTTCTAGAGAGTCCGAAATCCGTGATCTTAACAACATAGTTTTTGAATACTAGAACGTTACGTGTGGCTAGATCTCCATGAATGACCTGCATATAAATTAAACAGGTGATTCAATCACACCAGGCGATTTTGTTAATAATAATATTACATTTGTATCTATAGGTATCGGAAACACATTCTTCTGGACCAAATATTCCATCCCTTGTGCTATTTGCTTGCAGAAATGTGCCAGAACGTTGAGCTGAAGCGTGCCCTCAAGTTCCAATTCATCTCTGTATTGACGTAATAATGCAAGTATGAAATATATTTATTACAAACAATCCGACTGGAATCATATTATTTTCTTACCCTAAAACTACATACTCGCTTCTTGATTCATCAGACCGTTCGGCGGAATATTTTCGCAGGTAGTTTTTGAGATTCCCAAATGGACTTAGTTCAAATACTGCTAGACATTGCCCTATTAAATTCATGCAGTTAGATGCAGAGATGTTCACCCGTCGACGGGTACCCTTCAAAGAAGCCTTCCTTCAGGGAAGGATGCGCTTCTTTTGTAGGAAATGAAGGGAAGGAAGGGTGAAACAAATTACGAAGGAACAAGTAAGACTCCCAAGAAACCAAACGTTTCGTTACCAGCAATGAGCCAGCACTGGCTCTTTACGATGGCTGAGTGTCTGTTTTGTCAGCCCGTGCAATGCTGGCACGCATTCGGTTATTTTTACTGTAACTTAGCACCGGTCCAGTGACGCGCGTCGATGCTGGACCGCAACCTCGGATCACTATTTGGCCATTGCATGGACATATGCCTTAAAAATCCTCAATTGCAAAAAAAATCTATGAAATATATGTATATATATCTAATTGCATGCATAAAAGATGAAATAAGTTTATTCAAAGTAATGTGTTTAGCAGCATTTCAAAAACTACATACATACGTCACTTGAACAACAATCTGAAAGATTTAGTTATATATACTAAACCATGCATACATAGATTCTACAACTACGAGCAAATTAAATCTTAAAATGTTAATGTTTATTCTGTTTATCTTAAATGTATACTTATTATATATTCTTAAATCATTCGGAATCACAACATTAGGCAACTGCTTTTAATTTATCCTGCTGCTTTTTACGTTCTGCTCTTCCACCGTTCCGGTCTCCGGCACCACCGAACCACTTCTGGACACACTTGTCTACATCAGCTTCCGTTGGGAATGTTGCTTGCGTGGAATGTTGGAAGCGCAAACTAGCTGAAATTATAATATTAAAATGTACATAATTATAGTACTTGCATTTACTATAATTAGCTAGTTATTTCTGATGATGCCATACAATTGAAGGATTTCCTAAGCGAGAAGTTTGTGTAACATGATCCCAAAACACCAATTAGACAAGAGCGAAGGTAATGGCCCTTGAAACTTATTTTCTTGTTAGCACCCGAAAAATTTACGCACCTGGCGAGTTCAGGTGAAAACAATCTCTCGAGGATTCTTCGAACGCAGTCCTTCAAATCTGATCCCCCAATTCCCTTCAGATAATTCGACTGTAAAATTATAATCTTATATATTGAAAGTGCATTGGGATTTTACATAGTTCTTTTATAACAATAATTTAGCATGTAAAACGTAAACCAGTTTATTTTGGTTTTCGGTAAATCGAAGCCATAGTTGAAGAGCAGCTCAGGACTTTGCAACAACGAGAGGGAATGCAACATCGAGGGGTAATCCAAGATCTTCAACCTGGGCAGATGATGCCAAGTGTCTCCCGAGTCTGAGGGAAATGTGATCAAACTCTTTCGAAAGTGTCCCGATTTTTTCCAATGAAACCTTCTGAAAATCTGCAAACGGAATATTAATTTGTAATAATTAAGCTCCTCAAGAAAATCACATTGTAATCCTTACTGCGAAACTCCTGACGAAAATTTTGAAATTCACCAAGGAGTAAGTCTAATCGGGAAGCTACATCTACGTTTCTCTGCCCGCCTGTGTCCCCGTGATAGTTACAAGTTTGCAATTGATGGTCAGCGGTAACAGTCAGATATTCGGAGCCAATGTCCAAAGATGCAATACCTGCGTCAGAATTGGGGAGATTTACTATAGTAACCAGCTTGAACAGAGATACAGATCTAGTGATTGTAATATATTTCAAAACTCTGAGCCAATGTAATGAAGAAGCATTATAGGCTGACCTAATCATTTTAAGTCGAATATTTAAGTTAGTGGTCTTACGTTGAGGTTAAAAAAAGCAAATTATTATTTTGGATGTAAAATTATATATTAAACAGCACACATGGAACTTCCTCATTCCAATTCTTGCTCTCCCGATTCAAAATGTCACGAACTTACTCCCTTTGATTAAAGCTCATAAATCAAAAATTACAATTCGCAAAGCGGATACCTAACAGATGTTGATGTACGCTTAAAATGAACTTTGATTACCCAATTCTTCAGCTTGGAAAATGTTACCACCGTCAATGTGTACATCGGAATTGGGTTCCTCATAAGCAGTTATTTTGCTGTTTGCAACATTGCTTGATACTGGCCTGACTGGGCTGGAGCTTCTCTGAAATTTGACGATTTTCTTCTGAGTTTTATTTCTTAAAACTCGGCTTTGAATCAGGCTGGTTCCTTCAACATCCGTTAATTCGAACTCGCTTTCAACCGACGCTAGTTCGTCTCCCTTCTTAGCGTTTTCAAAATTGTCTGCAAGAACCAAATAAACCAGGCAATTCTACATCAACACTTATTATACATATTTTATAGGCATTTTTTATCCTGTCAAGCACGATTCACCACTGAGGGAAAATAATTGCAAATCTATATTAATGTGTATTTTAAAGTACATATATATTCGAATATTTTTATTTACCCGTTCCTAGCACAATGTTGCAATTATAAATCTTCCATGTAATCCTCGGGTGATCGATTGGTTCCGATGCCTTTAAAATAAGGGTATTTAACTTAACCTTGTCTGTAACTCCAACTGGCCAGTTACACTTGGTATTTTCGTCAAAAGGCCAATTTGCTGGAACTACTTCGACAGTTTTATCTTTCACGAATTCAACTACATAGTAAGTAACCATTCTGGGAAACTATTTCAGTCCACTTGATTTTCAATTTCTGCAATAAATGTACTTTAACTCTGGTGAAAGTTTGACTTTCTGAGTAAGCAGCAAGCCAAAACCATGCTTCTACTGGAAATGCTGCTGTGAGACCGTAGTTGTAAGGACTAAGAATGAACCTGAATACGTTATATATATATAGATACATATATGGTTCAAATTCATCAACGGTTCGTTACTGGTGTATCATTGGCGGTAGCATAAGTAGGTGGACAGCATTGTACCAATTGTGACTTATGAGCACAGTACCGTTACTGTAATAACGACATTGGTACAGTGACGGCATCTTGTTGGCAAATCCGTCATGCTGTTTAGCGTATCTGGTTCTATCGTGGATGTCAGGGAGAGCCCATGAACGGCACAATGCCTTGAAAACCAGCTTCGAATCGGCATTGGATCGAAACATTTGGTTTCTTGGGACTTCGTGCGCCGAATGTACCTTTCATGACAACTAACTCTAACGCTGTCAATAAGCGCTTTCATTCACATGTAACGTACCAGGATACATATAATACGATGGAAAGACGGTTTCTGGCGGGTACTGTGCTTTTTTGTATCTTGACTTTGTTGTCTCATATATGAAAAGAAAATATTACGGAAGACGGAATTTGGTGAGGGAATAATATTACTGAAGGCTTAAGGAAGGATCTTAATAAAACAACTTCGAAGGAAGGGTGAAGGTAGGAATTTTGTTTCCAAGCCTTCAATCTGGAGAGGACTGAAGGAAGGTAATGAATCTATTTTTTTTCATTCGAAGGATTGAAGGAAGGGGAATTCATTTGAACGTCTCTGGTTAGATGTACTTAATCTTTAAAATAATGAGGGAGCGTTTCAAAATTCTTAACTGTACATGTTGTTCATTTGTAAGCAACCTTTAGCTACGTCATCTACTAAAGCTCCAATGAATCTGACAATATTTTGGTGTTCACCTATTCCAGCCATTATTTTGATTTCCTTCAGGAACGCCTTGAAATATTCTCGGTCTGCGTTCGCCTTACATGATTTTATTGCCAATTCTTCATTTTGATATTCCCCATGGTGGACAATTCCAAACTGACCTGTGCCAAGGACTGCTTTCTACAACCAACAACGGGTTCGTTTTTACGTAGGTAATATTTATATGGACAATTTTATCGGTTGTCAACTCCTTTTTGGAATTCTTTAATTTGCAAACATGAACGGCAAGGGTTTTACCGCCAAGCCTTCACTTTGGCCATCATTTCAACCGAAAATTCAGAATAAACTCGTTTCTAACTTACTAATTTCGAGATTGTCCATCCAAATTTGCAGGTCCTGCTTGAAAGCCAAACTCTCGGCTTGAAAGTTGCCATCCAATAGGACTTCATGATTTTGGTCCCCGAAGAATTTTTTTTAACCTCGGCCCTTGTTAGTGTGTCCTGTCAAATGTGTTCAACAGTATATATTTACAAGCAATATTTGTAGTCTATGAAGTAATAATGCTAAGACTTGAAGATTTGTTAAATTTTCACGCAGTATTCAAATTAGTTCTCCTGAGGGTGCATGCATGGGGTTATGTACATGTTCTAAGGAAAGGAACACTTCAAATGTCTTGCAGTAAGTTCCCTAGTAGTGATAAATAATGTTATTATGTTTGTTAGCGATAAAATTTTCCCAGGTGATGTCAAGGGTGGAGAGGAACTACAAACATATCTATATATTGGCGCTATCATAAATACTACACATAACTCTCTTATTGTTAGTGGACGTACTTTAATTATGTATTATATACCTAAGTTTATGATGAATTAATAAAACGTATAATGCCGGGAGAATCCCAATTTGACATATGGGAAATCCTTGTGTAGGGAGACAACTCAGGCGTTACTATATCAGCATAGATTCCCTATAAACTGTTACATATTACTCTTAAGCGCAAATGTAGACTACAATTATGTTGGCGTAAACTGAACTTTGAAAGTAGAGTCCAGGAGAAAATTCCAAAGGTGCTGAGGCCTTCCGTTGTGAGGTGCGACCGAAAGCTGAAGTCTCAAAAGCTGCTGTTCACGAAAAGGAAACTCGAGGAATGGGGAGTTAAGTACAACCTGATATTTCAGAATCCTGGCGAGTACTTAATGCTAAAGAGTAACTCGTATCATCAGGTGTTCAACTTGGGACACAATGTCACGCAGTCGGTGAATTATTGCGATGATCGGTACTTCGTGCTGAACATCTATCACTGCGTGTGCCGACCCAAACGCCATGGTGATACGATGCCCTTTGACGCCAGCATATTAAAGCTGAATTGGATGGAATATATCGAGAAATCCATCAGTAAATAACACATATTTAAAAACTAATTATTTATGAAACTAACTGTATAGCATGATATATTGACGCATTAGTAACGTGATTTGTTTGTTTTCATTGAATTTCTGTGTTTAGATTAGAGTGAGCGATTTGAGCAAGTGATGAAAGTTCGGAATCCTATTCCATCGACTTCAGTTTCGCTTCCCACGGCAGACGTCAGCAGTGTTGAAGAGGCTTCAGCTAGTACGAGCACTGGGTCCCGCACGAGGGTTAAGCGGGTTGGAATGCCAGAGTCAACCAGCAAAACTGTGCCCTGCATATTTGAAGGCTGCACAAGTATGTTTCAGTATAAATCGTACATGCTGAAGCATTTTCGGGGCTTCCATACAAAATCAACGCGAGGTATAACAATAACAAATTATTCCATATTCTGTAAAATTAGTGTCGACACACACACAATCTATCTATCTCGATCTAATTATTTATTTTTTTCATTCATTTGAGTTTCATGTGACATGCGTGGAAGGGAATTTTACAACTCTCGCAGACTGAAACGGCATAAATCCGAGCAAGGCCACCAAGATTAACCTGTCAACAACAAAGACTTAATAACTGATTTCACCCATGCAATTTTAATAATTATTTTTAACACTTTTTTAAACGTTCAGTAATCATGTAAATAGTCATTGTACAGGACTATCAATAATTTTAATAGAAACATATTATAAATGAAATGTACTGTACGAAAAGCTCAGAGGCTTGTGACCGATTGGCGAGCAGAAATCTCTATGTCGCATTGCTTGAAATCTGTGGAATAGCAGAAAGCTTCAATGGACATAGTAGACGAAGTGTTGACCCTTTCCGGTCACAAGGGTAGACGGGTCATGCCCGATTTATCCTCCCTGCAATGATTCCTGCAGATTCCGCCAAAAATTGGATGCAATAATTCCGAGATTTTACTTTGACAATTATTTGAACATCGTAACAGTATACATACACCAGTGTTTAACATGACATGTACATACATATTTATTATTATTTTAATACGCTAAGATAACGGGGGTGCATGAATACAGATTTAATAATGGTGAACCCCATATTATGATCTGTAATTATTTTAAATATGTGTTCCTTTTATAATTCCAGTTGCTCAATTTAAGTACAAAACTGTAACTATCAATGCAATTTTAAGACTGAATGCGTGTATAGATTTAAAAATACCGAACGGAATACTATTGTAATCCCATATTATGATCTGTAATTTGTTAAGGTGCAATTGAATTTGGGGGAAAATATAGCTCAGATATGAGGAAAAGGAATAAAAAGGGGAAAAATAGGAAATAGTGGAGAGAGATTGAATAAGGAAGGAATAGAATGTTAAAAATAATAGTGGATGGGGGAATGTGCAGCAGGCTGAGCACACGATGCTGTGTGAGAGATGAGACGACGGCCGTGGGAAATAAGTGCGTTATGTAATATATGGGATTTACTCACACAGTATAGTTTTATTGTATATCGTACATACAAAGGTTACACAGTTTGACTGTTCGCACACGCGTCTCTTGGTCTTTCTTGGTCTGTGTCTCGGGATTCTCTCGTCTCTCCGAGACTGAAGAGGCTGGGGTTTATATACGGAGGTGAGCACTTATGTGCCAACCTCCTGGAATATTTCCTACATTATTCTGACCAATGGAAATGTACTAAACAAAGGTACCTAATGCATTTTACAGAGGTTATTGTACTTTTGCATGACATATATGTACATCAATGTTGCAGTATGGTATATTTTAGCTTATAATCATTCCTAAAGCCAATAAGGGCTTAACAATCTACCAATTTAGAAGAATGATGTCCCCATCATTGGATTGTCTAACGTTTTACAATTTTTTTTGATGTTTTCCGAGTCATTCCGAACGAATGTGGGTGAAGAGCGGTTTCTTCCTTCTTTCGTAGTCTTGATCTTGGGTGTGACTTTTTCTTGGCAGACATGTTTGCTAAAGTTTTTAACATAGGGAATACTTACAAACTATAAAAAATTCAATAGAAAATACAATTTTAAAGCGATTTTGGTGCTGTAAACTGCACTAGGAAGGGGAAAATTATGCCCCCATAATTTGTGGAGTGGAAAATACAACAAAGTGGTTATACAGGGTGAGTAAAAAACATTTTTGGTTCGTGTATAAGAAGTTTTAGCAAAAAGTATGATTGTAAATATGTTTAAAAAGATATGACAAAGAAATTTTGTGTGTTTCAGAGTTTCGAAAGGGGGTTGATACAATATTGGAGTGATCAGTTCTATAAGTATCAGGGAAAAAATAGAAAGCTTTCTTGGAAAAATATAGTAAGTGTTGAGAGTGTAAATAAATTGTGTATTATAAGAGTGGCATAAGTGAGTATATTATGTGTAAAGGTTTGTGAAAATCAAAAGCAATAGAGAAAAATTAATTTAATCGTAGATTTCATGAATTTGGTCGGCGCCGTTATGGATCCAGGAGTTGTATAGCTGCTAATTCAGGGAGAAGGAGATGTGGAGAGTTCTTCAGCTGGAGTTTCATAGGATAATTCTGCAGAATGTAAATTTTTCTAGAACTCAAAAATAATCATGAATTAGCATAAGTTTGTGATAATCAAAGTGTTATCCTGTATTTTTATTTTCTACAGGGTGACAACAATTTTGTGATTCTGAATTCATCTCTCATGGATAAAAGTTCAAAAGCGAAAGTGATAGTTGTTGTTAGGATAGGGCGAAGGGTCTGGGGGCCGATGCCCTTACGGTCCTTAGATCCAGGGAATTTATCGAGGATGCCAGTCATGGTATAATGTGATTTTCTTGCATTATGAGCACTCAATACTTGTGGGTCAATTTTTTCTTAATTGTTTATTTGGTTGAAGTGCTCCGCGGGACTCGGCAACCTTTGCCCGTGCACGGTATTTGAGTGTTGTAATAATGTTGGTTGAGACCATTATACCTGGGGCGGAGATGAGTTTCCGAGGCTGGGTTTTTGCTGAATTCCAGAATTTTCCTTTTGATATTTTGTCAATATTTTTCTGAGTAAAATATTTTTCTGAACTCAGATTAAATTTAGGAACAGCGAATAAGCATTGAGTGGAACAAATTCTCCACTACAGCGATGTTGTGTCTGGTGGACCGTCGGAATTCTTCATCTTTACGTGTGAAAAAATCTGAGGGGATTATTTTTTGTGAATCCTCTTCTAAAATTTGTTGTTGAGTCCTTCTGATTATTTTTGTAGGCAGTGTAATTGACTCTGATTGTTGTAAATTGGCACCTAATGGTTCAGTGGGACTGGGTAGTGCCGTAGGTTGGACAATTACTGTAGGTAGGTCAGGTGTTGAATCTTTAGAAGGGTTGGATTCCAATGGGGGAAGGTGACCTCTTGGGGAAGGGGGTCCTTCCATAGGGGGAGGGGTTTGGGTGGGGTCCCCGGGATCGTGAGGTCCTAGAGGGGTCACGCCCGATTTTTTCTCTTGTAAACACTTAGAAATATTTTCAGGGTCAGATGAGGTCACATGACCTGTAGAGTCAATATCTTTCCGTGATAAATTTTGTAAATTTGTGGACGGCTCCGGATTTGGAGCTTGATGTGCTGTGTTCAATAAAGATGGCAGTTTTAACCAGTTTGGTCGTTCATAATATTTCTTGAGTCTTGAAACGTGCACCGTTATTGTTTTCATAGTTGTGCCAGTGGAACCCCGGATTGTATAATTAACTTCAGATGGAATGTCAATTACGCTGAATGGACCTCTCCAACGGGGGAGAAGTTTAGTGCTTATTCCAGGCTGAATTGATGTATGCTCTAAGAGCACATTGTCTCCTATTTCATATGTAACCGTACGTTTATTTTTGTTAACTCTGGCAGCATATTTTTGTCGATGTCGTACAAGAATGTCATGCGTCAATTTCCATAGTGTGTCCATATTCTGAATATTTTGATTTTCTGGGGAATATGTTGGGAAAGCATTTCGAAGAGGAGTCCGAGCATGGAATCCATGGAGAAGGAAGAACGGGGTGTATCCATGAGAATTATGTATCATGTTGTTTAAATGGAAGGTCAGAGCGGGTAGCGCCAAAGGCCAGTCAGCCTTAGCGTCAGAAGTGAACGTCGAGACCGCATCTCCCAGAGTCTGATGTGTGCGCTCCACGAGCCCTTGGCTCTGAGGATGGAACGTAGTAGAGAATTTCATGTGAAAATCAAAAATGTTGGAGAGTTCAGTGAGGACGGAGTTGTTAAACTCCGTGCCCTGATCCGTTTGTATGACTTCAGGCAGTGAGTATAAACAGGCCAGCTTATTGCAGATAAAATTCGCAATCGTTTTAGCATCTGCAATGGGGACGACGTCAGTGACCAGGAATTTGGTCAAATAGCAGATAGCTGTAATGATGTATCTCGGGCGGCCGGCTTGATTTGTGAGTGGACCCTGAATGTCCATTTGAACTCTTTCAAAAGGGCGGAGGGGGATTGGTATATACTGGAATTCTCCCGGTTGCTTCTGTCCTCTGGGAGTTTTTCGCTCCTGGCAGATTTTGCAGGATTGAATATATGTGTGGACGTCTTTTGACATGGTCCTCCAGTAAAAACTAGTTTGTAGCTTCCGTAAAGTTTTGGTGTGGCCCATATGGTACACAGAATTGTGATGTTTTTGAATTATGTCAGGGATCATTTGCTTGGGAATTACGATGAGGGAGGTTTCACCTTGTTTGGAATTGTATTTATATAAAATACCATTAATTAGCGTATATTTTGATTTCAACTTCCAAGTTGTTGGTAATTTAGTAATTATTTTTGCTAGTGCTGGATCATTCATTTGTTCTTCTTTGAGGGTAGAAATGCTAATGTCATTAATGGACAAGCAGGCATCATTGTCAGTTTCGGAATGGTCAGGTTCCCCAAATGGGTTGCGACTGAGGCAATCAGCTACGCGATGTGTAGTGCCTTTTATATATTGGATAGTGATGTCATAGGGCATCAGTAACAACTGGAGACGTTGGATTTTCGGATCCAAGTCGTCCTTGGTTTTCATGATATAACAGAGGCTGTGGTGATCCGTCTTTACTGTGAATGGAATTCCTAAGAGGTATTCTTTGAGTTTCATAGTAGCCCAAGTGATGGCTAATAATTCTAGCATTCTGATGTTGTATTTTTGTTCGTACTTATTCAATTTTCGACTGAGGAAATATATGAGGTGTTCGTGTCCGTCAGGTTGAAGCTGGGTAAGATAGGCTCCGATACCTAGTAAAGATGCATCCGTGTATAGGAAGGTAGGTTTATTGGGGTCATAATGCGCTAGTACAGGTTGACAAATGAGGAGGTTCTTCAAAGCCTCGAATGCCTGTTGGCATTCTTGTGTCCATTCAAAGGGTACATTTTGTCTTGTCAGTTCCCGTAGTGGGGAAGCAATTTGAGCAAAGTGAGGGATGAAGCGTCTAAAAAAGTTGGCCATGCCTAAGAATGACTGGACTGATTTGACATCTTGTGGAGGGGGCATGTGTCTGATCCCATCTAGGTTTTCATTGTAGGGCTGTATCCCATAGGATGTAATCGTGAATCCAAGTAAATGTATCTTCTCGAAACCAAATTTACACTTAGTAGGTTCGAATTTTAAATTGTGTTCTTTGAACCTGTCAAAGATTTTCCTCAATTTGCTGATGTGTTCATCTATTGTTTGGCTGGCTATGATAATGTCGTCGACGTAGGCCAAGGCTGTTGAGTATTTTAAGTCTGATAGAATGACATCTATAATGCGACAGAAGTGGGAGGGTGAATTCTTTGTTCCAAATGGCATCGTGAGGTATTCATATTGGCCATTTTTGGTGATGAAGCTTAATTTCTCACGGGAATCTTTGTCCACCGTAATTTGATGGAACCCTTGGGCGAGATCCAATGTGGAAAATAATTTGTTGTTTTGCAGGCGCCTTAATATTTCATCGATGCTGGGCAGTGGCCAGTGCATTGCTTTTGTTAATTTATTTAGGGAGCGAAAGTCTATTACCATGCGTGGTTTACGTAGTCCTTGGTCATTGGGTTTTTTGAGGATAATGATTACGGGACTGGTAAATGGCGAAGTTGATGGGGCGATAATGTTGTTGTCAAGTAATGTCTGAACTTGGGCATTTATAATGTCATCCTGATATGCGGATGTCTTGTATGCTTTGTGAGCTACAATTTTGTTTTGTTCCAGTTCCACTGTAAAGGGAAGCGTAGAACATCGTCCTAATTCTGTAGGGTAAAACGCAAATGAGCTACGGTATTCTTTGAGTAAGTTCGTAAATTTGGTCTGATCCTCGGAATTTAAATCTGGATTGATTTTAAATGTGGCAACTTCGTTAGCGAGTTTAGAGTCGTCAATGGCATTAATGGGGATTGGAGTCATAGAATTTTCATGATAGTCTAAAGGAGCTAAGTGACCTAAACCGAGGCCGTCTGGTAAGATGACTGGAATATTGGTGGGATTAGTGACAAGAAAAAAATTAGAAGAGGGAGACAGGACGGAGTGTGGAGCGAGAACATGATAATCATTGTAAAGAGAAGGATGAGGTTGAAAATACTTTGGAAGATTTTCCTCGCAGGGATGAAAAGTCGGAATTGTAACATGAGACCTAGGGCCAATAGTTTGAGTTCCTTGTACTCGTAGCACATGACTTGGTTTGGTGTGTGAAACACACAAAATGGGAAGAGAATTAAAGGTGGTTGATTTGGGAGGTATAGTAGACTGGAATGATGTAGAAGTGGGTATAGTTTTGATAGTAGCTCTGCGAGAAGTGGAAATTCTGCGACGGTTTGGGTTGGATGACCTATGGTAGTATCCCTTGTCAGACTCGTCTGAGGTAGTATCTGTTGTAGTTGAATATTGCTGCGGTCTTCGGAAATATTTATTTCCATGTAAAGTTTTATTCTTTCTTGTGGAAAGGGTTTGAGATGAGCTCTCTGTAGAAGTGGAACGGGTTTGTGTGGAGGCAGATGTTCGAGAAGGTGTGTAAGTTTCCTTGGAAGGAGTCAGAGGAGGATCAACGGACTGAACTTCCTGTTCTTTGTCTAAGGGTTGGTGAAGCGTAGCATTCGCTGCTGTCGAGATGAGGTTCAAGGATCTTTTGGAAACAGATTCTTTTGTTAAAGTAGACTCTGGAAGTGAAATTGGAAGGTCACTTTGGTCTTGCAGGGCTTGGTCATGTTGAAGAAGAGTGTGAATAAGGGGAACGTGTCCCGTGAATTCATTCCAGAGTGTATTTGCTGTAGTATTTATGATGAACCCAGTTTTCGAGTACAGAAAGTCTGTACCTAAAATACAGTTGAGAGAAGTCGATGGGGCTACAATGAAGGGATGGTTGAAGGTACATTTATCTATCTTGAATTTGACGAGAGTTGGGCCGTTGTTCTGCATGGGATTTCCACTAGCGTCTACAAGCCTTATTGTACTCGGCATTATTCGGGATCCATGTTGGACATATGAAGGGTGAATAAGTGATGCTGCAGCTCCTGTGTCGATGAGACACGGGAGTTTGTGGCCATGGATAGTGATGATAATTTTGAGAGAGCATGACAGTGAAGAAATGGATGTTGGAGTTACGGACAGCATAGAGATGGTCGGAATTATTAATTTCGGTTGGAGGCTTGAGTTTCTGGAGCTGGTAATGCTCGTAAGTTGCTTGTGGGCAGGCCTAGGGCAGCCTGCCCTGGCGAGTTTAAATTCTGGGGTTGTTGTTCTCTTTGTTGTCGTCTTGCAGCAAGAAAGTGACCGTAATCTGTGTAGTGCATGGGAAGGTGCTGACGGCAGAATTTTGTCTGATGGCCAGGTCGTGAGCATCTTTCACAAATAACTGTAGAGGCAGTTGCCTGTCCTTGTTGTGGATTAGTAATGGTAGGGCATTGTCGACCTATATGGCCAGACTTGTTGCATCTGTAGCATACGATAGGGTTTGAAGGATTGGAATGTTGTCCTTGTGCAAAGTTTGATGAGTACTGGCGTCTGGTTGGGGGCACTGGGTGCGTGACAGCCATTATAGCTGTATTTGTAGATTCCAATTTGTCGAGCCTTTCTAGAACGGCGTCAAGCTTGTCAACCAAACCTGAGGGAAGCTGTTGAGTAGGAGTAGGTTGTTCTTGTGGATTTTGAGGCGCACAGGTTTCATATGCCTTGAGACCATCTAGTAACTGGGCAAAATTACGGATTTTTGCATTGTGCCGCTGCAGGAATATCTTTACTGTAGGGTCCAGTTTTTCTCGGATGGATTCCACTGCTGTAATTTCTGGAAAATTGTTCCAATCGGAACCAGCTGCAGCCTTAACTCTTAGCGCAAACATTGTTGCAGTTTCCGTGGCGTATTTTGTCATGGAGAGAGCATTGAGTATTTTGGTCTTACTGTCTGGTACATCTTTCGGAATATTATTGAGGATGTCATCACAGAATTGGGCATAGGTTTTACGTTGTGTGGAGCGTAAGTCACAATAATGTTCGAGGTAATTTTTTCCTGTTGGTGAGGCATCTGATATTTGATGTTGGATGTATGCTTTTTTGGTAGCGTCATCAGCATTGAATGTGGCAAAGAAGGAATTACAACGTGTAAAGAACTTTCTTAGATTGTCAGAAGAGAGTTCGGAAGGTGAAAATTTTGGTTTATCAAGGAGGAATCTGTAGTTGTCCATGATGGGTTGAGGTGCAACGGGAGGAGGAATAGGAGAAATCGAAGGAGTTGGAGATGAGGCTCGAGATGAAGTGTGGGAGGAGGAAACACTATTAGAGGCTGTCGTGAAATGAAGGGATTCGGAGTCCGAATCTGAATGAATGTCAGTGTTTGACGCAGGAGGAGGTGTGATGTGAATATTATAAAGTGGATTATCGTCGTTAGGAATGATAGTTGTGGGTTCGTCAGGATCAATATCAGGAGTGGTAGCGTTTTGGATAGGATTTGATTGAGGATTCTCAGGAAAGGAGGATGGTGGGATTGATAGAAGGTTGGGGTGTTGATGGGTCGCTTCAGAGATAAATTCTTGTGGCAATAGAAAAATTGCTTCACGATAGGCGTCCGGAGATGTGAAAGGGAAGTTGGAAAGAGTGACCTTATTGATCAGGTTATTTTCATCTACAAGACTGAGGTAATAGGCTAAGGTTAGTTGGTGGGTAATATCTTGGTTTTGTCTTTTCAAAGTTTTGAGCCTTTCGGACCAAGAATTAGTGAGAGGGATCAGACTATAAAATTGTGGAGCGGAAGACGCAGGAGTAGGATGAGAGAGAAAAGAATGAGATGCAGTTGCAGTGGAAGTTGTGGGGATTGCTGTGGACGTAGTGACGTGGGTGAGGAGATCCGTAGCCAATAAGGACTCGTGTATATCTTGTAGTTCCTCTATTAGAGATGTGTGTTCGGTACTGTGGGTTTGCCAATTTCGAAAGATGGTAATGATTCTGGCAACAATACGGTTGAAACTTGCTCGGGTCTTTAGAAAGCTAAGGTCGGGTGTTAGTGCTGTAGCTAAGTTCAGGTCTCCCAAAAGTTGTTGATAATAGGGGTAATTGACAATACTGGTTCCGGAGCGATCCCGTTGCTGTTTGGATGTAATGCGGTCCACCAATTGTTGAGCTACTTCCTCGAAGTAGTTGTGATTGTTGAACAGACGAGTGGATGCAGGTTGGGAATTCGTTGCGGTTGGGGTGGCTACGATAGTATGCTCAGAAAAGTTTAAATTTGGGCTTACAGTTTCTGTTGTAACGGTCAAATTGTTATCAGGATCATGTGGTCCAGTAGAGATGGCTGGTGTAGAAGTTCGAGACGGGTTGAATGACCTGAAGTCGTCTGGCGTTGTTGGTGGTTCGGGAGTCGGGCCCTCGGTATTTTCTCCGTCGGTGCTCGGTGGAGTTTGAGCGCGTGTGTCGTCTGGTACTGGAATTACAGTGGTCTCGTCCAAGGTTGTAGAGGTGTCCACTGACCGTGGGATACGGCTTCGTTGTTTGTACAACACGTCAAAATCCGCAGCGGTGACCGTTTCCTGTACGATGTCCGTGTTGAGATATTGTGGTAGTTTCTGACGAAAGAGTTTATAAAATCGGAACTGACGGATACCTTTTTCTACAGTTAGGTGGGGATACTTGTTTAACGCTTCCGTTTGCTCTGTAGAACTAAGATCGACGGTGTTGGCGTCACTTTGGAGAATGGCAATGTAATTAATGTTGTTGTACCGAATAAACTCGCTGCGGGAGTTTAATTTTACCACTCTTATGAGTCAGATTTCTTGGCGAGACATGGGTTTGGTAGGGAAAAGAAAAGAAGTTGTAGTATTATACGGGAGCACACTCGCAGAGAGGTCAGGAATCGTCTATACTATAATTAACAAATTGAAAGTACAGAAAAACCGCGCACCGTGCACCATGTTAAGGTGCAATTGAATTTGGGGGAAAATATAGCTCAGATATGAGGAAAAGGAATAAAAAGGGGAAAAATAGGAAATAGTGGAGAGAGATTGAATAAGGAAGGAATAGAATGTTAAAAATAATAGTGGATGGGGGAATGTGCAGCAGGCTGAGCACACGATGCTGTGTGAGAGATGAGACGACGGCCGTGGGAAATAAGTGCGTTATGTAATATATGGGATTTACTCACACAGTATAGTTTTATTGTATATCGTACATACAAAGGTTACACAGTTTGACTGTTCGCACACGCGTCTCTTGGTCTTTCTTGGTCTGTGTCTCGGGATTCTCTCGTCTCTCCGAGACTGAAGAGGCTGGGGTTTATATACGGAGGTGAGCACTTATGTGCCAACCTCCTGGAATATTTCCTACATTATTCTGACCAATGGAAATGTACTAAACAAAGGTACCTAATGCATTTTACAGAGGTTATTGTACTTTTGCATGACATATATGTACATCAATGTTGCAGTATGGTATATTTTAGCTTATAATCATTCCTAAAGCCAATAAGGGCTTAACAAATTTTAAATGAGTGCTCAATAATTATTATTTTACACGTTTAATTGAAGTACAAAACTAACAATTATTAGTGTAATTTTAAGACCGAATTTTTATGAATCTTGTGATATAAACAATGATATTAAAAAAGTTCCTCGGGTCTACCACGGGTTTGCAACTACAAACAAGTTCTCATGCTTTATAACAATGCATAGCAACTGGCATTCATTAATGGCTGATGTTAAACCGGTTTATAGACATTTTTATAGACTATGATGCCCTGAGGTGATGAATAAACTTTAGAATTGCCTGATCTCGTCTTCTTGAAACATTTCGTCAAACTAATACATCAGAAACATACCCTGTGTGGAGAAATAAATGGAATTGTAATCAAATGACAAATCTGATTCCGCCTGCATAAGCATTATCAATAGACTTACGCTTCCTGATTCTATCAGTATTTGCTCCGACTAATTCAACAACGTTGGTCTGCTTCCCCTCGAATGACATGTTTTTCAGTTCTGAGAGGAGATCTAGAAAATATTGCTCATCTGCTAATAATAATTCCTAATGATACATTACTGGAAATTGCGTTTTTCCAACTCATCTTGCAGAAATTTTTCAAGCTGAAGAGTACAGTATATGGATAATTTTAGTGCTGGCCCAATTTTATATAAAACTCACTGAATTTGATTTTGCCTCTGGGAATTTATAGGTCTACATCATAAGGCAGTACTAATAATAGCTTGTTAGAGCCTGAGTGTGACAGTCTGTTAGACGTTGAAAGCTTGCATTTATTTGAAGATACGAATACTATTGCAGATTGTGGCTTACTCAATATATTTGACATGGGAGTACCGTTCAAACAATTGTCAACGCTTTCAACTGAAACGAGGGTTTGCGTGCACTGTCCGCGGAATTTGCAGTAGAAAAAAATGAATATCAGCAATATAATAACGAAGCAACCAGTAATTCCAGCTACTGCATTCATCCAAACATGAGCGCCTGCCTAGATTCTAGGCCCTATAATAGGCTAAGGCTCAAGGTTGCTGCAAGTTGGGATATAAATCTAGTCGAGGTTCAAGGCTGGGCAATCACCACTACAATATAGGCTTAGGGAAAATCTAGGCTATTCAGATATTTCCGAACAAGCGACTGGGCTATTCGGGCAGGCAACGAGTTCGTTAAGTAAAGGCTAGGCATTTGTGGCGAGCGGAACATTCTCAAAGCACGAATTGGTTAGGACAGAATTATAACGTCTTCGGGAAAACGTTTGCAGAGACGGACTGACACTGAGCCGGGAATTGCTTCATACGTTGATACCAGTATTTATCAGAGTATATGCACCCGTTTACCACAGTACATGCATAATCGTCGCATATTTATTCCCACTGGATACTATGTAGTTTATTGCTGCAGAATTAATCAAACCCATACGTTGGTTTAAAATTGAATGTGATCATTGAATATGGCTTGCACTATCTAAAACTCACAATTATGTCGCCTATATAGGCTGGCAAAGCGCTGTCAGAAGCTATACAGCAAATATAGGCAGGCAAGCAATGCACACTAGGACAGATATAGGCTAATAAGCAGGCAGTTAGAGTACTTGACCCTTGGTATTAACCCTTTTCTTTTCTGACCCTTTTCTTTGAAACAACCTATTGGCCTATATAGGATGGCGATATTTTTTGAAAAAAAAATAAGCAGGCTTTAGGCTTAGGCGCTACATTCGCCCATCTTTGCATTCATCATAGTAGGCCACACCCCGGGAGTGTCTTGAAATAAATCATTTACTTTATTAAAATACAACAAATTAATCTCTCTTGTAAAATTAGGTAATAGCAACGCAGGACCCCGAAGCGACAACGATTTTAATGTATTTTTCTAACGCCCACTTCTGGACAATTTTTCCCGTTTGAAGATGAACTGTGCATGTGACATTGATTTCACTTGACTTGTTAGTGATTATTGGGCAGGTAAAATTCTCGATGTAATTTCCCCGTGTTTTGAATCTATTTGTACTGCAAGAATCTAATTACATACCTGAATTTTATTACTCTCAGAAGGTTTTGTGTTAATATTTTGATGACTCTTTGCACAGGTTAGCTAAAACCATAAAGCTCTCATGAAGTTTAGTAACGTGTATATTCCTCGTTTGTAGCCAAATTTCCAGTTTTCTTAAATTTGTTCCACTGACCCAGAGAGAACAATATCTGTATAAGCGGCCCTAGTGGTCAAAGACAGGAAGCAAAATGAAATAAAAATTGTTTATAAGGGCCTGATCTTTCACGATAGAATGTTCTCTTATCTTCCTGCCTGACGCTGAAATTCTCCCAACCATGCTTCATATAATATTCGCCATGCCCACAGTTCAACGTAGAAATCTGTCAGATAATTTTAAAAAACCCTTAAATTCGCTACCAAGAGGAGAGTCAAGAGTCAAAGGGTAATTTCTTTTTTGAACTTTTTGTAGCAAATGATTCAAAAATTCCGCCTTAAATATGCGGTGAACACTGTGACCGCAAACACTGATCTAAGTCAACGAAGCAAGTTTTAGAAAATCTGAATAAAAACTGTTTACAAATGGAGGACATGAAAATTTCATATAAAGCTTACTCTCTTGTATGGGCTATAGTTGGGAGGCATGTGGTACGAGAAACCCCGTCCAAAGTCCTTATTATAAGTATTGGTCCCAGTAATTTTTTAAACAAATTCTTATTTTACGTTTATGAATACTTGAGGATGTTTTGTAGATTAGGAAGTTTATGTGGAAATGTCATCCAATTATCTATAGCTTTGCCAACAATTGTTAGTATATAAATTATAACTGATTGTCGAACTTGAAAAACTCCCTACTTACACATTTCTATTATTTCCTGATGTGAGGCATTAGAGTAGGAATGTCCTATAACTATATTGTGAAGAGGTAAAATGATTCATAGGATTTGTTGACTTAGATCATTTAATTGACCTCGGAACTGTCACGCAGGGATTATCAGTATTACGTATAGTAATTAGAGCTTCCAATGTGGTCAACATTTTTGTTCCGTATGAAATTCCGTTCCGAAACCTACAATGTAATATTGTTCCCGGTTCCGTTCCGACTGTTGGGACATCAGAACATTTCAACTGAATTCGTTCGGAACAAGGAAGTAAAGTTTTATTTCTGTCATAGTTTGTGTTCCGTTCCGGAGTACGCTAGTTTTTCTGTCCCGAACCCGATCCGTTCCGAAGCATCCCGGAATTTTTACCGATATGTACATGAAATGCAATTTATTATTGTACTGCCTCTGTAACATTTCTGCAACTATTATAAATAATTATGTACAAGTTTGTTATTTGATTGCACATAATTTTTTTCCTGTAATTTAAAATAGTAAAGATTTTATCATAAACATGGAATGACAACAAACACAACATTGTTAATATCTTGCAAGCTTGGTTCATTGCAACTCATAGGTTCGATTTCAGAATTTTCATTTCGGGAATATTTATTTATGTTTATTAAATAAATTTAGTTATACTTCTGTTAATTTTTATAGAAATTGATCTGCAGCTTCACAGGCTTCGAGAACATTTGTGTAAATGAAATCGATAACTTACCTAATACAGTTATTTTGCCAAATAAAGCATGCTTACAAGCCAGAGCGATAAGAAAAGTGTTTCCGTATTTGTTGAACGATATTGCGACGTTTCAGAAACTGAACCGGGATAGGATCGGAACGGAACAAAACAATTCCGCGTTCCCATAACATGAATTAAGTGTCATTTTTCGCACTGATGCTCTGAACCGTCCGTCCCAATGTGGTCGGTACAAGTGCACATGTTTTGTCCCGATTCAATGACGGAACCAAAAAAAATGTCCCGAAATTGTTCCGTTCTGTTTCCGAACACGGAACTTCGGGATTTCGGAAACCCGAAGGAAGCTCTATGTAATAGTAATAGTATTACGTTATCAGTTTATTACGCAGGGGGTTTAGTGGGGATTATACCGTTGTCTTAAATTTTGTAAAAACAACGGAACAGAGCTGTTAAGGTAAGACAAACCATATGGAAACAATTATGTCATCGATCTTATACTTACAGATACACGAATACACAAGAACGGATTATGAACGGGTATGATTTTTTAAATGAAATTTGATCCAATACAATATTTTCCAGGTCAATTTGACCCGAAAAATGGTTCGGATGGTTGTGACAGTATTCTGTACAATCCTCGGTAGAACGAATAAAAACTTACATTGAGCTGCATGGTGACTTCGGGTTGTAGAAGAGCTTTAGAATGTTGGGAGGGGTCCTGTTTCCAGCCATTCCATTGGTTTGGTAGGACCACCTAACGGAGCACGGAAACACGTAGGCTTCAGTAGGAACGGTGAATAGGTGTGCAAATTGTTCCAGTAGAAAAAGTAAAGTGAGACTTCGAAGGTACATGATACGGAAGTGTCCATTGGGAAAAGTGAAAGGGTACTTAATGTTTCGGGACACTTATCTGTAAACGCGTCCATGCGTTGTACTCGTGCATGGCAGCAGCAACCTGCACCACCTATACGTTGTACTTTGAACAGCATTTTTATGTAGGGGTGCCATAAACATTTGCATACATATAGATACATCTTCTCAAGTTGTCATCCGTAATATACCCTACACTGTAGTTCTATGTGAAAATAACACGAAACACTTTAAAAAATAAAATTGCATTCACAAGTAAATAAATTCACGTAGGAATTCAAAAAAAACAACAACAATCACACACTGGTTATATTTTCCACTTGTCTTACTGTTACTAGTTTTAAGTTAAAATTGAAACAAAATAAATAACAGGTAATTTGATTTGGCGTCCATCACAACCAAAGAACATGTGAACGTCAACTGCTGTTGATGAAGTATGGCGAATTTGGCGGTTACGATTTATGTCTTGTACAAACGCTGAGGAGCGCAGAATCCTTGTCAAAGCAAGTACGGGATTTTTCTAAAAATGTCCTATGGTACCCTCAGCATATAGGATTTTTCTGAAAATATCCTATGGTACCCTCAGCATATAAGATTTTTCTGAAAATGTCCTATGGTACCCTCAGCATATAGGATTTTTCTGAAAATGTCCTATGGTACCCTCGGCATATAGGATTTTTCTGAAAATGTCCTATGGTACTCCAACACGCAGGATATGTGGCACCCAACTTATAGGATTTTTTAAAAATCTTCCTATGTACAGCCCACTTATAAGATTTTTCTGAAGACCTCCTATGTTACGCGAACTTGCAGAAATTATGCTACCCAACTTATAGGAATTTTTTAATAACTTCCTATGATGCCCTTACTCGCGTACAAGTTTCTGACGAGCTGAATGATTTCTATAAGATCCTATATGGCTTTTGGAATTTCTGGTACATTTTCTCACAGAACTTGCATACTATAGGAATCCCATACAGTTTGGCGTGACTGTGTGGTCTGGTGAACTTAAAATGTAAATCAAGAGTGAAATAAAAAACCAACATTTAATTTTTAAAACAATTGTGCCTGGCCTCACATGTTCAGTTCCCGAGACCACCACGTTAGACTTGTTGAGGTGATGTTGGCCTGAAATGAATCTCTTTGATATTTCCTGTTGAAACATTGCTCTCTGTCTAAAGTGTGTGTCGTGCCCGCCATTGTCAACGGAAGGAGTTCTGTGATAGGTCCCCTGGAAGTCCATGAAAGATGCTTAAATAAAGTGACAAAACAAATTTTGAAAAACATTTGGGCAGGAGTAAGCAAATTTACATTTTGAAAACTTCAGTTTTTCAAAGTAAATCCTCACTTTGTTCCACTTCCTCTACTGCTGAGAGATGAGATTTTGGACATTTAGAACAGGAGTAGCTAATTGCGTTTTCACGGCAGGCTTCATTTTTCAAACTTAAGTTTCATTATGAGTGACTACGATAGCAAAGCCGAATTTGTTTAGTTTTTTTTTCAGTAATAGTGTCAATGTTTCCAACGGGATTCGTTATTGGAAATTTGAAATGACACTTCAATTTATATTAATTATCATTTTACAAAATTCCTGTCAGACATTAGTATTCTCAAAGTATCACCAGGCAGAGATAGAAGCGATTTTTAAAAATGCTGGGAGGACTGTAACTTGAATGTGCTCACTCACGATAGCCTGGAAGAACGAATAAAAACTCATCTGTATGGTGACTTGGGGTTGCACAGAACTTCAGAGTGGTCCTCTTCTTAGCGATTTTATTGCTTTGGTAAACTCAATGTTTCCAATGTATTACTGAAGTAAATATTCTTTCATAGAAACGATTGCCAGGTACAGAATTGGCTTCACATGAAAAAGTACACTGAGAATCCAAGGTACAGGTTAAAATAGTGTTCAGACGAAAAACTGATAGGGCACTTTCTGTTTCGGGACACTTCCAAAGCGTCCATGCCTTCAACTTACGCATGGAAACAAACCTTATTACATTGAACTGTTGAGATCTGCAGAAGTGCCAGAAACGATATGCTGTACACTCAACCCGTATAGGATTCCTTACAAGAGCATGTTCGCTTGAGGCTAAAAACATGAACCTATTCCCCAAAACCCCACCCCTTATGTCAATTTCCTTAAAAAATAAAATGATCCAAATTTAACTTTGTTTATCCTGACTAGGCATGATATTAACGATATAACGATACGATATTCTCGTTAATATCGTACATTTTTGACGAACGATATTGAACGATAATTCTCGTTTTTTTCAAACGATATATCGTCACAATAAGGTATCGCACAATGTAGTGATAATCGCTGAAACTGTATGTTCACAGCCAAAATGCCCTGGATCATAGCGCTGGAACCATTAAAAACTCACTATTACACTATTTCGTTGCTCGGTAGTTTGTTTAAGAACAGCAACAACAATTAGCAAACCGTAATCAACCCATCTTTTTTATGAATCAAATTTACGATTTTACCAAATTTGCAGAGCTGGAAATTTGCATGTCAAATCATCATTACTCCTGACACATTTAAAAAACTTATAAAATGCCCACACGAATTCGTCCAATAATTATTGAGATAATTTATTAATAATAATAAATAATAATTGAGGATGAGGAGATAAAAGTGAGACGATTGCTGATAAAATTGTAAACTAAGATACAGTGACGGGGTCGCACATAGATTTTTTATATTTGAATGACAACTGGTCAACTGATTTTAGGTATTTTTACCATTATAGTAAATTTTGGTTTCCGAATAATATTTTTTAAATATACACCAAGAATGAATTTCGCGTCAGTTGTACATATAACAGGCACGTGAAACCACTTTAAGAAACCCATTTGCATTGTTTTTAATAGTACCCACCATGTTTTTACGGTATAAAAATTTATCGTTCATATCGTTCTTCAAAATCTATATCGGGAATTTTTGAATAAACGATTACGATATTAACGAGAGTTTAAAAATGAACGATATTATCATGCCTAATCCTGACGCTTACTTCAATCGATATCAGGGAGACATCCGAGCGACGTCAGGGTGGCATCGTTCAAGCATGCACACGTAACCTATTTTGCCTCTTCAGCGACAATATATTCCTATACGTGGAAGCATTGCACCCTACTCATTTGACATCAGCTGTGTATTTGGCTTAAAACATTTTTCAAATCCGATTCGACGAAATATACCAAGAATATCCGCGAAATAGTTGATCAAGAAATATGGACAATTACTAAACGATTTACTAGATGATTTTGAGCAAAATTTCTACTAAAATTGCAGGAAGCACTTTACTGAGTTTCCCAAATATTTGTCGTTCATTATCTGCTGGGGAAAACCTTTTGCCGATTCCTACATAGACACTTTGCCAAATCTTTTCTAAGCTAAGAAATACTTGGCAAATATTTTCCTAAATTTTATGAATCGAGTAATGATATATTTTACAGTAACGAAAGGCTGCTAAATATTTTGACAGGTTTCTAAACAAATGGCGAAATATTACGGGAAATTTTAGAAACCTGGAGATATATCATTTTTAATGTCTAAATAATTTGTCACATTACTCAAATATTAGAAATTAGACCCACTGCCAAGGAATAGACAAAGATGGTTATACAAAAAGTATTCATGAATTGATATGGTTTTTGGTCAAATTCCTAAAAAGAATTTTGAATTACTGCATTTTAATGGCAAAAACACGTGGAAAACATGAAAAGGAAAATCAGATTAACAAAAACAAGCCCCTTCGTGGTCTGCACTAGAGTCAACCTTCAGACTTCAGATTGTGAGAATATTTCTCGGGACATCCATGTTCTTGAATATCACGTCAATATTTAACTACGATATAAAATTTTCAAGATTTGTTATTTTGCAATTACATTTCTTTCAAAACGAGCTCTGAATTAACCACATGCAGCTTGAGGGTGACCAAGTGTCAGAAAATTTCTTGCCGGCACTAAAAGGAGATATTTTGGCACAAAAAACGTGAATTTGAATGCCCCAATCAAATTGTGACTAGGATTTTGAAATTGTTTTTATTATATTTTTTATTGAAATCAAATTTTAATGCAATTTTAAGAACTTTTTAATAATAAGTTATTGACCCAGGTCAAAATGCATTGGAGGTTTTTGAATTTCAAAATCGCTCAGACAATTATAATTTTTAAACATTAATTCAAAAACTTCATTTTTAAAAAATTGTTCTGAGTGAGGAGGGCCAATTCTCAGATGATTCCTTCTTAATCGTGAGATTTTGATGAATTTATAGTTAAATTTTGGTGAAACGTTTACAACATGGACGTCTTGACACGTATTTCCACAATCTGAACGTTGGCTCGAGAGTAGAACACAAGCCCCTCCGTGGTTTACATCCTGAATATTTATGAGAACCATAAATGAGCTAAAACACTTTGGCATTAATTAAACATTTGGCTAACAAGTAACCCTAGCCCCAAGCCCTCTCTGGATCGGAATGAAATTTTGTGGGAGCTTAGGTACCTGACCCAATGTCCCAGCGAGACAAAAAGTTTGTGCCATCTCGCCCTGGTTTGCGCGGGAAATCGCGGTTTTAAATTTTATTTCGTGAGCAAGTAATTATGTATATAACACAGCTTTAATTTTGATACATGTATAAGTATATTCCTTCATAACGCGATTTTAATTTTGTGATTCCTGCAAAGTACAATCTTGCATTTGGTATAAATTCCTCTACAGCTCTAAGTTAATTTTTGGATATATCTTCAGGAAGCATAATGTAAAATTTGTGATGAATGTTTATAAAGCACAATGTAATCTTTGATATAAATTCAAAAAAAGTGGAATATTAATTTTAAGATAAATAAACCATAGACATTTTTTGTAAAATAATTCACAGCTGGCGTAGGTACTTAACGTTTCTGTTAATTCTTAAAAACTGTCAGTTGTAATTTGAGAATTATTGGGGAGTAGACAAAACAATTTTTCAAATTCTGAATACGTAGCCCGATTTTTAGTAAATTTTTCGGATGTCTGAGAAATATTTTTGTCAATTTCAAAATTCCTGGTCAAATTGGTTTGTGAATAATAAATAAGTGTATACTTACATTTACAAATACATGCCTGGTGCCGCAAAACCTTCCACTCCAGCACTCTGGTGTTAATTCTTTGCTGAACTTTTGTTGTCGTTTGTCTACGTCGCCGTTCTTTTTGTCTAGTTTTGTATAAGTCTTTAAATTCATAATCCCAATCATAATGATTGGGTACCACTATAAATAAATGGCATGAAGATGAGAAGGTCAAAGATGATGAGTTTACTTCAAAAAATTAACTTTAAGTCCAGAACTGCATTTATCGACTCGTTACTTGACATTGATTAACACAAATCAATAAAGGCGACAACGCTGACAAATACATGAAATCCACATAGCAGATTCTTAATAAATAAAATTCTTTGTCACTCTTCCCAGCAGCATAATTCACAATGCCTTCCTCTAGTGCTTTATGGATGCTGTCATCATGCGCTTGGTTGTACGTTACAAGTGCATTTTATTGACTACTGTTTTGAAAAACATTTGTGTAAGAACAAAATTCATGTTTTACAGACACAAAATCTCCTGCGGAATTTTCTCACTTAGCATTTCAGAATTCGATAGCACAATTTGTACTGGCAGTGTCTCCCAATATTCTACTGAAAATATTACCCTTGACAGTTAAATTGTTTCTTCCGGATGTAGTTTAAAATGCAACATAATAATCTCCGAAGGAATTTCTCCGCGTAGTAATGTCGGCGTAATAATCTCCACCCGGGCGTAAATATCTGTAACTCCCGCGGAATTTTCGCGGCGTACAAATCTCGGCGTAAAAATCCCCAGCGCAGTATTCTCCGAATACGTCGTAAGGCGTCTAGCTTTTAATTTTCTACACTCACACTACGACCTCTAAAAAGTATTTGTCCCTGTGAAGCACAAGACTTTTACTAGTCTGATTGTTTCGACTTTGCACACAATTTTGGCGGGGTATTCAAGTGCGCCTGTTTTTTGCCAAAAAAGCATTGCCATTATGCATCAGAGTAGTCCTGTTCCTGGCGATTCCATTGCTTTGGTGGAGCAACTCAACGTGTCAAACGTATCACTGAAACAAGTATTCTTCCAAAGAAACGATCGTCAAGTACAGAATTGGCTCCACATGTAAAGGTACACTGACATCCCTTACACGACAATTTTCTCTTGTGGCTAAAAACAAGTGAACTTATTTCCAACTAAAAACCCCGTCATGTCAGCTTCCTTAAAAATTAAAATGACCTAGCAAAATTAGGCTTTTGTTTATCTTATCTTTTTATGTACTTTAATTGATAGTGATGGTTGTAAAACTAATTAATATCATTCAAAGGGCGGCACCGGACCGATGTAAGGAAGACATCAGATATATTTGTCAAATTGCATTGGTTTTTTTCGAATTTCTATTTTAACCAAAATTTTAAAGTCCTTGCCAACGTTTCGTCGCAGTTTACAAACTCACTAATTTTTTTAACCAAAAACTGAATCTGTGTCTCAAGTCACTCACAAATCTAAAAATCTGATAATCTTTCATCTTCTTGAGTTGTGACATACATTTTTGAGGCTAAAATGGTAATTGGAAGTTAAAATTGAAATCTAAACATCTCTCTATCTATAATATCTCTAACAATCTCATTATTTAGGCATTTAATAATTTCAAAATAAACAAAATACGAGTTTCAAATCGTCAATTTTAAAATACTGCCAACTGTTATTTGAGAATTATGAGGAAGTTGACTAAACACTGTTTTTCAAATTCCAAATACGTAGCCGAGTTTGTATTGAATTTTTAGGATGTTGAAGGAATATTTTTGTCGACTTCTAAATTCCTTTGTGAGTAATTAGTAGGGATGTGCGTATCGTTCATTTTTAAACGAAGCCGATATTACCGATATTTGAATTTAAAATACACGATAACGATATACAAGGGAACGATATAACGATACTGTATGCAAATCGGAAACACCACTATTTTAAATGTTGGCTTGCTCGCAAGTTGAAATTGAACACAGGCATGACACTTAATTTTGCCGACTTTTCGTTTTGGGGACAAAATTTCCGTCATTTGCAGCCAATTATTTTCAACAAAAAACGTTAGAGGTCTGCAGAATGACATTTCAGGAATAAAAAACTGTAAAAATGATGTTCTTAACCATACGATATATCATTTGAAAATTACGAAAAATATCGTACGATATTTTTGCTCCAAAATGTACGATACGGACGATAATATCGTCTCGTTATATCGTTTGGCACATCCCTAGTAATCAGCAAAGTTTGTTTACACATTTATGGTGTCGCAAGAACCTTCCACTCCAGTAATCTGGTTCTAATTGTTTTCTAAACTTTTGTTTGTCCAATCCTCTGTTCTTTTTGTTTCATTTAGCATTTTCTGAAATATGTTTCATTTCAAAAACAAAACAAAAAGGAAACTAACCGTGAACAATAAGACAACACTACGTACAAATAATTAAAATATGGTCAGCCCTCAGTGTTCACAAAGTCCTGTAACAATTATGCAGCGGTAGCAAATTAGCGTGTGAGGATGCTCAACGTTAATTACGACGTCATCAATCAGGTAAATATTTTAAACTCAAGATTTCTTGGGTCTATGGGTGAAATAATGTGGGGGTGAACCCAAATGAGTCTTTGACCCAGGACAAACAGATCTTGTGGTCACATCTATTGACATTAATGCATTACAATTGGTAACATGACCTCATTTAGACCTTTGAGGTCATAAGTAGACCCACAACCACAGACTAAGGAAAATGTGACCTGGGAACCGTCATGCGGCACATTACTCATATAACCTATTAAACCACAAATCTCCGAAACTACACAAGGTTCTAAAACAATTCTCTCAGAGTCGTAACTTATCACGGAACCTCCCTTTCCTTCGTACCAAGTTTTGTATAAAGACGGAAAAGAGCTATTAAATGAAGGAAATCCATAAAGCAAAAATTATGTTAACGATATTATACTTACAGACACACGAGTACACATGAATGGATTATGAACGGAATGAACTTTGATTATATTGGTATTACTCTAACAGGAATTTTATCCAATAAAAGACAACACCACCCTCCTTGGCAGACATAGAAATGAAGGGACAAGAGGAAACAGATAAAAACAACTTTTAAAAATCGTAAATTTCAATCGGTTGACCGACAGCTCAATGAGCAACGCGATGAGAGCCGTATGCGTTTCACATGAGTGTAAATGAAAATTAATTCGCAGCTTGTTTAGCAGCGCAATTGGTTTTTTGGTTAGACAAATTTTTCCTAAGTTTTCAGAAACTGAAATATTTGAAATGGTTTTCATACAAGCATGCTGAATTGTTGAAGAGAAATTTAAAACCCAATACCAGTTTGTATGATATCTCTATTTTTCGAATTTTCGAAAATTGGAAAATTCGAAGTGGCTTGCACAACTACACGTTCAGGGAAATGTGCAAGGGAAATTTAAAGCGTAAATTATGTTTTTGAAATTTTTTGAAATTTCTCGAAATATCGAAAAAATTTTAATTCAAAATGGTTTGTATATCCAAGTACATGGTCAAGAGGTTGTGTCGGAGGATTTTTTCCAGGTTAGCTCAATCAAGTGTGTCGACAAGTTCAAAATCAAGATCGCTCCAGGATTCCGTTTGTTGAAATGTTTGCCATAATTTTTCGTAAAACTGGCGAATTCGAAGTGGTGGTTTTTTAAATAATTAATTAATAAAAATCAGTTTTTTATTATTTCCTTTTAAATTGCAACTTCAATTAAAAATAACTTGTTGTAAAGCCCTTTTTCTTGGAAACATTTGATTCAGCACTTGCTGTTAAAGTTGCAAAAACTAACTTTAGACTGACAACTGTTACTTGCTCAAAAGTCTTGCTGAGCATTGTTCTTGTATTGATGGTAAAAACTACTCGTGTTATTTTATATTTGTGACTCGTTTGATGTGAATAAACATGAGCCAGGGGACGATTTTTTGTAAATCTCCCTGGAAAATAATTTCTAAATTTGCCTACTGAATCTAACGTCCCTGCAGGATGGTCTTCAATCTTCAACGACCGTCAGGGGAAAGTGCAAGGCAAATTTGAAGCGTAAATAGCAAAAAACTGGAAATCCGAAGTGGTTGTTTGATCATTCACTAGTTCAGGGGAACGCGTAAACCAAATTTGAAGCGTAAATAGCGATTTTTAAACTTTTTGATTTTTTTCGAAACTTCGAAAATTGGAAAATTTGAAGTGGTTTGAACATCTACATGCTCAGTAAATGTGCAAGCCAAATTTAAAGCTTAAATAGCGATTTAAAAATTTGTCAAAATTTGTCAAAATTTTGAAAAATGAAAAAATTTAAAGTGGATTGAAAAACAAATATGGTCAGGAGTTTGCGTTGGTCAAATTTGTTCTCACCTAGGTTTAATGGTATTAATACTGATACTTGGGTTTGACTTAAGAGAACTTAAGAGTGGTCCTGTTTCATCCTCGTAGCTCAAAAACAAGATTCAACGTTCAAGGAAGTGCAGTAAAGTAAGGATTTTGTTTGGAAAAATAAGGCTTTGAAGTTTTATTCTTTCATAATTTTATAAAAAACATTACGCTCGTTTTTAGCAAATTTCAAATGGTTTTCAAGAAGCACTCTTCATTTTTGTTCAAGTTTAACCCATGATATCTTCGAAGGTTTTCAGATTTCAATTCATCAATTAGAAAAGTTATCTACTCATGAAGGCGCACCCATTTGACCGAGATCGAACAAGGGCATGTTATCGTAAGGATTCTGGAATGCCCTTTATCAGAAAATTAGCAGCGCTCATTATAATGAATGGTCGCAATTGTTTTTGTATAAACGTATAGTATTTGATCCCAAAAGGAACGTTATAGTGCATAGCCATGTATCCTAAAATTAACATTGCACTGTAAAGGATTTTATCTGAAAAATAACATTATACATTATACAAATGTATTAAAAGTAAGAGCGAGTTGTAACGGAATATGATTATATCAAAATTAAAATGGTGCTATACGGGATTTGTCATCAATTTTAACGTCGCGCTATACAAGACTTTATCACAAAACTAACATTGTCCAGTACAGAAAACGTTCAAAAAATTTACATTGTGCTGCCTGGAAATGTTCACGATATTAACATTATGCAGTATCGGAAACGTTCGAAAATCTAACATTGTGCTGTATAGGAAGTGTTCACAAAATTTACATTGGGCAGTAAAGGAAATGTTAATAAAATTAAAATTGACCGGTAGGTATAGTAAAGAGTAATTTGAAAGTTATTTAGCTGCAATCGAATTTTGCAATTTGAAGCTGAGGATTCGCCAGATCATTGAATTTGGGAAGTAATCAGGTTGAACGACAAGAACCATCAGAACTTGACACCGTTTGAGCTAGATTTAATTTTATCCAATTTGGAGCCAATGAATTGCCGACTTACTAAATTTCCTCCAGAAGAATAAATCATTAGGTTAATCGGTGGGTTGGGTTCCACCTCTTTCAAGAATTAAGACCAGAGGACTGGAGTGGTCAACTTTCTAATCATTCTCAAATACGATGTTGCCGTATTTTAGAATTGAGAAAAACTATAAGTAAGCTAGCTGCAAATTGTTTTACAAAAAATGCCTGTTTTAGTTCATTTATGGTTTTCATAAATATTTCGTCAGCAGCATATAAAGTAAAATAAGGCACAAAGGGGCTTTTCATCTTGTAAAGCACAACAGTAGCTTTTAAAATAGTATCAGTGAAGTAGACACAGCATGGTTCCAGTTTGTGACACGATGACCCAGCTGTGACCCCCGAGGTCAATATCTTACCCATACCGGATTTGGTACCTAAAAATCATTCGAATTGCCCGCAAATAGGCTAGAACTTTTGGTTTAATCCCGGATGAGTTGCCTGTCAAGTTTGGTTCCAGTTTGTGACACGATGACCCAGCTGTGACCCCCGAGGTCAATATCTTACCCATACAGAATTTGGTGATTAAAAATCATTCGAATTGCCCGAAAATAGGCTAGAATTGTTGTTTTAAACTTGGATGAGTAGTCTGTCAAGTTTGGTTCCAGTTGATTACACAATGACCCATCTGTGACTTCCTAGGTCAATATCGAACTCATACCGGATTTGGTACCTAAACGTAGTTCGAATTACCCGAAAATATGCTAGATCTTTTGGTTTAAGCCCAGATGAGTTGCCTATCAAGTTTGGTTCCAGTTTGTGACACGATGACCCAGCTGTGACCTCCTAGGTCAATATCACACACATACCAGATTTGGCACCTAAAAATCATTCGAATTGCCCGCAAATAGGCTAGAACTGTTGGTTTAGGCCAGATGTGTTGCCTGTCCATTTTGGTTCCATTGTATGATTTTTAGGCACCTAATCATCTTAGGTATGGGTAAAATATTGACCTCGGAGGTGACAAACGGGTCATCGTGACACAACTGGAATGATTTTTAGGTACCGATTAGAAACTGTTTAGATTATGAAACCGGTATCGACGCGCTTTGACCTCTTGACGTCAGTATCTTGGAATTGTGAGGTCATATCTCGCTGAAATTTTTTTCGCACGTTATTTAATTTTTATTATTGCCATTTTTGAAGTTATATTGCTAATTTTCACTGTTTAATTTTTGATTACCCCATGGGCCCCCTCATTTTTTGCTAACTTTGACCCGGGATATCTCCGAATCCCGTCGTCAGATTTTTTCGGGGCAATTATCAAAAATAATCTACGCATCAAGGCGCACCCTGCAGTAACTTTTCCGTTAAAATCGAACAGAGGGCATTTTCTCGTAAGGATTGTGTGGTGTCCTTCATAAATTCGACCGAAATCTCGTCATTTATTTCGCTGACAAGGAATCATCTGAGAATTGGCCCCACCACCTCAGAACAAATTGCCTTTCGATCAAGTATTTGAAAACATGTTTACAAATTATATTCATGTTCAATCGTCTTAAGATTTTCGAAAAAACAAAATTTAGGAGCGATTTTAAAATTCCCTTACTCCCTTTATTTTATTACGTTGAACTCGTTTCAAAAATATCCCTTAGAAATTTAAAAACAATTAAAATGAAACTATTTCGATAATTTTAAAAAGATAATGCTATCCGTACACACTGATATACGTATAAACATTTCATTGAAATAGGTGGACGTGAGCCGATGTCTACCAAAAAGAAACTCATCCGAGAAGTGGCCTAAAGAATGTTCAATTATCAGAGCTATGCAGTATTTTCAAATACTGTATTTTAAAATACATATTTTCAGACCACAAAGTATTTTGTATTTCAAAGTTGGTAAGCAGTAAGCAAGTATTTTGTACTTAGTATTTTGAGAGCCAGGAAGTACAAAAGTATTTGGTATTTACTTACTCTCAATGAAATATGAAATGTAAGTCAAATAAAGTATTTTGTTCAAAATACTTTTCGCTGGTATTATTTCTAATTTTGACACTGTACAGATATGTAGCTTATACGATGTGCAATGTCTGTGAAAATTCCATTTTACACATTGGAATAACATGCGTTGGAATGAATCCCTTGGCTACATGAAACATGTTCAGATTCTCGATACTGTATATCGTCGTTGAAGAGGCGAAATGGTCTACGTGCGCATGGTTTTTACAGCACAGACCATTTTGCCTCTTCAACAACGATATTTAAGATACGCCGAAGACGAACATCTACTCGATTTAATTTTCAGTTACCCTTTTCATAATAATTATTCCGAAAATACATTTATTTACTAATAAATAACAATTTCATATTAATCTGTTACTTCATTAACAGTCAAAACGACTTAAAATATAATTATTATAATGGACTGACCTATTCGGCAACCGTTGAACAATTTGTTACTACACATGTCTTATATGCAGTCTTTGAAGTGACTGTTTTAAAAAATTTGTTCTAGAAATCGAAAATAGTTAGGATTATGTGGGTATTTTAAGAAAATTATTGTATTTAAAATACAGTATTTTGTATTTGAGTATTTTAAATTTTCTACCAATTATTGTATTTTTATTTGTATTTTAGCAATTTAACCTGAGGTATTTTACTTTTTATTTGTATTTTCCATATTTTAATTCAGGTATTTTATTTTGTATTTTGGCATCGAAGACCAAGTATTTTGCATAGCTCTGTCAATTATGCACATGTTTGTAGAATACTCTTCTTGGCAAATAATGACCAATTTGAGGTCAAAAAACTAATTTTGACGAATACTGACCAATTTGAGGTCAAAAAACTGATTCTGACCAATACTGACGAATTAATGGCCAAAAAACTGATTTTGACCAATATTGACCAATTCCAGGTCAAAAAACTGATTTTGACGAATTCTGAACAATTTGAGGTCAAAAAACTCACTTTGACGAATACTGACCAATTTGAGGCCAAAAAATTGATTTTGATGAAGAATGAACATTTTGAGGTCAAAAACTCATTTTAACGGATACTGACCAATTTGAGGTCAAAAAATTGATTTTGACGAAGAATGAACATTTTGAGTTCAAAAACTCATTTTAACGGATACTGACCAATTTGAGGTCAAAAAATTGATTTTGACGAAGAATGAACATTTTGAGGTCAAAAAACTCACTTTGACGAATACTGACCAATTTGAGGTCAAAAAACGGATTCTAACCAATACTGAAAAATTCCAGGCCAAAAAACTGATTTCGGTCAATATAGACCAATACCAGGTCAAAAAATTGATTTTGACGAAGTATGAACAATTTGAGGTCGAAAAATTGAATTTGACTATTATTTACCAATCTGAGGTCAAAAAACTGATTGACTATTATTTACCAATCTGAGGTCAAAAAACTGATTGACAATTATTTAAGAATCTGAGATCAGAAAACTGATTTTGAACAACGTTGACCAATCTGAGGAAAAAACTGATTTTAACGAATTTTGACAAATCCGAGGTCAAAAAACTGATTTTGACGAATTCTGAACAGTTTGAGGCCAAAAAACTGATTTTGAAGAATATTAACCAATCGGAGGGAAAAAACTGATTTTGACGAATACTGACCAATCTGAGGGAGAAAGCTGATTTTGACAAATGTTGGCCAATCTGAGGTTAAAACACTGATATTTTCCAATCTGAGGTTAAAAAACTAAATCTAACCAGTGATGAGGAGTGGAACGTTGTTTTAAGCTTTTTTCGTCTTAATTTTCAGACAATTGTAAATATTGTAGATATTTACAATTGTCTAAAAAATTAAGCTGGCTGCCATTAACGTTTTCATACATAGCATTTCAGCGTAGCATCATACATTGCAGCCACAAGTAAATAATTTCACGTAGGAATTGAAAAGACGAACAATAAAAATCACACACTGGTTATATGTATTTTCCGCTTGCCTTACTATTACTACTTGTCGATTTCGCGTTCATCACAACCAAAGAACATGTGAATGACAACTGCTGTTGATTAAGTATGGTGGATGTCAACGATTAATAATCACGATTAATGATTAACGATTAATGATTACTAATTATTAATCATCAATCGTTAATTTAGTAAGCTTGGATTGTTTGAAATAATCATCAATTGTAATCATCAATTAACCTTTTTGCAAAAATCAATCATCAATTGTAATCATCAATTAACCTTTTTCAAAAATCAATCATCAAATGTAATCATCAATTAACCTTTTTCAAAAATCAATCGTCAATTGTAATCATCAATTTACCGTTTTCAAAAATCAATTATCAATTGTAATCATCAATTATCCGTTTTCAAAAATCAATTATCAATTGTAATCATCAATTAGCCGTTTTCAAAAATCAATTATCAATTGTAATCATCAATTAGCCGTTTTCAAAAATCAATTATCAATTGTAATCATCAATTATCGGGCTGGCGACGTCTCCAAAATTCTAAGCAGTCTAGGGTTCGAAGAAGTTTTTACTAAGCAGTGTCCGGTGTATCTGGCTGATAATATAAAGGATATAATACACTCTGTTTACGATCAGAGCAGTTTACACGACATGAACAGAATCCTGAACTCCTCGTCTCACCCTTTGTACAAGTTAGCTTATTAAAATGATAAATGCAAGCAGTATCTAAATACCCACATTACATTGTTAATTGCAATCCTCAATTAATTAATTTTCAAAATAATCGTTAATCGTTAATTGTAATCATCAATGAAAATTATTTTTAAAGTAATCGTTAATTGTAATCATCAATGAAAATTATTTTCGAAGTAATCGTTAATTGTAATCATCAGTGAAAATTATTTCTAAAGTAATCGTTAATTGTAATCAACACGGAAAATTATTTTTAAAGTAATCGTTAATTGTAATCATCAGTGAATAATATTTTCAAAGTAATCGTTAATTGTAATCATCAGTGAAAATTATTTCTAAAGTAATCGTTAATTGTAATCATCAGTGAAAATTATTTCTAAAGTAATCGTTAATTGTAATCATTAGTGAATAATATTTTTAAAGTAATCGTTAATCGTAATTATTAATTATTAGTTATAAGCCCATTAATCATTAATTGTAATTATAAATTCATTTTGTTTTCGAAGTAATCGTTAATCGTTAAATGTAATCACAAAATTGGAAATTGACATCCCTGAGTATGGTGAATTTGGCGGTATCTTGTACAAACGATGAGGAGCGCAGAATCGCTGTCAAAGCAAGTACACGATTTTTCAAAAAATGTCCTATGGTACCCGAAACCATAGGATTTTTATGAAAATGTCCTATAATGCTCGAACTTGCAGGATATGCGGCACCCAACTTATAGGATCTTTTCTAAAACTTCCTATGATACCCTCTTATAAGATTCGCGTGCCAGTTTCTGACGAGCTGAACGATTTCTATAAGATCCTATATGGCTTGTGGGATTTGTGGTATATTTTCTCACAGAACTTGCATCCTATAGGAATCCCATAGAGTTTAGAGCAACTGGGACCAATTTAAAGTCCAAAAACTGAGTTTGTCCACTACTCACCAATTTGAGGTCAAAAACTGATTTGAACACTACTCACCGATTTGAGGCCAAAAAACTGATTTTCACTACTCACCTATTTGAGGTCAAAAAACTGATTTTGACGACTACTCAACGATTTGAGGTCAAAAATCTCATTTTGACCAATACTGGCCAATTTGAGGTCAAAAAACTGATTTTGACCACTACTCACCAATTTGAGGTCAAAAAAAGATTTTGACAACTACTCACCAATTTGAAGTCAAAAAACTGATTTTGACCACTATACTCACCGATTTAAGTCAAAAAAAGATTTTGACAACTACTCACCGATTTGAAGTCAAAAAACTGATTTTGACCACTATACTCACCGATTTAAGTCGAAAATCTGTATTTGACCAATACTGGCCAATTTGAGGTCAAAAAACTGATTTTGACCAATTTTACCCAATTGGATGTTAAAAATCTGATTTTGGCCAATTTTAGCCAATTGGATGTTAAAAAACTGATTTTGGCCAATCTGAGGTTAAAAAACTAAACCTAACCAATATTGAGGAGTGGAAGGAGTGGAAGACATTTCAGAATTTGTAGAATTAAAAACTATTTTCATAGATCCTGTTTCATTAAAGTTGACTAAAGTATACTCATAAAAGTATCTAATTGACATGCATCATATGAGTGAAGTGAAGAAATGATTAAATGATTATCTCAAGGAAACATTCTTTTGAATCATTATATATTCTACAAGTTTTGTCTATGACAAAACAAAATCAAAATTTCTTGACTTGAAAGAAATAAACTCTTGAATTGTTTTCGCTTTGTTTGGAACCTAGGTCGGAAATTATGACTACAAATATCAGGTATATGGAAGGATATTAATTGTGAGAAAGCTATTGTTTAGTTTAAAGTTTTGAAATCCCTGTCTCCTGCTCCCATAATTTTTAATCACGTTACTGAAATAAAGAGAACAAATAATAATTATTTTTTTACATACCAAGAATTTAGATTCTTTTTGTGATAGCCAAAGATTAAACAATGAAATAATTCTAACGTTGGAACTTCCTCCTCAACGTTCCCTAAGAAGGATTTGCTATCAAGTAAGGCATTCCAATACTTTTTATCCTTGACAATTTTTTATAGACTAGGATGGAGAAAATTGTTTTAAATTCCTCCACCTCCACATTACAGGTCATCCTTTTGTGACACTGCAGAGTATGAATAGGAATCCTCAGAAAATTAACATTATGGGGAATGGAAACGAGTTCCAAAAATAACACTGAAGGGAATAGAACGTTGTCTAGAAATAACTTGAAAATAAATAATGAATAAAAAATATAAAATATAAAATAAATAAGCAAGCGGAAGCATTTCCTTCTTCCGCGCAAGTTTTTTTACCCAGTCACTCCAAACTGTATGGGATTCTTATAGGATGCAAGTTCTGTGAGAAAATGTACCAGAAATCCCACAAGCCATATAGAATCTTATATACATCATTCAGCTCGTCAGAAACTGGCACGCGATTCTTATAAGAGAGGATACCATAGGAAGTTTTTGGAAAAATCATATAAGTTGGGTAGCACAAATATTGCAAGTGCGAGGGCCATAGGAGTTTTCAGGAAAATCCTGTAAGCTCGGGGTACCATATTAAGTTTTTAAAAAGATCCTATAAGTTGGGTGCCGCATATCCTGCAAGTTCGAGCATTATAGGACATTTTCATAAAATTCCTATGGTTTTGGATACCATAGGACATTTTTAAAAAAATCCTGTACTTGCTTTGACAAGGATTCTGCGCTCCTCATCGTATGTACAAGATATAGCTATATTATTACCGCCAAATTCGCCATACTTAATCAACAGCAGTTGTCATTCACGTTCATGTTCTTTGGTTGTGATTAGGGTATGTCGATTGAAAATGCCCTGCAGTATTTGCCCGCCCAGCTGAAAATGCCCAAAATGCCTGCCCACATGCCCAAAAAATGGGCAAGTGGGCAGCTTTTGAAAATGCCCTGATTTTGGGCATTTTGGGCAGGGCAAGTTGGTCATTTTGGTCATTTTGGGCATTTTCACTGCACCAAAATTGGATTACTAGCATATATTCAGAATATAAATCCAAATGCATGAAAATGCAGCCAAGGAAACGTTACAAATGTGAATGTCTGGTTATTCGTTTGTTCGTAATATATTATAATGGCAAAAACAGCCAAATCAATTTAATTTCATTGACATGAAGTGATATCATTTATCACTCCTATGAAAATAAATTGCTATGTAAACAATAATATGAAATAAATTTACATATGCGTCACTGACGGGCGGGTAGAAATTTTATTTTCCTTTGAAGTACGAACTCCTAAATTAAAAATCTAATGGTAAGGGATCAGCCAAAATTTTAATGGGTGATCAAACTGAATTTTATACTCATTTTATTCTGCATCACTACTGTCTGCAGTTTGCAAGGATCAACCAAAAATGGCTCGAGTAAACACCAATATACATCCTCCATACAGGTCCCCAAATATTGTTGTTTCTAGTTTTATGATGTATAAAACAATTATTGTATGGGTTCAACTTTTAACCGAAATGACATTTCTGATCGCAGTAATATACATGTATAGGGGTATGTGAATATTTCCAGGATGGTGGAAATTCATTTTCTTCTGCCTTTATTATTTATTTCTGCAGTTTCAAAAATAGTTCCTAGAATAATTTAATTTATAGCCGTATCGTGTACAGGTATTTCACAAATTGTAATGTTCAATATGACATATAGTATCCAAACGTATTTCATCACCGGCTGAATTAACTTCGTCAACATAATGACATAAATCCAATAAAATTTTCAAGGTAATTTCGAACGATTTTTCTCCAAAATTACAAAGACATTTTCAAATCCATTGTCAAATGTATAGATTGTTCTATTATATTCCACGATTCTGCCCAAAATGCCCTTGCCCAATATGCCCTATTATGCCGCCCTCGCCCTGAAATGAAAATGCCCAAAACGCCCTGGCATTTTCGGCGGGCAAGTTGCCCAAAATGCCGGGCATTTTCAAATCGACATACCCTAGTTGTGATGAATGCCAAATCGACTTACCTGCTCTTTAGATTGTTCCAATTTTAACTTACAATTAGTAATAGTAAGACAAGCGGAAAGTATAACCAGTGTGTGATTGTTATTGTTATTTTTTTTTCAATTCCTACGTGAAATTATTTACTTGTGGCTGCAATTTTATTTTGTAGTGTTACATGTTATTTCCACATAGAACTGCAGTGTAGGGTGTATTTCTATTGACAATTTGAGGAGATGCATATGTATGAAAACGTTAATGGCAGAAAGTTAATTGTTTAGACAATTGTAAATATATAGAACTGTCTAATAGAATTGTCTGTAAATATTTAGAATATTTACAATGGTCTAAAAATTAAGCTAACTGTAGTAAAGATGGTCATGTAGTTTTAATTTTGGAGGAAAATGGAGTAGAAGTAGAAAAGTGCCAAAGATAATAATAAATTTTCAACTATAGGACAAGCTAAAGAAAATCCCATGGGAGGTTGGGACTAGTAACTATGGGATAAGGATCCTGTAGTAAAATCGTTTGACATATCGTCCGAAAATCTGATACTTTTACCCTATAGATTTTACATGTAGGAACCTATACATTTCGAGTGACCGGGATACTACATCATATGCCACTCAATGGTATTTTTCTGACAACTTCGTATTCCTCACAATGTTAATATTCCGACAAATCCTATCTGGGTCTGCATAAGTACTAACACTTACATGCAAGGAAAACATCGGAGCAATGCGAGGGAGACATCGGAGCGATGTGAGCGAGACATCGGAGCGATGTGAGCGAGACATCGGAGCAATAATAGGGAGACATCAGAGCGATGTGAGGGAGACATCGGAAAAATGTGAGGGGACATCGGAGTGATGTGAGCGAGACATCGGAGCGATGTGAGAGAGACATCGGAGCAATAATAGGGAGACATCAGAGCGATGTGAGGGAGACATCAGAGAAATGTGAGGGGACATCGGAGCGATGCGAGGGAGACATCGGAGCGATGCGAGGGAGACATCGGAGCGATCTGAGGAGACATCGGAGCAATGTGAGGAGACATCGGAGCGATGCGAGGGGGTATCGAAGCGATGCGAGGGAGACATCGGAGCGATGCGAGGGGACATCGGAGCGATGCGAGGGGACATCGGAGCGATGCGAGGGGACATCGGAGAGATGCGAGGAAGACATCTTAGCGGTGTGGGGGAGACATTACTCCTGTTCCATGACCTTGGTATCTACAATTTTAAAACTGGCGGGGTGAAACAGATTTTGAAAAATGTTGGAAAAGATTTGCTTATTTATGGGAATCGAATTGTTTTTACTGGTGCGGCGTACCCCTTAAGTTGGTTAGATGTGTATCAATCGTTTCGCTGAAACCTGCTCGGTTTTTCAAAATACCATTTAGTGCCAGTGGATAAAAATTTTTTAGTTAAATCCCTATTGGTTCGTAAAATGTTTACGTTGGCACTGCGTCCTAAATACGACATCGTAATCAAAACTTATTCCACTTGCGGAGTTCACGATGGTTTCCAAAATCTATTTTTGTTTCGAGAATATGAACACTAGTTGACAAAAATGACAGAAAATATTTACAGACTTCATCTTTGGTACAATGTGTCCTGAGTGGGGCCAAGTCTCGGGTGAACTTGTACAAAAAACAGTGTTAGAACTTTGGTTAAACAAATATTTTCGGTAAATTTTAACACCCCGACCAAATATCGACTAGGATTTCAAAATATTTTTAGGTTTTAAAGCCATTAAACATCTTTTTACTGAGACATTATTGATCGAGATGCGATACCCAAGTCAAAATTCATTACAGTTTTCCGAAATTCATAATCGTTCCCAAAATGTGCTTTTTCGAAATTCCGAAGACCAATGAACTTCATCGCAACAAACTTTGTCATTAGGCGAGCAGTCATGTCTCAGACAATTCGTTTAGTGAAAGTTTATTTCCCACCAAAAATTTGGCTAGCATTTCGAAATTTGTTCTGCTCCGGTAGTTAAAAAACGGACGCAAATACACATTATTGTATTATGAATTGTAAGGTACGATTTTTTCAATGAAATTTGATTCATTAAAATATTTCTGTGTTTGTTCAACCGATTCATTATTCACTTGGCCAACATTCAATAATTTGTGTTCTCAAAATCTAGTGCGAGACAATCTCATTGGTTTAAAAAAATCTGAATTCCAGCTCTGTCAAAGCCCATAGTTATGATAGATTGGTCCCGTAGAAAACAAATCAACAATGTGCTGACCATGCTAAAAAAATTAGAATAAATAAAAATTCCAATTTAATACTTGGGTTATTATAAGAAAACATCGTAGTCAAAAACTTCGTTCTGGTGAACTTAAAGTGTGAATTAAGAGCGAAATAAATAAAGAAATATTCATTTTTTAAAACAATTTGCAGACCTTTCCTGCTCTTACGTGTTTGCCGTGTCCGCCAATGTCAACGGAAGGAGTTCTGTGATAGGACCCCTGAAAGTCCCTAAAAGTTACATAATTAATGTGACAACAAATATTTTGAAAAACATTTCGCAAGAACCAGCAAATTTAAATTTTGAACACCCCTTATAAGATAGTGTTGTCCGTGGGTCTGTATATCCTTCAGTTTTCCTCTGAAACTACTCGACCGATTTCGTTCTGGGGCGACATTGGTTGGATGACAGGGACATTTTCGAATGAGATCATCATTTAATTATCCCTTCACTCATATGAGAAATGTAAATCCTTTTGAATTCACTCAACTACGTAATAATTAAATTTGTAAATTAGAAATGAAGAATGGAACAGAATAGCTGACATTTACTAAAATATGACAGCGCCTTCTAGGACTATACCGTCGCTGAAGGGGCAAAATGGTTTAAGTGCTGTACAAAATCATGTGCACGTAGCCCGTTTTGCCTCTTCAACGACGATGTATTCCTAAATGTGGAACAACATTATATTTGTTTACAATTTTATCCTGCAGTTATACTGCACGCAATTATCCTCATGCGTTTTAAATATATTCCATTCGAGGTTAAATATTGTGCAGAAGTGCATAATTTATAATCGCCTTCAAAATATTCTCTCAACTTATAATTAATTATTTTTCAAGCTGCAACTTCACTGGATGTGACTTTAGAGTGCGTCCGAGCTCCTTCAAAGTTAAGACTGACTTAAATTCCAAGCAACAACTTAATTTTTCTAGTTTTAATAGATACGACTGAAGTCGTGCAACGCTGTCTTACAATCACCAGAGTTAAGTACTGCTATTGTTCGATATTAAATCTGGTTGAATCCTTCATGACATTTCCAGCGTACTTGGCTAAATACAGCCTATTCTGTGAGCTGGTAGTTCGACAAATGATTTCTTCATTACCCAGCAGTGCATCTACTCAATTGACAATACCTGTGTATTTGTCTGAATACATTTTTCAAATCCGACTCGGCCAAATATAGCAAGAAAATCCACAAAATAGTTACTTAATACTTGGCCAAGAAATTTGGACAATTATTACTCAATCATTTACTAGTTGATTTTGAGCACAATTTCTGTTAAATTTGCAATAAGTATTTTAACGAGTTTCTTAAATAACTGCCGTCAGTTCCTGAAATCATATCAATTATCTGCTCGGGAACAGCTTCAGCCAAATCCTATATGGACGCTTTTTCAAATCTTTTTTCAAGTATATTTTTAAACTGTGAAAACCTTGGCAAACATTTTCCTAAATGTGATGAAGCCGGCTAAATAATAATTTATTTTACAGTTACGAAAAACTCGGCTAAATATTTTGACAAGTTCCTAATTAAATGGCCAAATGTTGGAAAAAATATTAGAATGATTTTTTTAATATGCCTAAATAATTTGCCAAAGTCAAATATTAGAAAGTACGCTAGACTTGGCGAAGTATTTCTTGTGAGTTCTGAAATACTTGAACTTGTCAACTAGTAATGTCTAAAATCTGAATTTCTGAAATAACTTCATAATAGTCAAAATAGTAGTTCAAAAAATCAAAATTACGAGAAGTCGAGCATGAAACATTTGAGTCCACGTCCCAAACTGTTCCACCGATTTCAATGAAATTTTTAAACACATCCTAGTCCATACTAATTATTATAGCTCCTCACGGGTCGAGTAGTTATCCATACCGTACTCATACTTGGAACCGTACTCGAATTGTCGGAGCAAATTCCCCCTTAACCCGGACTTGTGTCTTCAAGTACGAGTATAAAATCCTGTACTCGGAGGACGGTATTATATTTCTTAATTTTTTACCGAACTTGGACCGTACTTACGATTATAAAACGATTATACCGACCGACCCGTACTTGAACTCGTACTCGAACCGTACTCGAGTATCAAGTACACCGAAAACAAAATTTTGTAGACGTTATTTTTTGTTAAAGAGAGATTGACATAGAAAAAAATAGTAGGTTCAACTAACAAGAATTTGTAACTGCAACTTACGAGCAGTGTTTGCAATGAAAATTTTCTCCAAAGAGATTAAAATGCCGATAATCAATAGATCAAGATTTTTTCTGATAGTCATATCGACTGGATTCTCTTCAGTCAGGTCAATCTCATTCTAACCTCCATTAATTCAGCCCTATTCTGCTGTTCCATTATATTTTACGGCGATAGGTAAATACTTACAATTATTAGTAACTACAGTAGTACTCAATTCGGAGCTGTGATAATAACTTACGCTGTAGGTGTAACGTTTCATGCTATTCGTAGTAATTTTGAAAACGGCTTTTCCTTTTTTGCTTTGGAATAACAACAACTTTTTTGTAATCAAGGAAATATGGATGTGGACTTTGTGCTGGAGGAAATTACTCGAGTATCAAATGTAAATCCAAGTACGGGTTCAAGTACTTTTGAATTTATGTCCCGAACTCGTACTCGTGCTTTGGTTTAAGTACTTTGAACGTACTCGTACTCGCTCTGGTACTCGTTAGAAATATACTCGAGTTCGAGTACGAAAACGGATACTCGACCGACGAGCACAAGTACCAATTTAAGTTGATACCGTACTCAACCCGTACTCGTACTCGAACTCAAAACTCGAGTATGTACTCGTACTCGTGAGGAGCTATAATACTAATTTTTCAAAATTATCAAAATATGTTTCTTAAGTGCTTCATTTTTGTTTAATTTGTAACGGGAAGTCTTGAAATGAGCTCAACATAATAATATAAATGCAGTAAGAAGAGATGGCCGTAGCTGACTCCGCCCTACGCCATACCCTTAAATTACCGCGGAGGGATAAATTTTGTTAATTTTATGAATTCGGTGAATGTTTTTCCCAATTTCAAAATAATTCGCTCTTTAATTTGTTTTTGAAATATGAAGAAATTAGCAACGTCTTCGAGCTAGTTTCGAAATATATTGCCAACGTTTTTTGTTATTCGTAAATATTAAATATATTTTTCAATTAATTAGAGCGTGAGCGAAATATTTGAAAATTTGTAAATGGCTGGCCAAATTCCTGCGTTCAATAAGTTATACAGAGATCGGAAAAACGAGAAATCCGTCTACACGGAATTGTATCATGTCAACACATTCAAGTTTAAATTCATTAGCTAATTGATGAATCTAGTGCACCTCGTGGGTACTAAAACATGGTACCTGTACCTGTACCCAAATATGGGTACTTCAGAATGTTGTACCTTTACCTGTACCTTCTTTGAAGTACCTAATACTTGAATGAAGGTACCTGTACTCAAACCTTTTTTTTACTTTTACTTGTTCCTTAAAATTACCTATACCCAAAAAGTACCCAGATTTTTACCTTTACCCAGGTACTTTGTTTTACCTACCCGGGTACTTTTTATGATGATGCGAATTCAGTTAAAAAAATTATTCTAATAATGTGCTCCAATTTATTCCCCTATAATCTATAACATCATGTTTTTCAAAAAATTGAATACGACTAAAATTAAAAACTACTTGAGTCATCAATCTTGCAATCGCGGTCATTTTAGTACTTCTGAACTCTACACATTTGATCTTCATCCATGGTTTTAGACAGAAGCATTTTCTAATGGTATCTCCTATGGAATTGTCAGTCGGTGGAATGCTAGAACACGTTTATAAGGAATCTCATTTCATGACACGGAAACGAGCATGCAGTGGAAGACTGTTGAATAGAGTGGCACGAGAATGTCATGGAAAGAACCACTTTAATTCAGTTTTATGCAATTAGTGTTTCTGGTCGGTATCGGGAATTCCCGAGGTTCCGGTTCGGTTTCGGTTCCGGTACGGTTTCGGGTCAACGGTTCAAAGAACCGTTCAAATTCGGTCCGGTTTAAGGGTCAACGATTTAAAGAACCGTTAAATTTCGGTCCGGTTTCGGGTACAAAAATCAAAACGGAAAGCTTTCGGGAAGAGTAAGTTAAAGCTGCCATTTATGATGAAAATGCGAAACATGCATTTTGGAAGCATTTGTCAACTATAATTTGAAAACCGAAACAATTTTGACTTCCATAAAAATGAATCCTGTACATTTTCTGCCGGTTCGGAAGGAAATCGGAATCGGTTCGGGAACCGGTTTAATTTTCCGGATCGGTTCCGGGAAGGCAAAATTTTCCCGGACTCGAACATATCGGTTCCGGTTTTGGGAACAGAAATGGGATTTTTTTCGGTTCGGGAAAATGAGTCGGATCGAGTCCCTGTTTTGGTACCGTTCAGAAACACTATATGCAATAGAGGACGCAAGCAGATAATAAAAAAGTACCTTGTATGAATCAGGTATTTTCTGAACGGCTACAGGTACTTTTGGAGCTGTACCTGTTCCCGTCAGGTAAAAACTGTTTCATGTTTTCTTTGTACCTGTACCTTTACCCGTAAATGTGCCCAATATTTAGGTAAAATTGGCTTGTACCCAGAATTTACCCATTCTGTTTGGGTACAAAAAATATTACCCAGTATTTACCTTTACCTGTACCTGTACCCAAATACCAGGGTAGTACCTGTACCCACGAGGGGCACTAGATGAATCAGAATAAAAAAACGGAACAGATCTATTAAATTATGGAAAACCATGCGGCAAAAACTACTTCAGTGATTTTGTACTTACAGACACTAGAATACACATGATTGTATTATGAACGGAAGAATATGATTTTTTCAATAAAATTTGACCCAATAAAATATTTTGCGGGATTTGAGATTTTTCACAGAATCAACATTATGCTGAATAGGAATTCGTCACAAAGTTAGCATTGTGTTGTGTTAGGGTTTGTAGCAAAATTAACGTTGTACTGAGCAAAACTTAAAAAAGTCAAAAAGTTAGATATTTAGGAAGAAATATATATTTGGGCCACACATTTTCAAGTTGTCACTTTCTGAGCCGTCTTAAACGTGTATATCGTCGGTGAAGAGGCAAAATGATCTAGGTGCATACTCGATTAGAATCAAAATGATCTACATAACGTTTTCCCTAAAAACTACAATTTTGGGTTTACTGCCTCCTAGGATTTATTTTGTATTTTATAATATAATTTAAACGCAGAATAACTAATTGTTTAGGAATAAAAAAGACTTTTAATTTCTTATTTACACGTATTGTTTTTATTATAATTTGCATCTACATCATTTTGCTTTTAAGAGAAACTACATCTAGATCATTTTGAATTTAAAATTCAATGCAAGTAGTTCATTTTGCCTTTAGTGAAACTGCATGTAGATCATTTTGATTCTAATCGATCATGCACCTAGATCATTTTGCCTCTTCATCGACGATATGAAACATGTATTATACGCAGTAATGCTGCTCATAGTCCTGGAAGTGGAGCAAAGTCAGAATGGTTTGGAAAATCTGGAATTCTCAGTATTTACAGGGCGTGGCTCAATGTTACTGGAGAATTGGCTCACGATTACGGTACCTCAATTCTAATCGCAGGAACTTTCACAATTTCCTATCACAATTGAGCGTGAATTAGTTCTTCCATATTTTGCCCCTACCTTGAATATTGTAACATGGCTTTAGTGAGGTTGATCTTTGAAATTGCAAACCGTTCCGTGAAACTACCGGGTCTTTTTCTTACATGTTGTTGGAATGTCACTCCGAAAACTTCCAAATCTAAGGCAGATATTCCATTTCTGGAAAATTCCCTTACTCAACGTTGATAATGAGGTTATCAATTGGGCAAAAATTTTCAATTCAAGATTTCTTTGGTCTATGAATGAAATAATCGCGGGGCGAACCGAAATGAGGGCTGAGTTCTACTTTCCCGGCCACAAAATGACCTTCCACCTTCCACCAGGATTTCCACCTTCCACTAGACCTTCCACTAGACCTTCCACTTGACATTCCAACAAAATTTTACAGATTGTTTACCTTCCAGATCTTTGCCCGTGTTAATTAACATAACCCTCTGTGTTCTGGTGGGTGAAACGCAAAGTGCGAACTGGAGATAGTGTCCTGTAGCACTTGTGCAGGTTAAGGTTGGGGGGTCATGTGTATGTATTGGGAAGGAGTATTGGAGTGAGTGTGTCTGTTTTGGGGGAATGTTGGGATATGTATGTGATATTTCAAAGGTCATGTGGAGGAGTACTTTGTAAAGTACTGGAAAGTGAGAGGAGGTGGATAAGGTGGAAAAGCTCTGGGCTGATCTCCTGCGTGAGGTCGAGCTCCAGAGAAAAAGAGAGAGAGGTTTTGGACTTTGAGCAGAGCTGTACTTTATTTTATTGAGTTCCTTCCATTTTTGAAAACTTTCATAATTTTGGAAATAAAAGTAAAAAGTCATTTCCCATCCAGAATAAACAATTCCCCTTGCTCTGCATTTAATTACACGCATAGTGGAAGAAGCTTACGATTGCCAGCTTGGGAGAAGCAGAAGGGAATAGCATCTCTTAATATTTTGGAACATCAGGCTCACGCGTCCCCCACTCATCCGAGCTATACCATAAGAGGCGCCGCATTTTCCTGGATTTTTCTGGTTTTTGGCAAACGAATAGTCGCACTATAATTGGACTTTATCTCCCTTTGGCCATTAGTTTGCTTCATAGCTTCCAGTTCCAGTAATGAGCAACGGTAAAGGACATCAGCCATTACCCTCCGTCAGTACATCAGCAGTAAATGTAAAGGTGCAAACTTATATTTTTTTTGGGGAAATAATTTGAACTTGAGTTCCTCTTTCTATTTCTTTTCAATAAGTCAACTCACTATCACATCAGCAAATTCACAGTAGGAATTTCAGTGACGTTAACCCCCTTCAATTTTTAAGATCCATTTCAATGTAATATTAGCCTTCAATTCAACTTGTATTTTTTTTATATAATTGTCAACTTCGCACTCATACCATTTTCTACAATTTCAATTTTTCTCAACATCGCTCCTAGTTAGCAGTAGCTATTTAAATCAGTCACAACTGCGTCTTTACATATTTAAACCAGCTCTGATTTTTTTTAAAGTCTAGTTCATTACCCTCAACCAAGATTCAGCCTGAATAGTAATTTGCATAAGTTCATGGTGGCAGTCGCCTGCCTTACCTCTCACTAATAACGCTACCCACAACCCTAATTTCCCTACAAAGAATAATTTTGAACAAAAAGTTCATTCCTCCCTTTACCCCAAGCTTGAATAATTTTAGATGCTTTTACTGCTTGTGTTTTCACACTTTTTTTTGCATAACTCATTTGGCAATTCATCCATGGTCCTAAGTTTTTAGAATTGTCGCATCACTCTTTCCTATATCTGGACGTTTTTCTTTGCATAAGGTGACAAATTGTCATCACCAAACGGAACAACCGGAGGCCTTATGCCCGAATTTCTTTTTGTATGACCCCTGCGATAATGAGATCCCAGTAATTTTTTTATGTTGATTTAAATGTGGAGTTTATGATATTGTAAGTCCCCTGCGGAACTATTTCCCAACTTTTAATTTTTATTTAAATTAAACTCAAACTAGGGTGGCTCGTGCAGCATAATAGCATAATTAAGCAGCTATTTTTTTACATACACGCTCAGCATATAGCCATCACACCTGAGATAATCAACGTTTATCTGCAATTGCAACTACTTGCTTGCGTGCTTTTAATTGCTTTTATTAGTTTTAGTTTTAGTTTTTTATTTCTACTTTCAGTATTTCAACACTCATATAGTTGGTACTCAGTTACATTAGTTTCATAATGTCAACGTTAACCAAAGATGAGGTAGCTGAGATAGTAAAGATTGCTGTACAATCTATTGTACAGGCTCGTCAGCAAGATCCATTGTCAGGCTACGAAATTATTAGTGCAATTCGGAAGTATGATGGATCCAGTAATTCCATCGAGTGGATTACTGAATTGGAACAGGATATGGTAACATACAGTGTCGATACCAAATGGGCAATCGCTAACTTTGATAGATTTTGGAGTGGTTTGGCTAGCCAGTGGTGGATACCACGAAAAAATAGTATCAAAGCCAGAGTTAATGATCCAGCATCCACACCTGTTATTGTTACGACGATTTGGGATGAAGTGAAGAAAGAGTTTACTAGCTTCTTCAGTGACGCAAGCACTAGGGAATCAGCTCGCTCCCAGAACAGAGCGTTCCCCTTTGAAAAAAGGAGATGACCCCAAAGCTTATGTCACCAAGAAGTGCTTACTATTTCATAGTATGGATCCAGCCATGCACATGTCTGAGCAAATTCGCAGATTGCTTAGCGGATTACCGGACGGAATCCGGGAATTCGTCTGTGCTGCTCACATAACATCCATTGCAGAGTTTGAGGAACGGCTTCGGAACCAAATTGAGATAGGAAAACCTAGAGTACACAATTCACAGAAATCCCATACAACCAAACCAATAGCTACTTCTTCCAGTTCTAATTCCAATCATAATCCATCTGCATCATCAACTACTGCACCTAGGCAGAAATTAACTTCCGACCAGCTTAAGACCTTGGTAGACAGTAGCGGTCGCAAAATATGCACTTACTGTAACAAAGCATTTCATATTATGAGATTCCGCTACAAGAAGTGCGATGATGAAGGCCGACCTCGACCTTCGCGTCAATCCGGGTCCAAGGCACCCACTGATAATTCGCAGCCGGAAAACTAATAATCCGTTCGAATTTGCGGGAAATTCGGGCGGATTGGATCGATTTTTCGGAGCTTCCTTTCCATTTAATTAGATTTCCATTAACATTTTATAATTCGTATAGGAAAACTGCTAGCCCAGCGTTAGATTTGCACACGCCAGGATTGCAGATTCCAAATCATTTAGTTTTTAGTAAGGTTCCAATTAAGGTCAAGTCACCTTCAGTTGTTAAGTCACCTTCAGTTGTTAAGTCACCTTCAGTTGTTAAGTCACCTTCAGTTGTTAAGTCACCTTCAGTAATTACTTCAGTTAAGCATAATTTTAACAATACACAAAGTCCATTTCAGATTCCGTGTTCTAACAGATATGGAATACTTCCATGTGAGGATATAGATATGGTGTCACTTCCCTCCAGCATTTCATACAAACAGCCATTCGCACCACATCCAATAAGACCAGCATTCCCATATCCTATAACACTTCAAGATGGAAATGTCTATGATGCCAGCATAGATACGGGGGCCGAAATGTGCACATTGTCGTTCAGAATGCTCGCCAGGCTTAAGTTGCAGGATAAGTTGGTTACAATACCGCCGTTCCTAATGTCGTTGTCTGTAGATGTTCTAGTTAATCACGAAGTTAACACATATGTTCCAATGGAAGTCTGTCTGGAAGGGTTCTCACCAGTTACTCATTTTTTCTATATGATTGCAGGGGCAACCAGCGATGTCGTTATTGGAATGGATTTTATCAGAGAGCACAAAGTCATTATTGATGGTCCTAATGAAACTCTTTACCCCAGCTCTCAAGTTACCATTCACAATCCTGTAAATTCAATTGACACACTACCTAATCCACAATTTCAGTTAAATCCTAATTGTAATGATTTTATTCCGCAGGTGAAATTATCAGGCAATGATGAAAGTGCTGCCACGGTGCTTGCAGAATCTGAGCCTGTCGTGGTAAATTTTCCTTTTAATGAAATTGAAATCCCAAACGATCCTTGTCCTGCCATCAAAGTAGTCAGGCTTTGTAAAGTTCAAGTCATTCCCCCAGCATCAGGGAAGGTTGTCACCATCCATACATCAGATGGTTATTCTGGCGAATGCATATTTGAGCCAAATAGAAGTCACTGTGCTAGATTCGGCATAGGTTTAGCTCGCACTCTCCTCAAAGTTAATAATGGGAAAGGTCAAGTATGCATTTCAAATTTCACCGATCTGCCAGTTACAGTTCCAGCATTACGCGGTCTAGGAAAATTAGTCCCTTTAGATGCCGATGATATAGCTTTACCGTTCATAGATTCGGAAGGAATTATCATGAGGACGGAGAATGATGTAGGTCATGCAGAGGAACAATTTACATCTGAGCAATGGAATCAGTTTCATTTTGGAGACGACTTATCTCAGCACCAGCTAGATTCACTGAAACTGGTCCTGGCACACCGCCGTGCGGCATTTGCATTTGAGGATTCCGAATTAGGTGAAATCAAGGGAGTGTCTTGCGAAATAGACACAGGTGATTCACTGCCAGTAGCGCAGAACCCTTACAGAGTTGGCTTTAAACAGCGCCAAATCATTAATGACATTGTGGCTAAAGATTTGGAAATAGGACTTATTAGAGAAAGTACATCTCCATATGCAGCACCAGTTGTACTCATACCCAAGAAGGAAACTGGTAAGTACCGGCTGTGCGTAGACTATCGCAAGTTACACCTGTCAGTCAAGAAATATGTATATCCGTTGCCACGCATTACTGATGTTGTTGATAGGCTCAGCGGGGCTAAATGGTTTTCCAAGGTAGACGCACGGCAGGGCTACCATCAAATCCCAATGGATCCTGAAAGTAGACATAAGACTGCGTTCATAACACCTGATGGCAAGTATGAGTGGAATTACATGCCACAGGGATTGAATGTTGCTCCTTCAGTTTTCCAGCGTGCAATAAATAAGATACTATCTACATACAAATGGCATATCGCATTAGTCTACCTGGACGATGTGATAGTTTTCTCGCCCACATTCGAGGGAATGGTGGAGCGGCTGGAGAAAGTCCTTGACAAATTTATTGAATTTAATTTGAAATTAAAACCCGATAAATGTTATTTCGGTTTTCAGGAGTTAGACTTCGTTGGCTACACCATCTCGAAAGACGGGTTTGCAGTTGAGAAGGTATTAACTCAAGCGGTCATAGACTATCCTAAACCGAAGAATGTTATAGCAGTAAGGAGGTTTTTGGGAATGATTGGTTGGTTCAGACAGTTCATCCGAGACTTTAGTATAATTGCTATTCCCCTTTCTCGGTTAACCAAGAAAGACTCTTGTTTTAAATGGGGTGAGGAGCAAGAAGCCTCTTTCAACGAACTTAAGTCCCGGTTGACCAAAGCACCAATTCTGGCTTTCTTTGACGAGAAAGTCGAAGTGGAATTATGGTGTGATGCATCTGCGGACGGAGTAGCTGCCGTCGCCTGTCAAGTACAGGAAGGTAAAAGAAAAGCCCTAGGTTATGTCTCCAAAACCCTCACCAAAGCGCAAGTCAATTGGGATACGACTAATCGGGAAGCTTACTCAGTCTTATTTGGAATAACTAAGTTCAAGCATTTCATTTACGGTTGTCATTTTAAAGTCTGCACCGATCATGACAGTCTCAAATACCTCCTAAATCTCAAAGACCCACACGGCCGTTTAGCGAGATGGCAATTAGCCCTTGAAGAGTTTGACTTCGAAGTTATACATAACAGAGGGAAATATCATGTTGTCCCAGACGCTTTCTCTAGAGCTCCACTACCGCCCAAAGATGATGAGTCTGAATTACTTGATCAGAGTATTTTTGGGGTTAGTGATAAACCGAAGTATATTCATTTATGTAAGATCCAGATTGACACGAGCAAACGTGAATTTATTAACGACAATCAGTCTCTATTTGAGTATGCACAGGAATTTCAAGGAGCTTCATTTTATGCCTTGCAGTATGCTGATTCCAAACTACGCACTATCATAGATTTAGTCTGCCAATCCCAGCTGCAAATTGAAGAAGGAATACCTCACAAGTATGCATCCGATTACGCATTAATTGATGGAATTTTATACAAGGCAAACTATAAAGACTCCAGTAGGCTCTGGTTATTATGTGTCCCTAAAGTTCTACAACACAGAGTTTTTAAGGAAATTCATGAGACAGCTTTAGGTCACCAAGGTTATCATAAAACCCTCCAAGTTATTAAATCCCGGTTCACCTGGCCACGAATTGATCAGACTGTTCGTCGGTTTCTAAAGCATTGCCAAACCTGCTTATTTCATAACGCCAATTATGAAGTCACCAAAGGGTACACTCCAGTCATAGCACCGGTAGAACCAATGACCCGCATTGCCATAGATTTTATAGGAGAGTTCAAACGAACTCAGCGCAATAAAAGAGCTGCGCTAACTATAGTAGATCAGTCAACCCGATGGCTTGAGGCATATCCCACGAAGGACCTCACAACTAGTTCAGCTATTCATGCAGTTAATTCTTGGATTTTGAGATTTAGTACGCCCAGCGTTATAGTATGCGATAATGGGGCTGCTCTTACTAGCCAGGAGTTTCAAGACTTTTGCGCTAGGAAAGGCATTAAACTCATTTTTATCTCGCCTAATCATCCTAGTAGCAACGGCATATGTGAACGTACTCATGCCAATATTAACCGAATTATAGCTAAACACGTCAATGAGAATCACAAGAATTGGGATACACTATTGCCGGAAGTTTCTGCAAGGCTTAACTCAGTTGTTAACGAAGTAACCAAGTACTCTCCATATTTTTTGTTATACGGTAGGCACCCAAACCTTACGGTGGACGGTATTTTACCAGTAGTAAAGAAAGCAACTGTAGACAGGTTCGACAATTTCAAGAATCTCATCAATTCTCGTTGGCAGGCCAATGAGAATACATGTAGGTAGCAGCTTCAGCAGAAGCTTAAGGTAGACAGAATGCATCCTGTGAAACCTTTTGAAATAGGCGACCTAGTTTTACAAAGGTCCTTTTATCGGAAACCAGGTACTACAGGGAAGTTCTTAGTCAAATATAAAGGTCCCTACCAGGTCTTTGCACACCCTGCACCCTTGACGTATTATCTATTAGACTTACGCGCTAAGGGTCAGCGTATCAAGGATCAAGTTTACTTAATTGCTCACGCCCATAATCTTAAACGGTATTATGCACCGCTTGATGACAGTTTACTGTCAGACAGTCTACACATAGACCTGTCATCTCAAGGGGATTCCATTGTTTCTAAGCCTTCGCACATTTCTGATACCGCTGAATCCATCGCGCGCATCCCATCAAATGGATCAGAGTTATCAGATAGGCTGAAGTTGGCTATTTATGAAAGGTTTAGTACGCGTGAGAGTAATAGCCAAATCTCAAATGATCATTTTAGTGATGCCGTTAGCGGCGAAGTCTCGTCAATTGTTCAGAGCATCGCCAATTTTTTTTAACAGATTCTTCTTGAAATGCATCTAGTGTAGTTGATGAAGACTCTAAAAACACATCTAGTCATAGTAGTATAAGTTTTAACCTTTTAAGTAATGTTAGCTCGAATTCTCAGCAGGCTGAGAAATCATCTAGTAGTCAGGATATGTTTGATTCTGTCAGTGCTGGCAGCAGTGCTGCTTCAGCAGAATCAGTTTTAGATAATTCCGTCCCTTTTAATTCATCCGCATCAGTCACCGTAGTAGTAGAGCCAGGTCCCCCGCAACCCAGGTCTCTACAAGATAATTTTGTAGCCGAAGCAAGTAATGACATACGATTAGTTAGTCCTTCGTTGATTCCAGAGGTTGCCGAAAACGTAGAAGTACCTGCCAGTGCTTCTCGGGCAAGTTCGGTATGCTCAATTGCTAGTCAAGAAGCCACGACAACAAGGTGTGGCAGAATCATTAAACCACCTAAACGATTTGGTTACGATGCACTAATTAGATTACGTACAATTTTTAGTCAAAAGTCTAACTCGCCACAATCTACTTGCTGAAGTTTTACCTATACCAGTAGAAACTTTGAATCTTGTCTACAATTCACGAGTTTAAATCGTATTGCATGATATTCTTTACTTTTCTTTTACTTCTTCTTGGGGAACTCAAGTTCATATGCTAATTGGTTCGAAGCTTTTACTTTAGTTTATTACAGGTAACTGATTTGGAACAATTGGGCCTCAGCTCCCATAAATCGGCAAGCTATAACTTAGGCCTACCTTATGTTCGACATGGAGAGCTTCGCACCGACATACAACTTCTTTCAAGTCTGGCTGACCTTTATGTAGCAAAGCCAGTCAGTGGATTCACCATTCCCAAGCTAGTTGATCCAGCAAATGTTCATGATCCATCCAAGGACTATAACCCGTTCGGACCTATCATAATGCCTCAGCTGGTAACATCAACAGGTCGTATGTCGCCAAAACGACATCTCACTTTGGTCGAGAACATCCCTACAACACCCATTACAGAGTCTGCAGCTAAAGAAGTGCAACAACTGAAGATCATCCATAAACCCAGCATTAAGAGAAACTATCCCATAGCCAAGCCCCCATCATTATTAACTTTAAATCCCACCGAAATCAAATCTTTCCGTATTAGTTGCTTAAGGTGCAAAGGACCTCATAAAGTTAAAAATTGTACTGCTCCCCGAAAAATTAAATATCCCGTCAAACAACCACCCATCCCTATGTTTGAGGATTGGATGTAATTGCATTCAAATAAATTTCCAATCTTTCTGTAAACTCGCACAAATAATTGGCTTATATATATGTATAAATATTTCAATTCTTGGTTCAATCTTGTGTAAATTCAGTCCATTCGTATCTATAAATCATTATGAAGAGTGTAAAGATCGGGACGATCTATGTTCATTCAAGTCCGGGGTACTGTCCTGTAGCACTTGTGCAGGTTAAGGTTGGGGGGTCATGTGTATGTATTGGGAAGGAGTATTGGAGTGAGTGTGTCTGTGTTGGGGGAATGTTGGGATATGTATGTGATATTTCAAAGGTCATGTGGAGGAGTACTTTGTAAAGTACTGGAAAGTGAGAGGAGGTGGATAAGGTGGAAAAGCTCTGGGCTGATCTCCTGCGTGAGGTCGAGCTCCAGAGAAAAAGAGAGAGAGGTTTTGGACTTTGAGCAGAGCTGTACTTTATTTTATTGAGTTCCTTCCATTTTTGAAAACTTTCATAATTTTGGAAATAAAAGTAAAAAGTCATTTCCCATCCAGAATAAACAATTCCCCTTGCTCTGCATTTAATTACACGCATAGTGGAAGAAGCTTACGATTGCCAGCTTGGGAGAAGCAGAAGGGAATAGCATCTCTTAATATTTTGGAACATCAGGCTCACGCGTCCCCCACTCATCCGAGCTATACCATAATAGTTAATGCGTTGCCCCTGTATGCGACTATTCAAAAGGTAAATCAGCGTTTTAATTTATTGGGAAAAGTAAGTCGCAGCGCTAAGTTTTCGTCATGCCATTAATCGTAAGTTTTTACGGAATTTGCTAAAAACATTTTAAAAATTTTGTTAAAAATCAGTTCACCGGTAATTACGGCAACTGAGCCTTTTCGAATCACGTGGTTTTCCAGTGGTTGATTTTTATCAGTCCTTTGACATAATTCTATACAATAACATCGAAATCTTACCATCGTACTTGTACATATCAGTATAATGATTTTGTAACAGTAACTTGTTTTCTCAAAGGTAAGCTGCATTTTTATAGTTAATTACATGAGTTAATTTTAACTTAAAACAGTCTAGTGTTTTAACCTTCATGTTAATTTTACGAATAAAAAATGCGTTAACACACTGAAATTGATCCAAGACTGTCATTTTCTAGATGAATAGGCACAAAAGAAATGAGCTTCGGCCATGCAGTAACTCAGGTAGGGAGGCATTATAGTATGTTTTGAGTTAGCGATTTGTAAATATTGTCAAAGCCAGACTACAGAGTCTGTATGGGTAATGTGGGTAGTCACGTGGAAGTTCAGGTGGAATGATCAAGGGGAAGGTGGAAGGTTAGATGGAAAGTCTGGTGGAAGGTCAAGTGGAAGTTCGGTGGGAGGTCAAGTGGAAGTTTGGTGGGAGGTGGAAGTCTGGTGGAAGTTACTTAAGTATTATAGTGTTAATATATGGGTGAGTGGAAGGTGGAAGGTCATTTTGTGGCCGGGAAAGTAGAACTCAGCCGAAATGAGTCTCAGCCTCATGGCAGTCAGAACGTGGACCTCGTATTGACCTTAACTCACCACAGTTGGTTACATGACCTCATTTAGACCTTACAGTTCAAAAGCAGTCCCACGACCTCAGATTAAACAAAAATTTACCGCGGAACTGTTATGCGGGTATAAAATATTGCACCACTTTCCCAAATTATGCAAGGTTTCAAAACCATTCTCTCAGATTCGTAATTTATCGTGGAACCTCCCTTTCCCTAGTAAAAAGTTATGTAAAAAATGGGAAAGAGCTATTAAATGATGGAAACCCACACGGCAAAATCATTAAAAAATTGTTTTATCGATCTTATACTTACAGACAAGAATACTCATGGTTGAATTATGTATAAGAGGATATGATTTTTTCAATGAAATTTCGATGAGAACTTCAGAGTGTTCCGTCCCTAGCGATTCCATTGCTGTGGTAGGGTCAACTCAAAGTTTGCGATTATCAGTGAAAAAAGTATTCTTTAATAGAAACGATCGTTGAGTACAGAATTGGCTCCACATGAAAAATTACATTGAGAATCTAAGATACAGGTTAAGGTAGTGTTGAGATGAGTGCGGTAGAAAATCATACTCACGTAGCCCATTTGGCCTACTCAGCGACTATATTTTCCTAACTTTATGTGGAATAACATTATATTTTTTCTAATTTTATCACATAATTATAATGCACGCATTTTTCCTCATGCGTTGTAAGTATATTCCATGCGCGGTTGTATATTGTACAGACACGTGCATAATTTCTAATCGCCTTTAAAATATTCTCTCAACTTATAATTAATTAATTTTCAAGCTGCTAACTTCACTGGATCTGATTTAAGAGAGCATCCGAGCTCTATTAAAGTTAAGGCTGACTTAAGGAAAAATTTAAGTTCTTTCGTTGTAATGGATACGACTTGAGTCTGACAACGCGGTCTTACAATTATCACTACCGGAGTTAAGGACTTGTATTGTTCGATATTGAGTCCGGCCCTTCCTGAGAGGTGTATGGGAGGTTTCGTGGAGGACAATATTTTGTGGGTAGTTGTACAAATGTTTTTCTAAATTATTATGTGTTTGGCGAATTATTTTCTAAATTCCTGTTGAATCCTTAATGCCAGTTCCTTTGTACTTGGCTAAATACAGTACATTCTGTGAACTGGTAGTTCGCCAAATGATTTCTTCAGTGGCCAACAGTGCAACCTACTCATTTGACATCAGCTGTGCACTTGTCTTAATACATCTTTCAAATCTGACTCGGCCAAATATAATTAGAAAATACGCGAAATAGTAGGTCAAGAAATATGGACAATTACCAGGGTTGGCAAGTGTTAAGAAATGGCCTGGCCGTTATTGTTTAAAATCCGGTTCTTACCGGCTTGGTCCAATTGCTTGGGTTGGTATAAAATGGTCGTAATTAATATTATCCAAATAAATCCACTGTCCAATAAAAACCGGTTTTAACCAAAACGTACCACCGGTTTGGCTAATATTACGCATGCATGAACACAGGGTTGCCAAGTGGTCAGAAATGGCATGGTTATTATTGGTTAAAATCCGGTTCTAACCGGCCCGGACCTGTTGTGTAGGTTGGTATAAAATAGCCATAATTAATACTATCCAAATAAGTCCACTGACCAATAAAAACCGGTTGTTACCATTGGCTAGGCATTATTTGTAAAACATTCGCAGCTGGCGTAGTTATAGTTTTTGTCAATTCTAAAATACTGTCAAATGTTATTTGAGAATTTTTAGAACGTTGGGCAAATATTTTTGTCAATGTCCAAATTCCTGGTTAAAATATTTTGTGAATTTTAAACAAGTACATAATATGCATGGCGTCGACGCACCTTCCACTCCAGACCTCTGGTCTTAATTCTTGCAGCGGGCCAAGTTGTGGTGATTTCCATTCATGAAATTTCCATCAACGATGATTTTCTCCTCCGGACATTCATTGGCCCATTTATTCATTTGCTGTAAAATAAAAAGAAATTCCAATGTAACTCAATAACTTCTAAAGTACCATAAGGATTTCAATGAAAATGTTACCCGCTGATTTGAGCGGTTAAGTTACCGCAGTTCACATCAATTAACGTCAAAATGTCAATTTGTGGGTTAAGTAAATTATTATTAATTTTTTTTCATTTTGTGAACATTTCCAACACTATACAATGTGAAGTTTGAAATCATTTCCTATACTGGACAATGTTCATTTCGCTTTCATTTCCTATAGTGGACAATGTTAATTTCGCTGTCATTTCCTATACTGTACAATATTAATTTTGTAAACATTTGGTATACCGCATAATGCTAATTTTGCTATCATTTCCTATACTGGATAATGTTAATTTTGCTATCATTTCCTATATTGGACAATTTTAATTTGCCATAATTTCCTATTCTGGACAATGTTAATTTCGTGAACATTTCCTACACTGGATTAGCTGGACTGCTATTAGTTCCAAAACTACACAATATTAAATTTGTGAAAAAATCCTGAATAACGCCGTTTTAAGTTGGATATAATTTCTCAGAACTGTCATGTGGCATTTAACCTATTAAATCACAAATCCCCGAAACTAATACAGGGTTTTAAAACAATTCTGGAAGATTTCACCTTCACATCAGAACCCCGAATTTTGCAGAAGCAGCAGGGGTAACGTAATTACATCCAGTATACTTACACCATAAGAGCCTCATTTTAAGAGAATTTTCTCTATGAAGGTAAAAACACATGTTATTACACAGGCATTTTTATTCGAGAGCAAATCTGACATTTTGGGAAAAATCGGGGAATAAACTAGAACTATTAATACAATTTGACCGTTGATTTGAAAATCTGTTGAAAATTTTGCAAGAAAACCGTTCGAAAATGCCTTGGAGTGTACATTTATTGGTTTTGCGTCGCAACATTAAATATTGATAAGAGTTATATTCTGTATATTTATATATATGAGATTCTAAAAATTAGTCGTACGGGTCAAAGTGGAATAGAATACAAGAAATAATGCGTTTAATAAATTTTACAATATTAATGTCACTATGGTATATACCATAAATATGTAGATATATGTGTGCATATTACTGACAAGCGCATACAGTAATTTCATCGACGTTGTATAAAATTGTAGTGGGATACTCAAATGTACTCTTTTTGGTTCAAGTTTCGTCGTGTTTCCACAACATGGAATCATCTGTGACTTGGACTTCCGTTTGTAATTACTATTTGTATCTTTTGATCAAGTATTTTAATTAATTAAAAAAAACTCATGTTGACCACACCTGAAAATTTTGAAAAAACGTGAATTTAAAAGTTACAATAGTTTCCGAACATTTTCAGTATCTTTTGACAAGGGTTGTGTTTCCTCTTGACGGTTTTAGTTCACTTAACGCAAGTTACTGCTTTGTAAGAAAAATACAACTGCAAACCTAGTTAATTTTCACGGGTTCTATAATTTGATACTTGGGACAGATAGGCTGGCTTTTACTTTCCCGACCAGATTTAGAGGCCGCTCTTAGAAAAAATGACAAAATGAGGAGGTACGGAATTTGCCACTGAAGTCAACGAATTGGGCGAAGCATGAGAAAAATATATTGAACAGTTGTGAAACATTGCTCGTAAGAATTTTAAAAAAATCTCTTTACACATTTAATAAATTCCCAGGGATCCGATGAATATTGCGCCCACTATGTTGGAAGTGATACACGAATTGGGCAACTTGTTTGAGTTGATCAAAATAATTGGCGGAATTTCTAGGACTTAACAAGTATTTGTATGCTGCCTATTATTGACATATATATTTGGTATATATGTCATATATGTATATATATGTAATGTATATCCATATGTTCCATATATCCACAGAAATTGATGAAAATATTTTTCAGGATTTAGTGAAACTGACTAAATTTGTGTTTCTTATTCATCAATTAACTGCTCAAACCAAACTTGAATGTGATGACATGATTTAATTCCTTGTAGACAGATTTCTCCTTTTTCCGATCTATGTATAAATTACTCAATGTAGGGATTTGCAAATGTTCAAAAATTTCATAAGACTTCATAATACTTCAAAAACAAGAGACGAAATATTTTCAAATTTGAACAAAAATTCACCAAGTTAATGTATGTATGTAATAAAAATCATCGCTCTGTCTCTTTTAAAACATATTTTGATAATTTAAAAAAAATATTGCTATCAGTACGGACTGATATGTGTATAAACATTTCATTAAAATAGGTGGAACAATTCAGGACGTAAACCGATGTTTACCAAAAAACTCATCAGAGAAGTGGTCTACAGAATGTTCAATTATGCACATGTTTGTACAATACTCATTTTGACGAATATTGACCAATCTGAGGGAAAAAACTGATTTTGACGAATATTCGCCAATCTGAGGGAAAAAACTGGTTTTGACGAATATTGGCCAATCTGAGGGAAAAAACTGGTTTTGACGAATATTGACCAATCTGACGGAAAAAACTGGTTTTGACGAATATTGGCCAATCTGAGGGAAAAAACTGATTTTGACGAATATTCGCCAATCTGAGGGAAAAAACTGGTTTTGACGAATATTGGCCAATCTGAGGGAAAAAACTGATTTTGACGAATATTCGCCAATCTGAGGGAAAAAACTGGTTTTGACGAATATTGGCCAATCTGAGGGAAAAAACTGGTTTTGACGAATATTGACCAATCTGACGGAAAAAACTGGTTTTGACGAATATTGGCCAATCTGAGGGAAAAAACTGGTTTTGACGAATATTGAACAATCTGCGGGAAAAAACTGGTTTTGACGAATATTGGCTAATCTGAGGGAAAAAACTGATTTTGACGAATATTCGCCAATCTGAGGGAAAAAACTGGTTAATCTTGGGAAAAAGCGAGTCCCTATTGCGAAGGTCTAGATGTCTGGCTGTTAGGCTGTCTGTTTGTAGAGGTTGTCTTGTCGGGACGATATCTGCAGATTCATTGCTACTACATACTGCTTTTTTTACCGGGACAGATAAGGCAAAACGGAAGAACCCTATTGTTTTTGAAGGACATTGTATCATTCGTTTGACCTCAGAAAATTAAATGAGGTCACGTATAAACTCATAGTAACACAAATGTGTTCACATTGGGGAGTACAGCTTGCGCCATCTATTGTAGGATTTGTTGTTTACATTAAATTGTGTGTTCTAACCACCGGTAGAGGTCGGGAGTACTTGTACATTGTGTTTTAAAATTGAATATGAAACGTTTTGCACAATTTACTATATGCGTACTGAATATAATACTACGTACAAGGAAGCACATGTGTAAACCAGTTTTTTCTTTTTCGTCAGTTAACATCTTTGCCCAGTACATATAATGTGACCTAGGGGAAAATTAAATACACGCTTCCTTGTGCACACCACATTGCTGTTAACCCTTGTTGCAACTACTACTCGGAACAGTTCAATTCGATTCAAAATTTGCAGTTCAGTTCAGTTTGAGCAGTGAACTGAAACGAAAATTTGGTTTCGGTTCAGTTCAAGGAAAAACAGTTCAGTTCAGTTCAGTTTCACCCGATGAACTGAACTGAATCGGTGAATCAAACAGTTCAGTTGCAGTGTTTGGTAAACAATAACAATTGCGGATGTACACACATAGAGCTCCAAATTTAGTCGTCCGAGTCAATCCCAGAAAAAACTGATTTCTTTTTCCGAGTAACCTAATTCGTCTCAATTTTAATTTTTTTAGCTCCGTAATCAAGCCAGAATTTTAAGTAGCTGTTGAAGTTTTAAAGAAAGTAATGCGAAATGCAACTTCTTGAGCCCCAAGCTTGGTACAGCAGCAGCAATGTCCCATGGAATTATTAAACGATTTTTTTATAATAATAAAGTAGTTAATAAACTGTTCATTATTCGTTAAATAACTATATATCAGAATGAAAGATAAGAATGTACGTTTGTGCACGTTTCCAGCAAGGAACCCGCTTGCAAACCGACTGAACTGCAGTTTGCATTATATGGTTCAGTTCGATTCAAATACTGAATCGAACTGTTCAGTTCAGTTCAACAGCTGAACTGAACTGAATTATAATGAATCAAACTGAACTGAACTGAACCGAATCGGAATTTCTCGGTTTTGAACTGAACTGGTCCGAGTACTAGTTGCAACAATCCGCCGGCGATTCGCCCTTTGGTGACTTATTGTTAGCACGTAGTGCTGATCACAGATGATTTTTAGAAAATTGGAATAATATGCAGTATTTGTCAATGTCCAAATTCCTGGTCAATTTATTTTGTGAATTTTAAAGTTTTAAGTATATAACACATGGTGTCGCAAACGTTCCACTCCAGGCCTCTGGTCTTAATTCTTGCAGGGGGTCAAGTTGTGGTGATTTCCATCAACAAAACTGATGATTTTCTCCTCTGGGGAACATTCAGTGACCTGTTTATTCATTTCTTCTCAATTAGAGAAATGCCAATGTGTCTCAACAACTTCTAAAGTACCCTACGGATTTCAATGAAACGGTACCCGATGGTTTTAGGGGTTGAGTTGTCGTAGTTTCCATCACTTAAGCTTAAAATGTCCATTTGTGGGAGAAATTAATTGTTATGAATTATTTTAAATTTTGTGAACATTTCCTACACTGAAAAATGTTAAGTTCTCTATCATATGCTACACTGTACAATGCTAAGTTTGCTATCATTTCCTATACTGAGCAAAGTTTCAATCGGTTGACCGACAGCTCAATGAGCAAAGCGATGAGAGTCGTATGCGTTTCACATGAGTGTAAATGAAAATTAATTCGCAGCTTGTTTTGGTAGCGCAATTTGTTTTTTGATTAGCGATATTTTTCCGAAATTCTCAGAAACTGAAATATTTTAACTGGTTTGCATACACGCATGCTGAAATGTTAAGGTGAAGTTTAAAACCCAATACCATTTTGTATGATATCTCTATTTTTCGAATTTTCGAAAATTGGAAAATTCGAAGTGGCTTGCACAACTACATGTTCAGGGAAATGTGCAAAGGAAATTTAAAGCGTAAATATGTTTTTAACATTTTTGCAAATTTCTCGAAATGTCGAAAAATTTAAAATTCAAAATGGTTTGTATATCGTCAGGAGGTTGTGTTGATGGATTTTTTTCCAGCTTAGCTCAATCAACCCTTTGTGTCGACAAGTTCAAAATCAAGATCGCTCCAGGATTCCGTTTGTTGAAATGTTTGCCATAATTTTTCGTAAAACTGGCGAATTCGAAGTAATGGTTTTTTAAATAATTAATTAATAAAAATCAGTTTTTTATAATTTCCTTTTAAATTGCTTAACTTCAATTAAAAATAACTTGTTGTAAAGCCCTTTTTCTTGGAATTTTTTTTCAGCACTTGCTGTTAAAGTTGCAAAAACTAACTTTAGACTGACAATTGTTACTTGCTCTAAAGTCTTGCTGAGCATGTTCTTGTATTGATGGTGTAAACTACTCGTGTTATTTTATATTTGTGGCTCGTTTGATGCGCATAAACATGAGCCAGGGTACGATGTTTTGTAAATCTCCCTGGAAAATAATTTCTAAATCTGCCTGCTGAATCTTACGTCCCTGCAATCAGTTTTTTGACTTCAAATTGGTCAATATTCGGCAAAATCAGTGTTTTGACTTCAAATTGGTCAATATTTGCCAAGATCAGTTTTTTGACTTCAAATTGGTCAATATTCGGCAAAATCAGTGTTTTGACTTCAAATTGGTCAATATTCGCCAAGATCAGTTTTTTGACTTCAAATTGGTCAATATTCGGCAAAATCAGTGTTTTGACTTCAAATTGGTCAATATTTGCCAAGATCAGTTTTTTGACTTCAAATTGGTCAATATTCGGCAAAATCAGTGTTTTGACTTCAAATTGGTCAATATTCGCCAAGATCAGTTTTTTGACTTCAAATTGGTCAATATTCGGCAAAATCAGTGTTTTGACTTCAAATTGGTCAATATTCGCCAAGATCAGTTTTTTGACTTCAAATTGGTCAATATTCGGCAAAATCAGTGTTTTGACTTCAAATTGGTCAATATTCGCCAAGATCAGTTTTTTGACTTCAAATTGGTCAATATTCGGCAAAATCAGTTTTTTGACTTCAAATTGGTCAATATTCGCCAAGATCAGTTTTTTGACTTCAAATTGGTCAATATTCGCCAAAATCAGTTTTTTGACTTCAAATTGGTCAATATTCGCCAAGATCAGTTTTTTGACTTCAAATTGGTCAATATTCGGCAAAATCAGTTTTTTGACTTCAAATTGGTCAATATTCGCCAAGATCAGTTTCAAATTCAAATGGGTGGGCCTTCATGAGTAGTTAACTTTTCTAATTGGCTTCATATTTTGTGAGTTAGGAAATACTTAATAGGATACTAATTAGGAAATAATTATTGCAGATTGTATAGATGATTTTATAGTATATTGTAAGTTTTTATAGTATATATCCTACTCCATCGACCTGTAGGGGTCGTGAAAACAGGCTAGAGCGAGTTTGTTTACTCACCTTGATTGTAAAAATACGGATCTTCCCCCCTCGCGAATTACGTAACTACGTTTTGTAAAGGAGATCTTTGTGGGTTGAAAGACACTTGAATGCGAATGCCTTGATCATCTGGTCCAGAAATATTTGACTTGGAAGCTGAGGTCCCGTTTCGAAAAGTTTCCATGTATATTTATTTTGCCTGTGGGGTCGAGTAAAAATTTAGTCATAATCGAAATCCAAGAAATACCAGGTCCTGGGATCGTTTCCCAATTTTTAATGGGACATTGTCAGGTTGACAAAAAACAAAATGAGTAAAAATCGTCCTAGTTTGTATCACTTCGCGAATGACACCACACATTTCTAACGTTTTACAGTGGCACATTTCGTAATGTGCTGTCCTTATTCTAATAATTTCTTTGTACGTTGTTTTGTCTTTTTGTTCGCCTGGGACACCTTGGTGTTGATATATAGAAAAATCCAAATAGCATTTGAGTCAGATGCTGTATCTCGACCACTCATGTCTAATATGAAAGCTACTTATATGCTCCACATGTTGAAATAATGCCAACAGAAATTACGAAGTACTGGTCTAAATTGTAAGCGCATCCAAAATCACGAATTTTCTCCCCAAATTTCTCCTTTTTGCGCCCAGAAGATTTTGTCTGACACCTTGCCATCAAAATTCCAAAATAATAAGTGTTCAAAATTGTACACAGTAATATATGCCCTTTAATATGAAAGTTCCTGTACAAATTTTGAAATGTAGGTCAAAAGTTATGAATTTGAATTTCCTGCTAAAATGTTGACAAAGATTTCGAAATTTTGGTTGACATTATCTAAGCTTGTAAAGTAATAACAGTGGTTTTTAAATTAGCATCAGTGAAATACACAGCATGTGAGTCAAAACTTGGGATTTTTCGAGTCTCCAGTAGCCCCCAAATCGGTTTTTCTCGCAAATATGACCACTAGTGGACACGGATTTTAAATTTTTATAGTTATTAAACAATTTCATGGAAAGAAAATTTTATTTTATTTTAAAAATTGTGAATTTCTTAATGAAAATTTTGGCTGTATATTCAAATTCATACACTCACGTCTTCAAAAATTTGAAAAAGAACATTTCGGGAGCAATTATGAAATTCGAAAAACTCCAATGCATTTTGACCTAGATGTCTCAATATGCTGAATTGCATTAAAATCTAATTTCAATAAAAAATATAATAAAACAATTTCAAAATCGTGGTCAAAATTCGGTAGGTGCATTCAAATTTACGGATTTTTTTAACAAAATGTCTCCCTTTTGTGCCGGTAAGAAATTATTTGAATCTTGGTCATCCCTTAGTTGAGAGCTCATTTGAAAGAAATTCAATTGCAAAACAAATGTTTAAAATTTTATATCGTAGTTAAATTTTGGCGGGATTTTCAAGAACATGGACGAGAAATATTCCCACAGTCTGAAGTGTAAAAGTTGGCTCTAGTGTGGAAAACAAACCACGGACGGATTGTTTTTGTAAATGCTGATTTCCCTTTCTTCCGTTTGCCACGTGTATTCTCCATTTTTAATGCACTAATTCAAATTTTTTGTTAAAATGCAAAAAACCATTTCGATTCCTGAATATTTACTTTTGATATAACCAGTTTTGTCCATTACTTAGCACTGGGCCAAAATTTGTTTGTTGTACTGAGGCAGTATGAAAATTAAGCTCTTAGAAAAAATAAGGACGGACGGAATGTGCCACTGAAGTCAATGAATTGGGCGAAGCATGAGAAAATTATCTAAACAGTTGTGAAATATTGCTTGTAAGAAATGTTTTTAAAAATATCGTAACACATTTCATAAATTCCCAGGGATTCGCAAAATTTTACGCCCACTGCGTTGGAATTGAGACATGAATTTGTCAACTTGCTTGACTTGATCAAAATTATTGGCGGAATTTCTCTGAATTAAAAAAAAAGTATTTTTGATTGCCAATAATTGTCACACATATTTATTTGTTTAAATCCACTGAAATTAACGAATATATTTTTCTGAATGTAGTGGAACTGACTACATTTGTGTTTCTGATTTATCAATTAGCCGCTTAAATTAAACTTGAATGTGTTGACATGATTTAATTCCTTGTAGACGGATTTCTCCTTTTTCCTATCTCTGTTTAAATTATTGACCGCAATGATTTGGCCAAGCATTTACAAATTTTCAAAACTTTCGCCCACATTCAAATAGTTCACAAAAAAATTTAGTGTTTACGAATAACGTTGGTCATACATTTCGAAACTAACAAGACTTTGCTAACCAGCTAATATTTTAAAAAAATTATTTTAAAATTAGGAAAAAAATTCACCAAATTCGAATAATTAACAAAAATCAAGGTTCCGCGGTTATTTAAGGATGTCCCGTAGAGTGGTATGAGCTACGACCATCTCTCGTCGCTCCCTTTATTTCATTATGTTGAGCTCACTTCAAAATTAAACACGTTACAAAATTAAACACAAATTTATTTTAAAACGTTTTGATAATTTTCGATCAAGTTTTAAATAAATGTTTTAAAATTATATTCATGTTCAATCGCGTACAAAATTTCAAAAAAGCACATTTTGGGAGGGATTTTGAAATAAATAAAATTGAACAAAAATATTTAGCATTTATAAATAACAACAAACGTTGGCCAAACTTGTGGAAAGTAAAAAGACTGCCAACTTCCTGATATTTCAAAAACGAGTAGGCCAATAATGATGTTGAACTTGGGAAAACATTCGCCGAAGTCGTATAATAAACACAACATGGGCCAAGTGTTCATTATGGTAATTTATTGTAATTGTCAAAAATATCAACCCATATGATTCAAGCCAGCTTTCTCGTAATTTTAATTTAACTGATACGACCCGTTGTTATAAAAATTTATATTTTATATACTGCAGATTTAAGTATTTTAGAACACTTAAAAAATGGAAAATATTAGAAGTATTTGACAGGTTAAAGATATATTTCAAACCGTACTTAATATGTACTTTAGAAAGGAGGTACAAAGGTCACCGAACAATACCTCACGAACGTTCTTACAGCGTCGACGGGAGTCGGTCAAATACCACTTGAACCCTTCGCGGCTTTCCACTTTATTGCTAGGTTTATCACACATGTTATTTATTTTAACCCATCCTGGAATCAAAACTTTATCAACCATAGTCAAATCTAGAATGGATTCTGGAGCTGTTTCGTCAACAAAAACGGCGTTTAGAAAACCCATAAAATTTCATACACGACAGCGTCAAAACAATTTTCTGCAAAAATAAAAAAATTAAGAAATCGATGTTCTGAGAAAAACAGATTTTGCTTGATGTTTCTAGACCCTATGACTGAAATTACCGATGCAGGTCAATGAAATAAATTTAATAAAATCTGGTAAATAATTTGCTACAAACTTGGACCATTGAATATTTCATCAGCTACTCCCGTACTTAGGGTAAACGGGGGGGATAAATAATTATGACCACCATGTAACAAATTCGACTGTAGATGGTGCACGCTTTACTTCCGAAAATTTTGTACATATGCATGTGTTTATTTTGTGAGCTCATTTAATTTTTTGAGGTCAAACGGACTCAAGTCGTTTCTGAGCTGAAAATATGTTTTGAAATAAATTTGGTTGAACTTATTTTTCGACATACCGTCATGAAATATGTCTTCCTCGGAAATATTTTTGCTCCAGCTCTTTTACGTTGGTCACAATGTCAAGATAAATTAATTGCGTAAACATGGGGTCAGAATGCTCTTCAATATGTGCAACTACGATACAAGTAATTAGAATTTATTAGAAAAATCGTATCCTTTTCGTAGGGTTAATCGGATTATGTTACCATCACATTGTTTAATTTTCCGGAAAAAATATTATACATGTACACCAAAATTCTAAATGAATTTTAACATGGGATTTGGATTTGTGGTGGCAGGTATCTTAAAATCTGACTTTCAGAAATTTTTGAATGTTTGTTCTTAAACTTGTGAATACCACGGAAATTCGAAATTTCGTTAGAAACTTTTGCGTAAATCTCCGGAAAATTCCAAGGAAAATACGGTTAAAATTATGGTTCAGTTTTCTAACGTTTTCCGCAACATTTTGTAATCTCATGATATTTCCAAAGCGCATATGAAAAACATCCTTAATTTTTCCTTTTCAAATCCAATATTTTACTTTTGTCCTATTTGCACACAGATTAAACGACATCTCGTGAGGGGTGTCACCCCATCGAACCCCATTTTTACAGTGGAATTATTTGTTTACAGGGGAATCTTGAACAACTCACAATTTAAAAACAGAGCAGATATATTTTGCAGGAAGACATTTTTCAAAATGGTATTTTGAAAAATTAGTTTTAAGACTGTCCAGCTTTCAGGGAAACGATTGATACACATCTAACCCACTTAATGGGTAACGCCGCAACAGTAAAAAATATTCAATTTCCTGTAAATTAGCAAATGTTTTCCCAGATTTTTTAAAATTCATTTCATTCCGCTAGTTTAAAAAATGTTGAGCCAGCGGTCAAGGAAGATGAATAAAGTAAAGAGTTATTTTGGGAAAACTGAAATTTGCAGCAGGGACGGGAAGAGGCTTGAATACGAATACTTTTTGAAACCTTGAGATACGAAGGAAATACTTGACGAAGAGCTTTGTATGGCCGAAACAAATTATATATATTTCGAATACTAATTCCAAATCCGATTCCAATACTTTTCTTTTAACTCATTTTTTAGGGATTGTAAGTAACGAATTTCAAAAATTCGCGAGCAACATCAAATCTTTGGAATGTTGGGCTGCTCTAAAAACCGCAAATCAATCATTTATTTAATAGAATATAATTATTTATAATTGATTAATTTTTTAATTAAATTTTTAATTTGACACTACCTCCCGGGCACACATACAAGCGAAGGGATAAGAAGAAAAACAATACGAAAAGTTTAATAGGATTGTGAGAGATATGACACAGACATCGGAGAGATGTGATGCAGACATCTGAGCGATGTGACGCAGACATTTGAGCGATGTCATGAGAGTTTGTTATTTGTGGAAACGACCGGAAAAGCCCCGGAAAAAATTTCGAAAGCAAGGAGTTTCGGACCATGTCATTTTTCATGGATGGCCTGGTATTCATAAAATAGTTTTCGATAGAAATGGTAGTAGAATAATTTCATGGGGTTTTATTTAAGTGTGAAATTTTTTCCTACGAGAACATCGGCCGTCTGAGCAACCAGAATTGTGAGGCGAGAAGTAAAGAAAAGTATTTAGTTTATATCAACTCTGTGTAAGCAATTCATATAACTATGTACATTGTATCACATTTGTGATTCCCGTGACAACAATTGTTGACTGAGGGAGTTGAAATTGGAATCAAATAAATCCCCGTTTATTAGATATTAACGTACGTAGCTAGGGTATGTCGATTGAAAATGCCCTGCAGTATTTGCCCGCCCAGCTGAAAATGCCCAAAATGCCTGCCCACATGCCCAAAAAATGGGCATGTGGGCAGCTTTTGAAAATGCCCTGATTTTGGGCATTTTGGGCAGGGCAAGTTGGGCATTTTGGGCATTTTCACTGCACCAAAATTGGATTACTAGCATATATTCAGAATATAAATCCAAATGCATGAAAATGCAGCCAAGGAAACGTTACAAATGTGAATGTCTGGTTATTCGTTTGTTCGTAATATATTATAATGGCAAAAACAGCCAAATCAATTTAATTTCATTGACATGAAGTGATATCATTTATCACTCCTATGAAAATAAATTGCTATGTAAACAATAATATGAAATAAATTTACATATGCGTCACTGACGGGCGGGCAGAAATTTTATTTTCCTTTGAAGTACGAACTCCTAAATTAAAAATCTAATGGTAAGGGATCAGCCAAAATTTTAATGGGTGATCAAACTGAATTTTATACTCATTTTATTCTGCATCACTACTGTCTGCAGTTTGCAAGGATCAACCAAAAATGGCTCGAGTAAACACCAATATACATCCTCCATACAGGTCCCCAAATATTGTTGTTTCTAGTTTTATGATGTATAAAACAATTATTGTATGGGTTCAACTTTTAACCGAAATGACATTTCTGATCGCAGTAATATACATGTATAGGGGTATGTGAATATTTCCAGGATGGTGGAAATTCATTTTCTTCTGCCTTTATTATTTATTTCTGCAGTTTCAAAAATAGTTCCTAGAATAATTTAATTTATAGCCGTATCGTGTACAGGTATTTCACAAATTGTAATGTTCAATATGACATATAGTATCCAAACGTATTTCATCACCGGCTGAATTAACTTCGTCAATATAATGACATAAATCCAATGAAATTTTCAAGGTAATTTCGAACGATTTTTCTCCAAAATTACAAAGACATTTTCAAATCCATTGTCAAATGTATAGATTGTTCTATTATATTCCACGATTCTGCCCGAAATGCCCAATTTGTCCTCGATGAAAATGCCCAAAATGCCCTTGCCCAATGTGCCCTATTATGCCGCCCTCGCCCTGAAATGAAAATGCCCAAAACGCCCTGGCATTTTCGGCGGGCAAGTTGCCCAAAATGCCGGGCATTTTCAAATCGACATACCCTATACGTAGCTATCCGGAAAGAATTTAGGAAAACAGTAATGTCCACGAAGAAGTGATAGCAAGTTTCGTCGTCTCCGCATCTTTGCTCCTAAAGATGCATTTCACCACTCTCGCTTTCTTTTCCTGCCAGCCAGGCCCGCAATTCTGAACGTATTGACCGATGAAAATCACATCGGAAAGCCCTCTACAAAGAAACGGCCAAACACGCGTGGAAACAAATTTTACCCAGAAATTAGGAATTTTAGACTGCAATTTTCAGGTTAAAAAAAAAATTGACTTTACTGCTATTCCATTACCGCGGTATCTACTGAAACGATTTGTTTATGAGTCTTTATTATTTATTACACTTTTAATTATGGATCTTAATGATCCGCTTCTTTCTTTAATTAATTAGGGTGTAGTTTTAATTAAGCACTCTGCTTTAGCCATGAGAGGCTGACTCCGAGGAGTCCTACGGTGGGAGAGAACTCATCTCCAATCTCTTTCTTAACTGTAATTATTCTTTCTAAAATAATCCCAAAACACTTCACACTTGTCTTTCAGTTTTAATGTCCGTTCTGGACTTTTATTCACTTATTAATTATTCAGTTCAATACTCAAACTTATTTCTATTTATCAATCTTATTTTATAAACTTATTTCTAAAATTCCTATTCTCTTTCTATAATTATTTCACTTAGTCACGCTTGCTTCCATTCCCTCTCTATCTACCTATAAGTACTTCCGATCCTGTCCGATCGCTTCCGTCTCACCTTCCACACTAACTTCCGAGTTAACGTCTTCTCTCGCTCGTGCCGTCTTTTCTAACGGTCACTCGCTCCTCTTCTCAACATGCCCCTCTTTCTTATTCTCTATGCTTATTCTATTCTTATTCTATTTCATTCTCTCTCACTACCATTTTAAAACTAGCGGGGTGAAGCAAATTTTGAAAAATGTTGGAAAACATTTGCTAATTTACGTAGAATCCATGATTTTTTCCAGTTGCGGCCTACCCCTTAAGTGGGTTAGATGTGTATCAATTGTTTTGCTGAACCCCGAGTTATTTAATCTGTTAAAACCCTGCGGGTTCGTAAAATTTTGATATTTACACTCCGATTCATAGATACGACATCCTAATCACAATTTATTCCACTCTTGCGTTTTCCACGATGGTTTCCAAAATCTATTTTGGAAACAATACTTCTTCCACGAGTAACTTACACTAACTTCAAATGAAGGAGAATATCCATTTGTCTTACGAAGAAGACAATTTCCTGTTAAATTAAACTTTTAATTATAACCATAACGAGTCGCAGGGTCAAAGTGTTCGTAAATTAGGTATTTGGTTATCAGTCAGTTTCTACTCATGGCTAAATTATATGTAGCATTTTCTAGAATCACGCCAGACATCGGAGCGATGTGACGGATACATCGGCGCGATGCGACGGAGACATCGGCGCGATGCGACGGAGACATCGGATCGATGTGACGATTCACTGTTTTCTTGCATTCGTGCAAAAAATTCTTAAAAATAAAAATCAAAGCATTTTTGTGCACGAATCAAATGAAAGGAAAAAAATGAACCGGTAATGTTTAACTTGTCATGTACATAAGTGACCTGTAATCCAACTCAAGGATTCAACTAATATTTAAGGGGTGATCCCTTGAAGATCGTATCACCAAAATTTTGCAGTAACATCCTATAGTTATGAAAAGCGTCTCACAATAAGTTTTCACGCCTTTTCGCGTCTGGGTGAAAGCATAGAGGTTGCTTTTTAGGGATTCTGGACAGACCTGGGCATGCATGCAGACCTGGGCGCGTAACCTTTAAAAGCAACTTCTCAAAAACGTTAAAGCGCACTTAATATACTTTCTATACTAGACAATGTTAACTTTGCGTACACTTCCTATACAGCACAATGTTAATTTTTTGAACATGAAAAGATAGACCTAGTAAATTATGGCAAAAGTTATTCTTACCAATTTCATGCTTACACGCGTACGCACACGATTTGATTATGAACGGAATGATCTTTGATTATATTACTAAATGGAATTTTGGACAAAAAAATATTTTGAAAGACAAAACCGCCCTCCTTGGCAGATAGAACCAAAGGGACAAGAGGAAAAAGATAAAAACGATTTAGAAAATGTTCGCAGGACTTTGACTTGAATCTGCACACTCACGATAACCTGGAAGAACGAATAAAAACTTATTTGTATGGTGACTTGGGGTTGCACAAGATCTTCAGAGTGGTCCTGTTTTAGCTATTCCTTACAAACTTACATTGAGCTGAATGGTGACTTCAGGTTGTAGAAGAGTTTTAGAATGTTGAGAGGGGTCTTGTTTCCAATTCCAATTTTGACCAATTTGAGATCAAAAAGCTGATTTTGACATTAATTACCAATGCGAGTTAAAAAACTGATTTTGACCAATATTGAATAATCTGATTAAACAACTGATTTTAACCTATTTTGTTCAATCTGAGGCCAAAAATTTGATTTTGATAAATTTTGGTCAATCTGAAGGTAAAAAACTGATTTTGACCAATTTTGGTCAATCTGAGGTTAAAAAACTGTTTTTGACCAATTTTGGCCAATTTGCGGTTAAAAAACTGCTGTTGACCAATTTTGGTCAATCTGAGGTAGAAACTGTTTTTGACCAATTTTGATCAATCTGAGGTAGAAACTGTTTTTGACCAATTTTGGTCAATCTGAGGTTAAAAAACTGTTTTTGACCAATTTTGGCCAATTTGCGGTTAAAAAACTGATTTTGAATAAAATTTACAAATCTAAGGTTAAAAAACTGATTTTGACCAATTTTGGCCAATTTGCGGTTAAAAAACTGATTTTGACCAATTTTGGCCAATTTGCGGTTAAAAAACTGATTTTGAATAAAATTTACAAATCTAAGGTTAAAAAACTCATTTTGACCAATATTTACCAATCTGAGATCAAAAAATTGATTTTGACCAATTTTGGCCAATTTGCGGTTAAAAAACTGATTTTGAATAAAATTTACAAATCTAAGGTTAAAAAACTCATTTTGACCAATATTTACCAATCTGAGATCAAAAAATTGATTTTGACCAATTTTGGCTAATCTGAGGTTAAAAAATTATTTTTGCCCATCATTCCCCAATCTGAGGTTAAAAAACTGATTATGACTAATTTTGGTCAATCTGAGGGTAAAAAACTGATTTTGACAAATTTTGGTCGATCTGAGGTTAAAAATTTGATGTTGACCAATTTTGGTCAATCTGAGGTAAAAAATTATTTTTGCCCATTATTCCCCAATCTGAGGTTAAAAAACTGATTATGACCAATTTTAGCCAATCCGAGGTTAATAAACTGATTTTGATCAATTAGAAGAATAAATTAAACAAAATCCCAAATCTCCGACTGCACTTGCACTCTAATAATTCAAATTGATTTAATTCGCCAAAGTTTCTAAAAATTTAAACTTATATACACATTTATATCCATTGCATAATTTTTCGAATTAGTGTTCAAACCGGACACCCTGATCGAGTAATCAGATGCTTTCTAAAGGAATCTTACAATTAGTTTTTTAGTTGAGTGGATTAACAGAGACGTCTGGAGTTTGTAAATCTCGCCAGAGTTTTCAGTGATACTCCTTCTCGGTCATTTTACAAAAGATTTCAGTCGCATCCACATGCGCCATTAATACCACACAATTTAAATTTCGTGAAAATTTCCATTACAGCACCATTTTAAATTTTGGTACATGTATATATTTCATCATAGCGCGATTTTAATTTTGTGATTCCTGCAAAGCACAATTGTATATATTTGGCATAAATTCCTCTACAGCTCTAGGTTAATTTTTGGATATATCTTTAGGAAGATTAATGTAAAATTTGTGATGAATGTTTATAAAGCACAATGTAATCTTTGATATAAATTTGCAAAAAGTGCAATGTTAATTCTAAGATAAATTCATACACAATGTAATGTTAAATTTCAGATAACATCCTATACAGCGCAATCTTAGTCTTGAGATAAATTCCTATACTGTGCAATGTTAGTTTTAGGATACATGGCTATACACTACAATGTTACTTTCGTTGATACTTTCGGGACCAATTCCTAAACATAAGAATGTTATTTTTGCGATAATTTATTATAATGCCCAATGCTAATTTTCTGATAAAGAACATTACATAATCTTTGCAAGGATATGCCTCTGTTCGATCTCGGTCAAAAGGGTGCACCTTCATGAGGAGATAATCTTTATAATTGGCGTATTGAAATTTGGTACTAGATTCGAAGATATCATGGGCTAAACTTGAACGAAAATGAAGAGGGCTCATGACGTACCGAGCCAGGAAAACTTGTGCAATTATGCTATTAAAATCAAACCAATAGTCCCAAAATTTGCATAAAAAATGTGTGGTGTGACTAGTGTACGTTGAATTGAAAATGTCCGGGATATTGGGCAACTTGCACGTCCTTAATGCTCTGGTATTTTAGGCATTTTCGTTTTAGGGCCGGCAGAATAGGGCATATTGTGCATTTTCATTCGAGGGCAAATAGGACATTTCGGACAAAACCGCGGAATCAAATAGAACAATTTACACAATTTGGCCGTTGATTTGAAAATCTCTTCGCAATTTTGCAAGAAAACCGTTCATAAATGCCTTGGCAGGTATTTTTATTGTTGTGGTTTTATGGCGCAACAGTAGATACATATTGATAAGAGTTATTGTGATGTGTCACTTTTTACTGTTTGAATTTGATGTTCACTGCAGATCCACGTTGAGATCCTACAAATTAGTCAAACGGGTCAAAGTGGAATATCACAAAAGAAATACTGCTTTTAATATATTTTACAATATTAATGTCACTATGGTGTCGAATACAACCGTTCATGGATAAAATACGCTTTGATGTCGAAGGTCATATTGGACATTATAATTTGTGAAACGCCTGATATCATTATACTGAAATGAGTTTCAAATGTTTTAATTTATTTCAAAATTTCATCAAAAAAGAATTTGTCCTGACGATGGTTTATTCTCAAATAATTTCTTCTTAGCAAAAATAATTGTGGCCCAATTTATGAATTTGAATATTCCGTCAAAATCTCTACTTGAAAATGCTCCCTCTCAGGACAAATTATCTTTCCATGAAATTTTTGAATAATTATAAAAATTGAAATGCGTGTCCACTGGCGGTCATAATTTTGAAAACAGATTTTGAATCTGTTTTTTAAAATTAAGACCACCAGTGAACCCGGGGGTCATTCTCGAACAGAATTTACGATATCACAAGTTACGACTTCGTAAGAACTTACGACAGGTGTCGTACGATGCCTCTACGATTTTCAAATTTTAACATTCTCAAAAACTATCGCAAGTATATCGTAGCTAGGATCACACTTACGAATCGTAAGCGCCTCAATCTCATGTAACGAACGCTGTGATTGGATGTCAAAATTTTTGAATCTTAAGCCATCTAATAAGCCATGAAATTCATTGTCATCAAATTGTCGTAAAGTTACGACAACTTTTGCGATTTTCTGAGAACTTGCGATTTTCAAAATGTTTTGAGAATCTCAACCATCGTAACGCGAGAGTTGCGACTGAAGTTACGATCGTAAGTCTTTCGAGAATAACCCCCCCCCCCCGGATTTTAAATTTTTATATTTATTAAACAATTTCAAGAAAAGGCAATTTTTATTTTCTTTTAAAAAATGTGAATTTCTTAGTCAAAATTTTTTCTGCGTATTCAAATTCATATTATCACGTCTTCAAAAATTCAAAAAAGCACATTTTCGGAGTAATTGTGAAATTCCAAGAACTCCAATGCATTTTGACCTAAATGTCTCAAGATGTTAAATTGCATTAAAATCTAATTTCAATAAAAAATATAATAAAGCAATATCAAAATCCTAGTCAAAATTTGGTAGAAGCATTTAAATTTACGGATTTTTTACCAAAATTTCTCACTTTTGTGCCGGGAAGAATTATTTGAATCTTGGCAACCCCTTAGTTGAGAGCTCATTTGAAAGAAATTTAATTGCAAAACAACAAATGTTGAAAATTTGATATCGTAGTTAAACTTTGACAGGATATTCAAGAACATGGACGTCTCGACAAAATAAGTTTAAAGGTTGGCTCTAGTGCAGAAAGCAAGCCACGAAGGGGTTTGTTTTTGGAAATTGTGGTTTCCTTTCTTCCCTTTCCCACGTGTTTTTTTATTTCAATGCACTAATTCAAAATTGTTTTTAGGTATTTGGCCAAAAAAACCAATTCAATTCCTAAATATGTACTTTTTGTGCAAGCATTTTTGTCTATTCCTTAGCAGTGGGCCAAGATTCGTTTGTTGTAGACAGGCATTGTGAAAATCAAGCTCTTAGAGAAAATGACAAAATGAGGACGCCCGGAAAGTGTCACTGAAGTCAACGAATTGGGCGAAGCATGAGAAAAAATCTAGAACAGTTGTGAAACATTGCTTGTAAGAAATGCATTTAAAAATCTCGTAACACAAATAGTAAAATGTTGCGCCCACTGCTTTGGAATTGAGACACGAATTTGTCAACTTGCTTGACTTGATCAAAATTATTTGCGGAATTTCCCTGAATTAAAAAAGAATTATTGATTACCAATAATTGACACATATTTATTTGTTTAAATCCACTGAAATTAATGAATATGTTTTTCAGAATGTAGTGGAACTGACTAATTTTTGTTTCTGATTTATCAATGAGCTGCTTAAATTAAACTTGAATTTGTTGGCATGATTTAATTCCGTATGCATGGATTTCTCCTTTTCCCGATCTCTGTATAAATTATTTTGGGATTTGCAAATTTTCAAAAATGTCTCCCCCATTCTAACTACTTTGCTAACTTCATAATACTTCAAAAACAAAAAGAACAATTATTTTGAAATTTGGAGAAACATTCACCAAGTTAGTATACGTAACAAAAATCATCTCTCTGCGATATTTTAGGGTGGCGTCAGTTAAGGGCATCTTACATTACTCCCTTTATTTTATTGTGTTGAACTCGTTTCAGAATACCCCTTGTAAATTCGAAAACAATTAAAATGACACTTTGAAAACAAATATTTTGACAATTAAAAAAAATAATGCTAGTAGTACAGACAGACATGTGTATAAATTTTTCATTAAAGTAGGTGGAACTGTTCTGGGCGTGAAACGACGTCTAACAAAAAGAAACTCATCCGAGAAGTGGCCTAAAGTATGTTCAATTATACACGTTTGTAGAATACTCATTTTGACGAATACTGACCAATTTAAGGTCAAAAAACTGATTTTGACCAATACTGACCAAACTGAGGTCAAAAAACCTTTTTTGACCAATACTGACCAAATTGAGGCAAAAAACTTATTTTGACCAATACTGACCAATTTGAGGTCAAAAACTGTCTTTTAACCAATATTGAATAAATTGAGGTCAAAAAACTTATTTTGAACAATACTGACCAATTTGAGGTTAAAAAACTGATTTTGACCAATACTGACCAATTTGAGGTTAAAAAACTGATTTTGACCAATCTGAGGTTAAAAAACTGATTTTGACCAATCTGAGGTTAAAAAACTGATTTTGACCAATCTGAGGTTAAAAAACTGATTTTGACCAATCTGAGGTTAAAAAACTGATTTTGACCAATCTGAGGTTAAAAAACTGATTTTGACCAATCTGAGGTTAAAAAACTGATTTTGACCAATCTGAGGTTAAAAAACTGATTTTGACCAATCTGAGGTTAAAAAACTGATTTTGACCAATGTGAGGTTAAAAAACTGATTTTGACCAATCTGAGGTTAAAAAACTGATTTTGACCAATGTGAGGTTAAAAAACTGATTTTGACCAATTTCGGCCAATCTGAGGTTAAAAAACTAAATCTAACAATATTGAGGAGAGGAAGGTTTCATGACTTTGTAGAATTCTGAATCAAAACCAATTTGAAATTAGTACTCAAAAGCAATACAAATACACAGATAAAGCTAGATCAGTAAGTTCATTTAGTTAGAAGGAAATATTTGGAATCAAAATGATTCAGATGCATTTTGGATTAAATTTAAAAAAAAATTTCATAGATCCTGTTTCATTAAAGTTATCTTCAAGCAGTTAGTAAATTCAAAAGTATCTAATTCACATGTATCATACGAGTGAAGTGAAGAAACGATTAAATGATTATCTCAAGGAAAAATTCTTATGGATCATTATTCTACAAGTTTTGGCTACGACAAAACAAAGTCAAAATGCTTGACTTGAAACAAATTCACTCTAGAATTGTTTTCGCTTTGTTTTCCGGAACCTTGGTCAGAAATGATGACTACAAATATCAGGTATATTGAAGGATATTAATTGTGAGAAAGTTATTGTTTATTTTAAAATTTTGAAATCCCTGTCTCCTGCTCCCATAATTTTCAATCACGTTCCTGAAATAAAGAGAACAAATAAATATTAGATTTTTTACATACCAAGAATTTAGATTCTTTTTGTGATAGCCAAAGATTAAACAATGAAATAATTCTAACGTTGGAACTTCCTCCTCAGCGTTGCGTAAGAAGGATTACCCTTTAAAGATTGTGGGCCAGTCGGCATGCTAACTGAAAAAGGTGCATAAAAATATCTGTAAAACAAGGCTAAAGAACTTTCATTGTTACTCTTTGCTGCGTCGCTATCAAAACACAAAATTTCTTACAAAGGCGACAATGTCGAGCATGAATAGGAATGGTCAGCAGTATTTTGAATTCGTCGTACCGAACCTGTACCTGACATTGAGGTCAGGTATCAGAGCTTCTGTTGGGGACAAAATTCTTGTCCCGTCCCCGTCCCGTCCCGATATTTCTTCAAAACCTTTGTCCCCAGTCCCGTCCCGACAATCGGGACACGGTGACAAAAACTATGTCCCCGCCCCGCCCCCAAAAAATTATAAAAACGTTGTCCCCGGTCCCGTCCCGAAAGTCAGGACATGGGGACAAAAATCTTGTCCCCGTCCCGTCCCCAAAATTTTTAAAAAGTATTGTTCCCGGTCCCGAAAATCGTGGCATGTGAACAAAAATCCTGTACCGTCCCGATAATTACTGAAACAGTTGTCGACATTCTCATACCGAAAATCGGAACATGAGGAAAACTTCGTACAAAAAATATTCGTACCAAAAACATAAAAAACACATTTATAGAATCGTAGCTCCAAGATTCTTCCTTAACTTTTTGAGCAACAAGCCTCATTTTCTACAACCTAAAATCGAATGTCTTACATTCGGTGAAATAGTGTTCACAGAATAGTTTACTCATGAGCATTAAAGCTGAAACGTTATCCTTGTTCTGCTTTGCTTGCTCGCCCCGTCCCGTTGTATACACAACCAAAAGGCATGTCCCGTCCCGAATATAATGGGGACAATTGTTTTTGTCCCCGTCCCGAATATAATGGGGACATTTTTTTTTGTCCCCGTCCCGTCCCGATTTTTTTTTGTCCCCGGGGACGTCCCGTCCCGGTCCGTCCAGTGTCCCGACGTCCCGTCCCCGTCCCCGGCAGAAGCTCTGTCAGGTATCTATAATTTTTAAACCCGAACTTGATCGTAACGTAACCCGACCTATAATATCAGGTGCGGATCCTGGATTCTGGATGTACCCGCACTTGACCCGAATCTCGGGTACTCTTTTTGTAGCTGTAGCTGACCCGAACTTGACCCGAACCCGACCCGACGGGTATTTTTCAGGTACTACCTGATACCTGCAAGCAGCTCCGATTCGAACTCACAATACAATGGTCTGCATTAAAAACAATGTACACATAAAATTGCGCAAAAATATTTGCTAAATCGAGAATCGTCACACATCATTCCTATAGATGCACCTTATTCTAGACAAGGCTTTCTTAAATAAAGAATATTCCTGTGCCACCTTGCAAACTTCAAGAAGACGTTCACTTCCCTTTTCGAAAAACGGGGAATATTAGAATTATTGGAAAATGGAAATTCCAAAGTGAAATTCGGGGAAGCTGGATTCACAAGCAATGGTTGGGTTGATCTTGGAAGAAGAGTCATCATATTTGATTAAATTCTATTTGTGGTGAATCTGCCGGCGTCAATAATGAAGTAAATTTACGATGACTGGAAGATATCTGGCCAAGTATTCAAAAATAATATGTAGAATTACTACATGTAATTATTATTGTATAGAATTTCCCGCTCAAAACAAGTTGAAAAATTTAAAACAGTCAAACATTAGTGATTATTTTTAAAAAATGTGGACGTTTTAATAATGTCTTCTTAAAAGTGTTATAACACATTTATTTAATATATTTACCCTACATAGTGATTAACGGCGACTATACTGACAATGAGTATAGTTGCCAGTGGTCACTGTACAAAGCGGTCACATTTTAGGTTACATGGAGAACCACTATATGCAGGTTTTACGTATAGTTAGGCTGAATGTTTTAAAAATCGTGTATTTCAAGCATATACATAATTACAAAATCAAACATTACAGTATAAACCCATTTGTTGTAATAATTATTATTTGTAGTTTTTTAAATATTTTACTACTAAATGTTTTGCCGGGACCAATTGTTAGTCATCAGCTACAAAATTACAGATCTGGGTCTGCATGGTATAATTAGTTTACATTCGTTTATGTACGTTTTAGTAGTGGGTGAGTGAGTGAGGAAGGAGAAACAAGTAAATAACATATCCCAAGCATTTCATTTGACTAGTGTATGCAAGGTGATAGTAGATTTGCATTTGTTAGATTAATATGACTTTGACAGAAACTTAAATTTTATTGTAGAAATTATTTTAAAATTATTGATCAAAGAACCTTATGGATCCTGAACCTCGATTTTATCCCTACGGGTTAAAATCTATTTTGTAACTGCTATTAGAGCATATTTTTGGCAGCTCAGAAACCACGATTCTAAAAAACTAAACTCTAACTAAATCTCAAACAATATCGACAATTTCTGTTTACCCACATTTAAATTGCCGGTAATTTATCCAATTCACATTTGAACATTTGCTTTAGTTCAAAAAATGTTGGCCGATCCTGCGGTAGAGTCTCCCAGCACTTGAGTAAGATATCGTGTCTGAATAGAATGCAAGTTAAATTTTAGAAAAGCAGAAAATTTTGAAAGAAGTCGCATTTTATGAGAATAAAAATTTTACATTGACTGTGTAGCATGCGAAGGCCTAGCCATTCGTTCTCCATCTTGCAGTCTTTTCCAGGCTTGAAAATTCCATTCAACTCCGGGGTATGGTTTGCTTCCAAGTGAAAATATTTCCCACATTGTTACGCCAAAACTCCAGACGTCAGATTGGATGGAAAATTCTAAATCTCGGAGTGATTCTATGGACATCCACTTCAACGGTAGAGGACACTAGTAATAATCACATTTTTTAGTTTAATTAACTCTTAAATTAAACATACTTACTAGAATTTAGAAACAGCAAACGATTTCGAGAAGAGCTAGTTTCATTTTTAATCAATTAACACTCACGTTTATCCTTTGTACGTAGAGGGCGTAGTCTTTGAGGTCTTTCGCCAAACCAAAATCTCCTACCTTTGCCACGAGGTGGCGCGTCAAAAGAATGTTTCTTGCAGCCAAGTCTCCGTGGTACACCTTGCATAAACAGGAAATTTAAGCACAGATACATTATACATTTAAACAATGCTTATTTGAAATTTATGTGGAATTGGCGTAGAATTTATCTTTTATTTCTGAGGGTTTAAAATCTATGGTGATATTTTTCTCATGATAAATTCGTAGGTAGATGGAGTCAGCCAAGATATATAACATTATTGTGATTATAAGGAGGAGAGTTTACCTAGGTATAGTTTTTGGAAGCGAGAAATACCTCAAAGAAATGCTTTCGCAAAAACGTTAAGCAAAGCTTTTGACAAATACCAATGCATTCTATACAATTTAGGTGTCACACCAGGGTTTCAGAATAAAAACCTTCACTTGAAAATCACTTGACCGTTTATAAACAAGTACATTTTTGGAAGCGATGAAATCCATTCCAGTTGCAACTTCTATAGCCCATCTAATAAAGTCTTCAGAACACAATCTTCTGGAAACGCAATTTTCATATTCCACGGTAGTACTATAATAAATGACTCTTTTTACATCACACATATGTACATCAATATAAGAATTTATTCACGTATTTAAGTATGTAATGAAACAGTCGCTAAAGTATACCTATCAATGTTTTGAGACTCATTTGTATTCCCAGGGAATTTATCAACAAAAACTTCTCGCCTTGCACGGATATACTCCGATACATTGCCATTCTCACAAAACTCGTATATTAGATATACAACCTCTGTTTTCAAATAAATGGAATTAGACACAAAAGACAAAGCGGAATCCGCCTGCATAAGAATTGTCAATAGACTTACGCTTCTTGATTCTCTCAGTATTTGCTCCGACTAATTCAACAATGTTGTCGTGCTTCCCCACGAATGACATGATCTTCAGTTCTGAGAGGAGAGCTAGAAAATATTGCCCATCTGCTGATTTGTTTACAGTTTTGATAGCGACATATCTTTGTCCAATTTTGCCCTTCCTCACCTCCCCGAATGCTCCTTTACCAAGTAATTTGGGCTCTGAGGATTAAAATAACAATACAATTTAAATAGATTGTAATATTATAAGATTTATAAGATTCAATCTGATATTCGTTAGGACCTGTGTTTCTGAAAATTAAAGGTCTGCAAAAATTATTTTCTTTATTTGGTTAAAATTAATTCAAGAAGGTATCACGTAAAAAATTCTCTTCTTGCTAAAATATTCTCTGGCTGAAGAGTATGTTAAAATTTTTATACTGGTCGAATTTCAGGTAAGCCTCACCAAATTTGATTTTCTTTGTGGGAATTTCTAGACCCACGTCATAAGGCAATACTATTGCAGATCGTGGTCTACTGAAGGTATTTGACATGGGAGTACCGTTCAAAAAATTGTCAACGTCTTCGACTGATACGGGGGTTTGCTTGCCCTGTCCACGGAATTTGCAGTAGAAGAAATTGAATATCAACAGTAGAATAATGAAGCAACCAGCCATTCCAGCTACTACATTCATCGTAGGAGGCCAGACTCCGGGAGTGTTTGCTGACGAATCTGGCAAAGGACGATTCTTGTCTAGAAGGAAAGCATTTAATTTAGCAAAATACATCAAATGGACCTCTATTTTAAAAATGTCATAGCAATGAAAGTACCCGAAGCGACAACGATGAAAATGTATTTTTCTAATGCCCATTTCTGGACCATTTTTCCCGTTTGAAGATGAACTGTACACGTGACATTGATTTCACTTGAAGATTCGTTAGTGATTATTGGGCAGATAAAATTTTCGATGTAATTTCCCCGTGTTACGAAACTTGTTGTACTGCAAGGCTCTAATATTACATACCTGAATCTTAGTACTTTCAGATGGTTTTGCGTCAATATTTTGATGACTCTTTGTACAGGTTAGCTAAAATCATATAGCTCTCATAAAGTAGTTACGTACGTTCCCCGTATTTGTATTTGTAGAAAAATTTCCGGCAGACTTTCTTAAATTTGTTCCACTGACCCACAAAAGACAATATACGCACGCGTTCACAGTGGTGGAAGACATGGAAGAAAGCAAAATTAAATTAAAATTGTTTATAAGGGTCATATCTTTCCCGTCAAAATGTCCTCCTTATCTTTCTACATGAAACTGAAACTCTCCCAACCATTCTCCACATATTACTGACCATGCCCACGATTCAATGTAGAAATCTGCTAGATAGCTTTTAAAATCCCTTAAAATTTGCTACAATTGAGGGTCAAAGTGTAACTTCAAGGTGTACACTGCTGCGACCACAAATACTGACCTAGGTCAACAAAGCAAGTTTTAGAAAATCTGAATTAAAATTGTTTACAAAAAGAGGACATGAAAGTTTCATATGTACGTTACCCTCTTGTATATATATAGTACCCTAGAGGTATATGATATGAGCCACCCTGTCCAAAGTCTAGAGTATACATACAAATAAGCTTTGGAAGCATTAAGTTTTTAAATTATTATTTATTATTACTTATTTTACCTTCATGAATACTTGAGGATGTTTTGTAGATGGCAGTCCACTCAAAACCCTTCAGGGCAAGAAATGTCGGTGCTGAGCAGCTAAATGCAAAATTCGTACCGTTTGGTGCAGCTGTTTGGGTTATTTCTTGTTTTGTAAGTGAAACCAGTGCTGAGGAGTCTTTCTCGAAATCCGAAATTATATCTGTATACAATATGAATGATTACATTACACAGCGTGTTTTACGTAGATGGTGGTAAACTTAAAGAAACGAAAGCTCACACCGACGATCCTTTGTATCAGAGTGATTTTTAAAAAATGGCAAATAGAAAATCTCATTGTAATTCTGGCAGTAAATTATCCCGGAATTGATTTCCATTGAACCTTTACGATGTGCACAGTCTATGTCATTTGATTTGCAATTAGACGGTTCCCATTGGAGTCGACAACGCCACTGTAATACCATTGAGTTAATTACATATTAATTTACATGTTTGCAACGAGTTCTAAGGGGTTATGCAAATATTATGTAAACTATTTGGTTATTGCTGACCTTGAATTTGAGAGTTACTTTTTGCTGACAGTTTATCCAATTAATGCATTCAAAATACTCAGCAGGTTTTACATAATAAGTATATTCAGGTTTTGAAAATAAGCAGTTGAATTTAGAGAGGGCTGCATCAGTACGTAGGAAGATGTCGGAACTGCAAGAGGAATGATAAGGTATTCGCCGACCCTGTTTCTCCCCTGGAGCAAGAACTGAGGTGAATCTATTCGTCACGACCAGGACTAAATCCAAGTAGAAATATTGAATTACCTGAGAGAGTTGTGTAATGCCTTTTTTCAATTTGAATTTGTATAACATTGGGACAGTTTGAATCATATCAGTAATTACTATATTAGGTTTAAGGGAGTGTCGGAAATCATAGGGGTTACTTTTAAACTTACTAATTTGTACATGTGTGTCATGTGCACTTATTAAAATCAACAAATATTTATTTGCGTGGTTCAAGTCAAGCCATATGTAATAATTATAATGTATGTATATAAATTCATGCTAGACATGTACCTGGATTCAAATTCGTCTTACTGCTAACAATTTTTGTTACCAATGCGTCTGCTATATTTGTATTGTTTTCGCCGATATTTGCACACGTGATCACAATCGGTTGGTTTGAAATCAGTTGCTGGGATTTATTAAATTTCAGGATGATCTCAAAATATCTCTCTCGATCAAATAAATGTCTCTCTGTTTGATTAACATTACGACAGGATTTCCACTCGGACTCTACATGGTATGACATTACCCCTTCCACCTCCTAGTAGTTAAAGTAAAACATTCCTTATTTACATGTAAATTGTGTATTATTAAATGGATATTATTTCATGCTATACAAACAGGACAGTTGAATAGATTGTAGCCAACTTGAAAAACACTATTAATGTTTAAATAAACATGTATTACCACAGGTGGGTCAGGGAAAGATATGTCCCATTGTATGGGATGAGGAGACACGCATTTAATTACTAAATCACCGACGTAATAAATCAGAGGGTCGACATACGCCGAATTGTAGCAGAGCACATTTGTATCCCTTATATTTGTAAAATGCAGATTTGTTATTCCGCTGTCGTCAGCAGCTATCATAGAGTTAATGATAGTTGAAAAAAGCAATACGATTGATTTCCCAGTCAATACCATTATTCCCGGAATGCAAATATTTTATTGGGGGGACGAAATTCAAAAGGATCTTAAAATTCCGTTACGAGGAGTAAATGGGGAAAACAACTCTTACAAAAACTGTACTTGAGTGACAACAACGCCAGAAAACGTTACCACTCCAAGAAACAGTAAGATAAATACAGTATATAAGTATTACTTGTAATAAAAGCAGTTAGATATTCCTATAACATGGGATTGTTTGTGTTACTTATCTCGTCATTCCTCCAAATGAGGTATTCTTGTGACTTTAACAAATGCTTCAAACAAAAATACGAGGAAGTATGGTTTGAGGTTAGTATTTTTTATCGATTTTCTTTATTTACGATGTAATTCCCCCTTCTTGAGGGAATTTCTTTGATACAACTGCACGAATTTTTGAACTAAAGAGTAGGTTATGCAGTATGCATACATGTACATTATACGTTTATTATTCAAGAACATTCGCAGACTGAAACTGAAGTGCTGCTGTAAGTATTCTGCCCGCTAAGATTACCTTTTAATATTTTTTTCTTTTGCACATCTCTACCAGTTATATTACTATAGTTTCTTCACCAACACACTCTTTATGGCTGTTTCTGTTAAAATTTACCCATGTTTTCACAATTTTGAAAGGTTCCTGAACCTACATATGTACATGCTTATACACTAAGGCTATGCTGAAGCACGTAATAAAATTCTTCAATGCAGGAATTTTCTTACAAGGTCAGATCCTTGACAAGGGCATCAAAGGCGATCTGAGTTCCCTTAAATATGGTACAAGTTCATCAGAATTTTTGCTCCAGTAGCAGCTTTGCACCTAGTGCTGTAATATTGTATTCGTTTAGGTTATACTTTTGCATTGTTTTTGTCTTTCGTACAAAACTCAACAAACAATATTCGTTTTTGAAATACAAAACTAAAACACAAAACAGGAATTGATAAAAACAATACAATCCAAATTGTATTGTTTCAAGGTTCTAGAAGACGCTAGAAATTTACTAAAGTGTTTCTTGTAATAGTGTTCTAGAGTGCATAGGGGTTGATTTGTGTAATTGAAATCGTGAAAAAACACGTTAAATCACAAAAACTAGGCATTGACTAATTATCGGTGAATTTGCCTAACATCGCCCATATAAAATATGTACGTGCGTTGAGGCTGTTGACGGTCATTCTGGTGTCATGTGACTATTAATGCGCCAATAAAGTCAACCATAGATGTTTTACTACTGTGAAGTGGACTCACCACGTTTCATTATAGATCATGTGCCTCCTAAAACGTCAATCTGTCATTAGACTACTGGTAACCCAATGAGATCAATTTGAGGTCACATGACATCAGATTGACCTTACTGTATCACTAATACTCACATGACATCAGATCGACCTTACTGTAGCACTAATACTCACATGAACTCGGATTGACCGTATTGTGTCTTTAATAGTCACATGACATCAGATTGACCGTATTGTGTCTTTAATAGTCACATGACATCAGATTGACCTTATTATGTCACTAATACTCACATGACCTAAGGCTGATTCAGAACAAGAAATAGATTGGTGCCACTTGTTTCACCCTTCAAAATTCTACAGTCAACAGGTTCAATGCATCTTGTATGAGTAATTAGCCAATGACTGTTTTTGACCTTACATTTTATGAAATTCGAACCCGTTCAAAGCCCGGTCTCCAAAATGTTTACGACCCGAACCCTCTGAAAACCCAATCTTTAAATGGTTTTAAAACCCGATGAAAACCCGGCTTTTTAGTAACAATCGAATCCTGATTCCTTTGTAGATGGCAGTCCACTCAAAACCCTTCAGGGAAATAAATGGTGCTGAGCAGATAAATGCAAACTTCGCAAATTTCGGTACAGATGTTTGGGTTATTTCTTGTTTTGTAAATGAAACCAGTGCCGAGGAGTCTTTATCCAAATCCGAAACTATATTTATCTGTGTACAATTTTGAATGATTACATTACCAAGGGTGTTTTACGCGGATGGAGACAAACTTAAAGAAACGAAAGCTCACACTGACGTTCCTTGACATCAGATTGATTTTTAAAAAACGGTAAATAGAAAGTTTCTTCATAATTCTGGCAGTAAATTATTCCGTAATTGGTTGCCACAAGGTTTTCCCGATGTTCACATTCTATGAAACCTGGATGGAAAAAGGGCGGTTTCCATTCGAGTCGGCAACGCTTCTGTCATATTATTCAGCTCATTACATATTACTTACAATGTTATACACTGCGGGCCTAGCGAATAAATACAAAATTTGCTGTTGCTTTTGGTTAATACGGACCTTGAATTTTAAAGTTACCATTTGTTGACAGTTTATCCACTGCACTGAAAAAACTCAGCAGGCTTTGCATCAACGGATCTACGTTTCGGATACAAGGAGTGGTATGTATTGAGTGGGGGATGTGTCAGTACCTAGTAAGACGTTATGACGGCAAAAGGGATGATAAGGTTCTTGTTGACTCACTTCCTCAAATGCAGTGGGTGATTTCGTCACGACTATATCCATACGTAATTATGTGAGACTGTCTTAGATATTCATAAAAATATACATATTTTAATGCTAATTTGAACGGGGACCGTTTGTATCAAAAGCTGGAAATGTGAAAGAGGATTCCGAAATCACATGATTTACTCAATAACTTATTAATATGTGCCACGTGCAATCATGAAAAGCAACCAAATAATAATTTTCGCAGTTCAAGCCAAGCTATACTTCCACACATATATCCATGCGACACATGTTTATATGTAATTATATGTTAATTAATATTTACCTCCATTGAGATTCGTGTGATTGATAACAATTTCTGTTGTCCACGAGTCTGCTTTAGTTTTATTGTCTGCGTGGATATTTGCACGCTTAATCACAACCGATTGATTTGAAGTAAGGTTCTAGTTTTTATAAAACCTCAGGATGTTCTCAAAATATCTGTCGCATATTTATTCTTCTCTTGACTTATTTTATGGCAAGATTTCCACACGGATCTTACAGAGTAATATGGGTTTTCCGATATCTGCTTTCCCCCTAGCAACGAATGCAGAAAAACAGTTTTTATGTTCATCCTAGGAACCCCACTCCATAGATGGAAGGATAAGTACCAATATATAGGGTGAGGAGAGACGCATTTAATTACTAAATTACTGATGTAGTAAATCAGAGGATTGTCAAAAGTCGCGTTGTAGGTAGCAGAGTACATTTGCATCTTTTAAAATATTTTGAGCAAATGGTCGTGCTTAGTCCTGAGTCAAAACAGAGTTAATTACAGTTGAAGAAAGCAACAAGATTACTTTTTCTGACGGTAGCATTACTGTTCCGTTACTCCAGAAATAAATAATTGGAGTAAAGGAATTCTGAAGGGGAATTCCGTTATGACGACGACCAGTAATTAGCAAACCAAACACTAACTTTAAATTGCAATTTAGTTATGACAACACCACCAATCGTTCTCATCAAATGAAACAGTAAGATAAATGTATAAATGTTCATCAGTATTTCAACACCATGCAATTTTCTGTGTATCTTATCTCTTCTACAAATTCCACTTGAAATATTCTTGCGACTTTAAGGTTCCTCCAGCCAAAGTATATTGCGGTTTTTTAGGGTGGCGTCAGCCCTCTAGTAAAATAGCCTTGTCCGTACGTCCTTGTTTCCGTCCGCACGATATCTCAAAAACAACCTGACCGATTTCAATAAACATTTTTATGGAGATTACTTGTGTCAAAAGTAAGGATGAGTTCGTATTTGGTTGAAATCGGCCAGATAGTTTTTTCGAAAAAAATTCTTGAAATTTTGGACTTCAAGTCAAATGACAGTTATCTCCAAAATTTATAAATCGATTTCAATGAAACGTTTTGTGATAGTTTTTTCGATAAAAATTCTAACATTTCGAAAAAACTCAAAATTAATCCTACTTTGACGGCGGTAGCTGATGCCACCCTACGCAAACCCTCAAATGATCGCGTAGCGATTATTTTTATTAGTGTTTTTACGATGTTCTCTCTTGAATTTCGTCTGTGGATTTATTTGACACAATTACACGAGTGTTTAAACTAAAGTATAGGTATCCATAATTATATACATGTATATCATTCAAGAATAATAATATGTTAAACGGTAATTTATATATGTATTTTACAACTTAACTGATACAACTCACGCAGAATTTACGTTTCTGTTACTATTTGTGTATACAAAATGTTAGTATATGTTGGAAAACTCATGCTCAAAATTTGGGACAATGTCCAACTGTGGGTCAATGGGATGTGAGTTGGAGAAATGTGACTATTGGTATTTAATTATTTCCAACAACTTGTGGCCAAGCAATTGGGAATAACCGACTGTATAGTGGAACATCAAAACTGAAAAACATTTTGTTGGCTAGAAAGGTTAAAATTTATTCACAAAAAATATTTAGGTATTTAAGTACATCTATGAATTCGGGAATAAATCAAATCCTTGCGTATCATATCTATTTTATCTTTACATAAGCTGAAATCTGTTCTTTACTAAAGGAGTTTTCGTCTTACAATTCAATATTTTTCGCTTAAAAATTCTTACATTTTATTAAACTATCTGGTTACAAGAGGCGGGTGTGAGTGCATTTAATGAAAGGAAAGTGAGTGGAATTTTTATTGATAAATATGAGGTAATAAGCCAGTAGATACAATAATTATTTTTCTGCATTTTTATTTGCGAAGGAAAAATATTTAGACGTCTTTACAGTTACCAATTGCGAGCTCTAGTTCTGTTCTGGAATTTGAAAAATTTCACGAATTTATTATTTCTAACTAAAAATAAGTTTTTCAAAAATCTCGTTTTTTAATTGTTGTGTCAAAATGTTGATAAATGCGAAGTTTTGGTTGAGATGATTTTAATATTTAGGTCAATTAAATAGCTTCCAATTGAACTATTAAAGCCCAAGATGTGCTAGATGTCACCTATTGTGTTATTCAAGTAAATAAGTGCTTCCTATATTTTGGCTTTGGGGACGCGTATCAATACATTTCTATTATGAATCTTCAGTTCGGTCCTGATTTGACTCCAACGAAGAAAAGAATTCTATACATTCTGAGAATGTGGGTCTGCTCCGAGCAAAGGTGTCCGCCTACCCTACATATAGGCCTATTTGTAGGCTAATTATAGGGTGCGAGGATTTTATTAAAGAGGCTTGTAGGCAAAATAGGGTGCAAGAATATACACTTCAAACCTAGCCTACAAAATAGGTAGGCTCAGCCGTCATAAAATTATAGGCATATATGTAGGCTATTGAAGCACATCATTTTCATTTAATGGTACTTATATGGAACGGGCAAAATGAAAATTAAAGAATAATCCGCGACTGGTACTTGCAGATTGTATACCACTGGAATAAATAATTATTGCGTTTGTAATAAAGCTGACTTTGGAAATGTTTCTTGCGGTATTAAAATCTTAAGTATGACATCCCTTTTGACCAACGTTGTAAAATTTGGGCGCAATCCAAAACGAGGTCGACACTGTTCCGCTCTTAGGAACTTTGACCAAGGTGACTAATCTATTTTATTCCGATTCCATTGACTTGAGACATTGTTTTTAATTAGAGTGGAATGCTCTTAAATAGTCTGTCAGTAACGAAAAGCATAGGGAAGGGTGTAGTATTTGTTGATCTAATTTGTCAATGAAATGTTGGCAAATATGTAGGCTTGGTGCTCCCCATATAGGAAGGATGTAGGATAGGCTGGCCTATTCGGCGGTTAAAATGTAGGCATATATGTAGGCTCGGTTCAAATTTTATAAATAGGAAGGATATAGGATAGGTTGAGTCATTTGGACACCTTTGGCTCCGAGGGTTATATATATTCCCAGCAAGTCAGCATGAAATTGTATCTATAATAAAATGAGACAAACAAAATATACTGAACTCGCTGCATAAGATCCTCACAATTAAATTGTATTAAACGGGTTTACGTGCCCACGTGTTTACATATCTATTTGTAACATATCATATTGATAACAATTGAAAAAAGGAAAATAATTACTTTTGTAGACGATGTGACTATTTCCATCGCCCCAGAATTTCGGGATGGTCTTGAAATTCCGTAACGACCAGTGAATCAAATATTTTGCTTCAATAATAAATTATTCACAGCGAGAAAAGTTCTTATTGGATTAAACAGTAAGATAAATGCTTCTGGTTAAATACAGTACTCCAGTTTCATGCAATTCTCTAGTTTTTATGCTTCGAACCAAAAATACGAGGAAGTAGGTTTTGAGGTTAGTCTTTATTTATCAGTTTCTGCGTCGGTGGATTTCTTAGATACAACTGCATGAGTTTTTAATCTGAAGACTAGTAAGGTTATATGTGTACATACCTACATACATATATCATTGAAGCTTAGTATGATGGGTATTTTATATTATTTATTAAATTTTCATTACTAATATATAATTACACATAAATAACATTGCATTGGTGTTAACATTTGTACGCACACAACAACAGAATTGACTTCCAAAATCTACGCCCAATATTTAGAACCATTTCCAGCGCTCAATGAGTTCTGAGATTGAGAAATATGGTTAATGAAAATATTGATGTCCATTATACCTGTGGCCAAACTAATGAAAATAATGACCTGGAGTATGAAACATCAAAACTAAGGGGCTGCTATGGTTCTGTTTGCTAAAACTAGATTTTATTATATTTTTCTTTAACGCATCCTTGTCTCATTAGTTTTTTGTTGCTGGCGTACCTCTACTATTTAAAAATATTATGATCCGCATCACCCGTGCACTATTTAGTCCGTCTTGGGGATGTATTTGAATCTAATATATCATCTACTCGAGTCAAAAACGACACCCGTAGCTCATTAGAATAGCATCAGACCAGTTTAGAACCGCGTTGGGTTATTTGGCTGAAAAGATCACGGGAAATTTTACAAAATTGGATTTTCAAATGGTAATTTTCCAGGTACATGACCAGTAGAAAATCCCGAACTGCAGTCGACAGCAAAGAAATAGACAATACAAAACAAAAGGAAGTTAAACCTACAACATGATTTGACATTACTAGAAGTACCAAAATTCAATTGAACATTCAAGAGGGATTTTGAAATTTTAGGAAATTTTCGTAAATGGAAAACCAGAAGGTAGTGAAACCAACTATAATATGATTTGATATCAAAATCAATGGTGGACGCCAGTGCAAAATGTTTCCAAATTTTATGAAATTTCTAAAATCTGAAAACTATGGGCAGTTTGACCATCTACACGATGAAACACTTCATTTACCGTTAGTTTCATGTTTATAGGTGCTTCCGTTCAAAAGCCTAATTAGTCCGAAGGTAAAAATGGGGCAATATTTCACTATACTCTTCGCTTTAAAATCCCACTTTTAGAATGTTCGACTTTTATTACCTTCCAAAAGTACTGGGACTAAAACTAACTACTAAACTAAAGTAAAAACACATTATAACATGAGATATAAGCGAAATGAGAAAGTTTTTGCGACGTCATGTAACTAGAAAACCATAATGCCAAAATCAATGTAATTTTTTTGAATTTCACGAATAATTGTTTCCACCTAATCGGCTTAATGTGATTCTGAAAGTAGCACCCCTACGAAAAAGCCCACACTTATTTGTACTTTTATCCCAATTTTTACTGTTTTTTTTCAAATTCAATACTAAACATAATTACGTATCGTCAAAAGTGCCATCCCGTTTAGCCCAGTGCTTCAGGAATTTGCTTCTAGTAAAAATGTGGACAATGAGGTAGAGCTGGAGTCAATATATTTTGTGAAAAGCTATGTTTCCGACCTGGCATTTCATAAAATGAGTTCAAAAAGGTTAATTTTACGTTACCCGTGTTTTGTATTTTTGGCTGCTAAAAGGATTACGCACCCTGTAATTAACGTATTTTCTATGTGCCCACTGCCAAGTTGGAACAATTCACATTGGCCATAATATGAAACAATATAAAGCTCCCAGGAGACTTGACCCAGTACCTGAACTCAGTGGTCGGATTTTTGTGTCAAGACGAGAAGATTCTTCCCAGGGACAAATTTTCTCGGGCAGGAAAATGTCACAGGGAAGGGATTTATTTTTACGAGCAGTTTTTTTAACAGGGATTTTTGGAATCGTTGAAGACCTCCCTGCAGGGACAATAATCAGCAGGGAAATTCAGAAATGATCTTCTGGGGACATTTACAAAAATCCGACCCCTGTCTGGACCCTGGGCCCTGGACTTAAACTTCGCTGGCTACATTTTAAAGTTTCAAAATGTACAATGTAAACAAAAGCATATTTTGAATGTTGCCAGCGCTTTAATAAGATATCAAAGAAATATTTTCTTATGTCGACGAAACTAGCAGAATAACTTCTTGAGTCCTTCAGACTTCTCACCCCAAGAGCATGGTCAATTAAATGATGCGAATAAAAATTACACATTCAAAATAATCTACTTTCGTGAGGAAAGAAATTAAATGGGTTGTTACTGCGTATTTGTAAAATGATTTTATGCTCTGAAAACAATCAACCCAAACCACAGTGCTCTTATACGATTCCTGGGAACATCCTTATTGTACATTCTTTTTAAACTGATTATGTCATTTCGTATTGACTAAAATAGATACTATCATGGCTATAAAAAAGTTTCATACTTGCGATTACCAGCTGTTTTCCGATTTTGTTAGTATTTAAATGTGCCTAATTTCCTGTTGCTTTTAATCCGAAATATAAATTTGGGTGTGACTTTCCACCGATATTCTGGCGTTATATGTGAATCATCATTTACTTTGGAGAAGTATGTTTTACTTGTAACAGCCTGATTTTCCATATATAATTTATATAATCTTTTGTTCCCTCAATCCTACTTGATAAACTATAACGCATTGAAGTGATATGGATAATAGTTTCCTGGCTGCGGAGATGATTTTAGGTTTGATGATGTGAATGGTATGCGATTGTATTGATAATACAATCCTGTTGAAATGACCATGTACATGATTACATGCTGGAATGGTTCCTCTTTGCTACATTTCATCCATGTGTTTCAAGCTCCGTGTCATTTATGCATTAAGAAACTGTTTTAAAAACAGTGTATTTCAATCATATAATTACAAAATCGTTACAGTATAAGCCCATTTGTTGTAATAATTATTATCTGAAGATTTTTATATTTTACTACTAATTCTCTTGCCCGGACCAATTGCTAGTCATCGTTTACAAAATTACAGTTCTGGGTCTGCATGGTATTAGTTTACATTCTTGTTATGTACATTTTAATGGATGAGTGATTGAGGAACGAGAAAAAAGTATTTATCTTATCTCAAGCATTTCATTTGAGTAGTGTATGCAAGGTGATAGATCTGTTTGATCAATAAGGTTTGGCAGAAATTTAAATATTTTTAAAACTTAGTCAGTTGTTGAACGTAGAAATTATTTTTAAATTATTGATCAAAGAACTTCTCGAACCTTTTGACCTCAAAGAGCCTCTTGTCAATGGGGTGCAAATAAAATGGAGTATCTGTAAATACATGAGCGTTTTGCCCCACGGGTTTAAATCTATTTTGTTACTACTAATGGAGCACATTTTTGGTAGCTCAGAAACCAAGTTTCTAAAAAACTGAACTTTAAAAAATATCAACAAATACTTACTGTATACCCACATTTAATTTGTAGGTAATTTATTCAATTCATATTTGAACATTTGCTTTAGCTCAGAAAAAGTTGGCCGATCCTGCGGTAGAGTCTCCCAGCATTTGAGTAAGATATCGTGTCTGAAGAGAAACCAAGTTTAATTTTAGAAGAACAAAAAAATTTGAAAGAAGTCGCATTTTATGAGAATAAACATTTTACATTGACTGTGTAGCATGGGAAGGCCTATCCATTCGTTCTCCATCTTGTAGTCTTTTCCAGGCTTGAAAATTCCATTCAACTCCAGGGTATGGTTTGCTCCCTAGTGAAAATATTTCCCATATTGTTATGCCAAAACTCCAGACGTCAGATTGGATGGAAAATTCTAAATCTCGGAGTGATTCTATGGCCATCCACTTCAATGGTAGAGGACACTAGTATTTGTCAAATCTTTAGGTTAATTATCTCTTAAATTAAACATATTTACTAGAATTAAATAACTGCAAACGATTTCGAGAAGAGCTAGTTTCATTTTTAATCAATTAACACTCACGTTTATCCTTTGTACGTAGAGGGCGTAGTCTTTGAGATCTTTCGCCAAGCCAAAATCTCCTACCTTCGCAATGAGGTTGCGAGTCAGAAGGATGTTTCTTGCAGCCAAGTCTCCATGGTACACCTTTTCATAAACCGGTAAGAAATTTAAGCTATAAGTACATTATGCATTTCACATGTATACAATGCTTATTTGTATATATGTAGATATATATCTATATTTATATGTAGATGTGTATAATTGGTTTAGAATTGATCTTTTATTTGCGAGGGTTCAAAATCCATAGTAATATTTTTCTCATGGTCAATTCATAGGTAGATGGAGTCAGCCAAGATTTATAACATTTTTGTAATTATACGGATGAGAGTTTGCTTGAGATATACATAGTTTGTGGAAACGAGAAATACCTCAAAGAAAGCAAAGCTTTTGATAAATATCAATGGATTCTATATAACAATTTAAATGTTACACCAGGGTTTTGGGACCCAGATTAGAAGCATTCACATGAGTAATAGATTCCATATCTTTATAACGTAAAACATATCACTTGAAAATCACTTGACCGTTTATAAACAAGTACATTTTTGGAAGCGATGAAATCCATTCCGTTTGCAATTTCTATTGCCCATCGAATTAAGTGTTCGGAGCACAATCTTCTCGAAAGGCCATTTTCGTATTCCACCGTAGTACTACAATAAATAACTCTTCTTACATGTATGCATATGTATCCACATTAATATAATTACGTATAAGAATTTATTCACACAAGTATGTGATCAAACAGTCGCTAATGTATACCTATCAATGTTTTGAGACTCATTTGTATTCTCAGGGAATATGTCAACAAAAACTTCTCGCTTCGCACGGATATACTCCGATACATTGCCATTCTCACAAAACTCATATATCAGAAACACATCCTCTGTGGAGAAATAAATGGAATTATAATCAAAAGACAAAACTGAATTAATCCACCTGCATAAGCATTTTCAATAGACTTACGCTTCCTGATTCTCTCAGTATTTGCTCCAACTAATTCAACAATGTTGTCGTGCTTTCCGACGAATGACATGATTTTCAGTTCTGAGAGAAGAGCTAGAAAATATTGTCCATCTGCTGTTTTGTTTACAGTTTTGATAGCGACATATCTTTGACCAATTTTGCCCTTCCTCACTTCCCCGAATGCTCCTTTGCCAAGTAACTTTGGCTCTGAGGATAAAAATAACAATACAATTCAAACAGTTGAGTTACAGATGTGTAAGCGTATGTTTCCATTCTGATGTGTTTTTAGCCAGAAGACCAGTAGGTGAAAATTAGAGGTCTGCAAAAATTATTTACTTCATTTTGAATTAAAATACAAAAAACTAATTGAAGAAGTTAGAACGGATAACATTGCTTAGTTTTTCCAACTCGTCTAAAATATAGAAATATTTTCAAGCTGAAGAGTATGCTTTTTTGTGCTATTTGTGTGCTGGTCGAATTTCAGGTACAACTCACCGAATTTGATTTTCTCTCTGGGAATTTCTAGGCCTACGTCATAAGGCAATACTATTGCAGATTGTGGCTTACTGAAGATATTTGACATTGTAGTACCGTTCAAAAAATTGCCAACGCTTTCGACTGAAACGAGGGTTTTCTTGCCTCGGAATTTGCAGTAGAAGAAATTGAATATCAACAGTAGAATAATGAAGCAACCAGCAATTCCAGCTACTACATTCAACATAGGAGGCCAGACTCCGGGAGTGTCTTGAAATAAATCATTTACTTTAGCAAAATATATCATATGGATCTCATTTTTTAAAATAGGTCGTAGTAATGCAAGTACCCGAAGCGACAACGATGAAAATGTATTTTTCTAATGCCCATTTCTTGACCATTTTTCCCGTTTGAAGATGAACTGTGCACGTGACATTGATTTGACTTGAAGACTCGTTAGTGATTATTGGGCAGATAAAATTCTCGATGTAATTTCCCCGAGTTTCGAATCTTTTTGTACTGCAAGAATCTAATTAGAAATTACATACCTTAATTTTATTACTCTCAGATGGCTTTGTGTCAATATTTTGACTGTTTGTGCAGGTCAGGATGCCCAGATTATTGGGTTCTCAAATCAGGATTTCTTATTAAGTTTTTTAAAAAAATCAAAAATCAGATAAGTTTGAGTTCAATTTAACTACCTACTTGTATTTGGCTTGTATATACCTATGTATGTATATGTAAGAAAACTTGCTGAATCTAGTTTCAAAATTTATAATAAGCTCCTCCGTGACATAAACCACAGTTACCCTGGTTTCTTCCTGATCTTGACAAATATCTAACAGAGTATCTTTAGGTGCGTAGAAAACGTTTCTGTTTTCTATTTCTTCCATCTGATTCTATCCAAAGGTAAAAATAGTGAGATATTATTTTCATTCAACTTCTGAAAGATTTAAATTGTAAAATTTTTATTATGATGGGTACAATATTGTCGATATTTTGCTCGTAGGTACAGAATTAATTTCGCGGAATATTTGAGTAATTTAAAATTCGCTCAAAATTTTCAAAAATATTTTAAAATTTTTGAATATGTAGGATAATAAGCACAACGAAGGTGAAATAATGAGAAAATTTGAAAAATTATTAGATTTTTTACATTTGGTTGGCGTGCCTACGCTGATTTGCGGCATTCTAATTATTTTTTTCCAAAATTATTCAAACATTCCGCGGACACATTTATTCTGTAACACGTTTGAAAAAGTCAATGATATTGTGCCCACCAGATTGTAAATGTTTATCGTTGTATGAAAGCATTGTTTCAACATCTTAAGTGAATTTTTAAGTTTTTTAAAAATAACTGAAATATACCTAATGATAATACCTATAATGTCTACCATGCTTGAATCACGAAAACGCAACCGAAATCGGTTACATCGTTCTCGACTTATTCTGTTTTCCCAAAAAAACTTAAATTGAACGTATAATTATATGTCGGATAGTATGAACACATGTGCAACTTTCACCATAAACCGTGTTCTATTTGTGCCCTGCACTTGTCTACCAAAAATCAGAGAATTTCAATTACATATGGACGTTATTTTACAGGGTTCCTGTGAATCAACTGCAGATATAATACACGGTTAATGGTCATTATAAGTCCACACTACAGAACTGTTCCGTACAACCGCGGTGTCGATTAATAGCGAAATTAAACTGTTCAAAGTTAAACGATTAAAGCCAGTTTTCACGCAGGGCAGCAGTTAGGTTCATATATATATAGTTTCTATTAGTATTATGATGGACTTTATGATAAATACACATTTTAGTCACTTTAATCCAAAATGTTACAAAGTGGTATTTTTCTCAGCTAGTTTGAAATCAGGACTAAATTGAAGCTCATCAGGTCATCAGGTGACCCTAAGTCAAATCAGGACAGTCCTGATCAAATCAGGACTTCTGGGCACCCTGGTGCAGGTTAGCTCAAATCATAGAGCTCTCATAAAGTAACGTATATTCCCCATTTGTAGACAAATATACAGTAAATTTTCTTAAACTTGTTCCACTGACCCAGCAAGAACAATATAAGCGGTCCCAGTGATCAAAAACATGAAGCAAAATGAAATAAAAATTATTTATATCGGCCATATCTTTCACGAGAGAATGTCCTCCTTATCTTCCTGCCTGAAGCTGAAATTCTAACAGCCATGCTCCATATATTATTGGCCATGCCCACAATTCAACGTAGAACTCTGTCAGATATCTTTTAAAAGCCCTTAAAATTTGTTACAATTGAGAGTCAAAATGTTTTCAATTACTTTTTTGAACTTTGTGTTGCAAATCATGCAAAAATTCTGCCTTAACTTCGCGGTGAACTATGTGACCGCAAATACTGACCTAAGTCAACGAGTTATTTATAAGCTTTGGTCCCAGTATTTTTTTTTTTAAATTCTTGTTTTACCTTCATGAATACTTGAGGATGTTTTGTAGACGGCAGTCCACTCAAAACCCTTCAGGGCAATAAATTTCGGTGCTGAGCAGTTAAATACAAACTTTGCAACGTTCGGTACAGCTGTTTGGGTTATTTCTTGTTTCGTAAGTGAAACCAGTGCGAAGGAGTCTTTCTCGAAATCCGAAATTATATCTGTGTAGAATATGGCCGATTACACCACACTTTAGTATTAAGTATACGGAAACAGTCTTAAAGAAACGAACACTCACACAGAGGTTTCCTGGCGTCAGAATGATTTTTAAAGTAGAGCAAATAGAAAGTCTCGTAATATGTCTGGCAGTAAATTATTCCGGAATTGGTTGCCATTAATCCTTTACGATGTTCACAATCTATTCCATTTGATTCGCAATTAGATGGTTCCCATGTGAGTCGACAACGCTTCTGTCATATCATTGATTTAATTACAAATGTATATATTAATTTACATGGGGTTATGTGAATAGTATGTAAACTATTTGGTTGTTTCTGACCTTGAATTTGAAAGTTGCCATTTGCTGACAGTTTATCCAATTAATGCATTCAAAATACTCAACAGGTTTTGCATTAACATATCTACGTTTTGGAATTAAGCAGTTGAATTTAGAGTGGGATGCATCAGTACCTAGTGAGACGCGGTAACTGCAAGAGAACTGATCAGATTTTCGTCGAGACTGTTTCACCACTGGAGCTGATTGTGAGATGGGGACCAGGTCTGTAAATACCCAAATATAAATGTTGAATTACCTGAGAGAGTTATTCAATGCCTGTTTCGATGTGAATTTGAATTACATTGGGCCATTTGAATCATAGCAATAATAATTATTATATTAGGTTTAAGGGAGAGTCTGAAATCATAGGAGTTACTTTTAAACTTACTAATATGTACATATTAGTAAGTGTCATGTGGATTTATTAAAATCAAATAAATATTATTTGCTTGGTTCAAGTCAAGCCATGTGTAATTATTATAATATAAATCCATGCTGGACATGTACCTGGATTCAAATTCGTCTTATTGCGAACAATTTTTGTTACCAATGAGTCTGCTATATTTGTATGATTTTCGTCGATATTTGCACACGTAATCCCGATCAGTTGGTCTGAAATCAATTGCTGGGATTTATTAAATTTCAGGATGATCTCAAAATATCTCTCTCGATCATTCAAATGTCTCTCTGTTTGATTTACGTTACGACAAGATTTCCACTCTGACTCTACATGGTATGACATTGCCCCTTCCACCCCCTATCAGTAGTAGTTAAAGTAAAACATTCCTTATTTACATGTAAATTATGTATAATTAATTGGATATTATTTAATTCTACAGAAACGGCACAAATAAATAAATTGTAGCCAAATTGAAAAACACTTAATCTTTAAATAAACATGTATTACCACAGGTGGGTAAGGGAACGATATGTCCCATTGTATGGGATGAGGAGACACGCATTTAGTTACTAAATCACCGACGTAATAAATCAGAGGATTGACATAAGTCAAGTTGTAGCAGAGCACATTTGTATCCTTTAAAAATTGTCGATTTGTTGATCCCCCGTGGTCAGCAGCTATCATAGAGTGGATGATAGTCGAAAAAAGTAATACGATTAATTTCCCAGCCAATACCATTATTTCCGCCCTCCCGGAATACAAATACCTTATTGGAGTGAAGAATTTCAGAAGGGCATTAAAATTCCATTACGAGGAGTAAATGGGGAAAATACCTCTTCCAAAAACTGTACTTCAGTGACAACAACGCCAGAAAACGTTCCCACTCCATGGAACAGCAAGATAATTATATGTTACTTGTAATAAAAGCAGTAGATATTCCAATCACATGGAATTGTCTGTGTTACTTATCTCGTCATTTCTCAATATGGGGAATTCATGTGACTTTAACCAATGTTTCAAATCAAAAATACGGGGAAGTATAGTTTGAGGTTAGTATTTTTTATCAGTTTTCTTTATTTAAGATGTAATTCCCTCTTCTTGAGTGAATTTCTTTGAACGAGTTGTTCCACGGGTTTTTAAACTAAAGAGTCGAAAACCCATATTGTCACAATTATGAAAGGTTCCTGTACCCACATGCTTATGGACAGGCACTCCGGAATAAGGGGGGACAGGAGGGACAATGTCCCTCCCAAAAAACATCAGGGAGGGACACGCTATACAACTGTCCCCCCCACTTTTCAAAAATCAAATAAGCCTTTTCCTGAATTTTTGCTGTCAAAACAACAATAAAGCTTAAATTTAAAAAAAAACTGTCCAAGTTTCTACTAGTTGTATTTAAAACACACGAAAGAATTTATGTTTTATGGTTTGGTGGAATTTATGGTTTACACCGTGTTGCCAAATATCCTTTTCATCCCGCAATATTCTTACTTGTGGAGATCGGTTCACTTAAGTAACTGCTAGAATTAAGTAGTGACAGTTGTGGTTCATGACACTAGTCCGAAATAGACTTTTTAAAGCCACCCATTTTATCCTTGATAATGATTTTGAACTTATGTGATTTTATGTCAGTATTGCAATACTTTCATGGTTAAATTTGTGCGATAGAGTGATAATATAAATAGTAGCTTAGGAATTCAACGCAACGCCGCTTATCAAGGAATTAGAGGATATTTTTATATCCTTTATTCTTATTAGAGGAGTTTATTTCAGGATATTAATATTCCCATTAAATATAATTACATTGTTTGAAGAAACATTTACTTCAAAGAATTCATCGCCTCAAATTGTTTTCCATTTGGTCTAGTCCAACGGATGGACCAGGCCATGTACTTCTAAACCAGTAAATCTATCGGATAATGTTCCTTGGACCAAGATTGTGGAACAGATCTTGCTTGGACCTGACGAGACCAAAAATCAAAGAACAGATTGAACTATTCCCGTAGCTAGTTAGCAATCAATGCATGAATCTAGGATACCTCTATTTGAAATCCATAAAATTTTGCTAGTGTTTGTACGAAAATGTTTCTAATATATGAGATATATGAGATCTTTTGTGAAAGCTCGTTCTTTAATTTTAAAAAAAAATTAAAACATCTATAATTCACACAGAATTATACGATTAGCTACCGAAAAATTATGTGTAACCTTATATGTACATATATATATACGTTTGTATATGGTCACTAGCAAAGAAACTAAAACTAATTAAAAAATTTTGTCCCCCCCCCACTTTGTCGGACGTTCCGGAGTGCCTGCTTATGGACTAAGGCTATGCAGAACCATGTAATAAAGTTCTTTGATGAGGGAATTGTGTTACAAGTTCTGATTTTTGACAACGGCATCACAGGCGATCTGAGTTCTCTTATTAGGTACAAGTTCATCTGAATTTTTGCTCCAGTAGCAGCTTTGCACCCGAATCTATAGGGAATTTGAGACGTTGTTAATAGGGAGTCCCTGATCATTGCAAAATATTCCCTTGAAGTTCCAACCATGAGGATTGTAAATCAAATGTTATTAAAATAATACACACCTACTGATGTGTCCCAAGGTCTACCTGATCTAATCGGATTTCAGTGATAGGAGTATAAAAAACTACTACCTATTCTCACTGCTAGGAACATTTCAAAGTTAGTATTCTGCTGTCCGTTTGGCACATTGGGTACACAGATTTGCGTACATCTTAATCCCAAAAACTAATATTTAATTGAATAGTAACGAAATAGTAAAAAAAATAATAATAATAATTTTCTACGTAACTCCTTGTTTTGGTACAGACTATTCACACATTACACATGTATTGCTCATTCGCAAGTCAGTTTTGTGTTTCCGCTGTAGAAGGATTTCCAACAAGAACGAAACACCGACATATGCAGCTAACATGGTTTCTGGAAAGAATCAACAGTTTGTGATCGCTAGATTTAAACCTTATTTTGGAAACAAATTTTTGTATTATTTTATCATGCATGTAAGTTTTAATATAATAAATCGCAAATATTTGTGAGTGTATCACTAGGGACTTTTAAATCGATTCAGTGACTTTTATAGGATGAAAATATGAAAATAAAATTTGCATAATTATGCGACATTTCAACAAATCTAACCCCACATTAACATGTCGGTAATATATCCAATTCATATTTGAACATTTGCTTGAGTTCAGAAAAAGTTGGTCGATCCCGTGGTAGAGTCTCCCAGCACTTGAGTAAGATATCGTGTCTGAATAGAATACAAGTTTAAGTTTAGAAAAGCAGAAAATTTTGGAAGAAGTTGCATTTTATGAGAATAATTATGTTACATTGACTGTGTAGCATGCGAAGGTCTATCCATTCGTTCTCCATCTTGTAGTCTTTTCCAGGCTTGAAAATTCCATTCAACTCCAGGGTATGGTTTGCTCCCTAGTGAAAATATTTCCCATATTGTTATGCCAAAACTCCAGACGTCAGATTGGATGGAAAATTCTAAATCTCGGAGTGATTCTATGGACATCCACTTCAACGGTAGAGGACACTAAATCATATTTTTTAGTTTAATTAACTCTTAAATTAAACATACTTACTAGAATTAAATAACTGCAAACGATTTCGAGAAGAGCTAGTTTTGTTTTGAATCAATTAACGCTCACGTTCATCCTTTGTACGTACAGGGCGTAGTCTTTGAGATCTTTCGCCAAGCCAAAATCTCCTACCTTCGCAATGAGGCCGCGCGTCAGAAGGATGTTTCTTGCAGCCAGGTCTCCATGGTACACCTTGCAGAAACACAAAGTTTCAAATAATTAAATTTTTAATAAATATGCGAGTTTGAAAATGTATATCTATATATGGGCTCAAAATCCACAATGTCAATCGACAAACAATTTTCATGTAAATGGATAAAATATGCACAACAATTTTTGGAAAAATACAGATGAGAGTTTGCTAGGGGTGTAATTTGTAGTGTGTTAGGTGTTATTGATACCTTGTAGAAATGTTTTTACATAAATGTTAGGGAAAACTTTCGATAATTATCTGTGTATGCTATACAAACAAATTCAATGCTTAAGGCCCAGAATAAAAAACTTTAACGGGCGAATATTTTGACTCCTTTTATAAGTAAGTACATTTTTAGAAGCGATGAAATCCATTCCAGTTGCAATTTCTATTGCCCATTGAACGAATTGTTCGGAACACAATTTTCTTGAAATGCCATTTTCGTATTCTACCTCGCTACAATAGATAGATCACATTTAAAATTAATTCGACGTTTTTATAAAACATTTTTCGATCCATACTTTAATAATTATATATTTCTAGACAAATACACTTATACAATTACGTTATAATAAAGTAGGTAGAACAATTACCTAACAATATTGTGAGCCCCATTAGCATTCTCGCAGAGACTGAACTGATCAACAAAATCCTCTCGCCTCGTACGGATATACTCCAATACATTACCGTTCTCACAAAACTCATATATCAGAAACACATCCTCTGTGGAGAAATAAATGGAATTATTATAATCAAAAGACAAAACTGAATCCACCTGCATAAGCATTATCAATAGACTTACGCTTCCTGATTCTCTCAGTATTTGCTCCAACTAATTCAACAATGTTGGCGTGCTTCCCCACGAATGACATGATCTTCAGTTCTGAGAGGAGAGCTAGAAAATATTGTCCATCTGCTGATTTGTTTACAGTTTTGATAGCGACATATCTTTGACCAATTTTGCCCATCCTCACTTCCCCGAATGCTCCTTTACCAAGTAGCGTTGGCTCTAGGGATTCAAATAATAAAAACTGTAAAGAAATTTACAATGTAAACAGTTCGTTACTTACAACGATACGAACACGTCTTTGGGACTGGGTTAAATTATCAAACAGAGTTTTGAACTGTAAATTGAATTTGATTTGGAAAATTGTAAATAATAATTGCTGATAACCTGGTTAGGTTAGCTTAGCAATTCCATTTCGTCCTGCTGAAATATTTTCCAGCTGAACAGTATTCTTAAATTGTTGTGCTGGTCGATTTTCTCGTAACTCACCAAATTTGATTTTATTCCTGGGAACTTCTAGACGGACTTCATAAGGTAAAACTACTGCAGATTGCGGTTTACTAAGAGTATCCGTTCTGGCAGTACCCTTCAAAAAATTGTCTATGTCTTCTGCTGAAATCAGGGTTGGCTTGTTCAGGTTATTTTTACGGAATTTGCAGTAGCAGAAAATGAATACCAGTAGTAGAATAAGGAAGCAACCAGCCATTGCAATTACTGCATAAAATATAGGAGTCCAGTCTGTATTGTTTGGTGACGAATCTGGTGGTGAGTTTGAAGAGTTTGATGAGTTTGATGAGTCTGGTGAGTCTTCTAAAAAATAAACCATTTACTTTAGTAAATTACATCAAATCAATCTCTCTATTTAATGCAGGTCATGGAAATGCAAGTACCCGAGGCGACGGCTTGGAAAAGGTACTTTGCTGATGCCCATTTCTGGACCATTTTGCCTGTTTGAAGATGAACTGTACACGTGACATTCATATCACTTTTAGAATCTTCAGTGATGATTGGGCAGATGAAATTTTCAACGTAACTTTCCCGACTTTCAGATCTCGCTGTTCTGCAAAGTTCTAAATATGCACTAACTTTTATTATTCCTAACAAGCATTGTTTATTATGTACTTGTTCTATTCCAGACTGTTTTTGGTCATTAAATTTTTTTAAAAAATCTTGTACTACATTTACAGAAGTGCTTCAAGGTAGTTTACCTTTCCACAAAAACGTACTTGAAAAACTGTAGATGACAGTCCACTCAAAACCCTTCAGGGCAAGAAATTTCGGTGCTGAGCAGTTGAATCCAACATTTATTGTAACGTTTGGTCCGCTTATTTCATTTGTTTGTAGTTTCGTTAGGGAAACCAAGGCTAGAGAGTCTTTCTCGACATCCGAAACAATATCTGTTGTAAAAAGTACTCACAGTTGCAGAGGTTTAGCCCATATCAGCACAAATCAATTATAACAAATACGGCTTACACAGAGGCTTCGTGGTGTCATCAGCATGAATTTTAAAGAATGGTAAATAGAAAGACCCGTCATGAGTCCCACAGTAGACTATTCCGGAATCAGTTGAGACTATTTCTGGGTAATGTTTACAGGACATGTAACTGTGGTCGCAGAAATGCGGTCCCCATGCAGTGGGACAACGTTGCTTTAATATCAGTAAAAATTTTTTATTATTACACTACTGTTCAGGATAAACTCTTAATGGTTGTGTAGGATAGAAACGCTTCAGTCAATAATGATTTTTTAAATGGTTGACCTTGAATTTAAAAGCTGCAAGTTGTTCACAGTTTATCCAATTATCGCACTTAAAATATTTAACAGGTCTTCTTGCTTCAATATTTTGCATATTTGCCCCTTTTTGAAGTAAACAGTTGAATTGTAAACGGGATGCACCTGAGGCTAGTATGGTTTTGTTTGGACACAATGGCTGTGATTTTTGTTTTTCTGAGATGAATGTTTTCTTCATCCCTACATAGCCAAACACAGGTGCATTAACTGACTGTTAGATATTGATATTTAAATGCCTATAATTACTTCTTCAATTTCGTTATAATTGTACATAAATTGGTATTTTTTGTATCATATACAGTAATTATTCACAAGCGATAAGTATAGACATGTTCAGATTGCTCTGCGCATGACACGGAGGGAGTGGGCATAATTTTCCGCGAATTCCGATACTGGTGCTTAGCTCATTTTCAATTATCACTAGCACTGCACAGCCAGCTATTGCTGGTTTCGAAAGGCTTCATAGCTTGTTGGTTCAGTCGAATAGCACATGATTCAGAAATACACCCCAGTTGTAAATACATTCATATTACATGCTACAAATAAGCCGGGTAGTTAGCCTTTAAGGTAATTTGTAATCACAATCGCAAACCAATAGGAGATGTTATCCGATAGCGGATCAAGCCACCACAGGACGGCAGGTGGTGGATAACCCCCATTTCCCAAGTGCAACACCGACGAAGTCTAGTGGTTTGATCCGCCAGTATTAAAATTCCATTGCCGAAATAGTTTTTTTCTAATAGAATATTTTTTAAATGACCTTTGCTTCTGAAATACAACCCCGTATGATTATAAGCTAACATTACAGAACTTTTTTAAATATACAATTTGCAATTTGTACTCGCAAAACTATAAAGCGTCTTTAGGAGAGAGAGTGAAGATTTAAAAATGTCCCCTCATCGTCAAATTCTAGTATTAAGAAAGCCAGTAGCCTTATTAAAGCCTTTTTAATTGCAACAATTTACAAAACTTCTTTAAAACACAATTACTTTTGTATGTACCTTTACCGACCTTGATATTTTCTTTAGACTTATCCCTCGAAAAGCAACATACAGTTGTCTATGTGAAAATTAACGCCAACTTTACCAAAACTTTGTCCCCGACATTTATTAAGTTACTGTCTTTGCAAAGCGTACTCTAACATGTCTCTTCTCTTTAATATAAATGGGTAGCCACCGTTTATGGTATTATAAATGTAGCCCGTGACAGTATCACTGCCCTTGCTACTACTTGCTAAGCCATATAACCTTTATGGTAATTTGTATCCGCGAACCTATAAAGCGCGTTTAGGAGAGGGAGGGAAGTTTTAAAATAGTCGCTTCATCACGCGCGTTATATATTTTAGAGATTGAAACATATAAGACTGCCAAATTAAAACTAAAATATTAGTGTTTTTTCAACTTCAAAAATTGCTAAATTCTTTGAAAATAGATTACAATTTTTGACTAGAGGTAAAGACCACATAAAAAGTAATAACCGTTAGAAAATTGGTCAAAGGGGCAATAACATTATGGGGCATGTTGAACCTGGAAGAGGACCCACGAAAAATACATCAAAATTACCATATTACACTGTAGAGGTAAATTAACATTAAAATATATCTTTTACTGAATCTAATGTCAACCCATAGTAATATGACCATTCATGTGTACGATTTTTAACCATTAAAAATCTCTTAATCCATTCATTCCTGTCCTTTTCATTGACTGGAAGGCGAAAAAATTTCCAAGGGGAATTTTTTCGTTATTATTGTAACGAGAAACAATACGTGTGAGCATTTTCAACTGATTAGCGTTTATTTACCTCATCAAAATCAGTTTTTCTAATTATATAAACTTGCACTTATTGTTAGTGGTTTTTCATAGGAAAACAACAATGAGCTAAGCACCAATGTGCTTTGAAGTTCAAACTTGAACCGCACTCCAAATATTTGGTAACCTCCAAATCCAAATGAACATGTCTATGTCTATAGCAAGGAGTCTGAAGTCACATATAAACTACAACTAATTACTTACAAATGTGTATACTCATTAAATGCAAACGAATATGTATTTGTAGGTTAAGTCAAGCTATCAACACCAAACTGCATGAAATGTTTACATATGTAGTATGTACCTTCATTGAGATTCACGGTCAGACTTCCCACGTTGGTTTCCCATGAGACGGATTTCGTACTGTTTAGGGTATTCACACAGTTAATTCTAATCGATTGAATCACATAAAGTGGCTGCCTTTCGTTAATTTTCAGAACAATTTCAAAATATTTCTCTGGTGCAGATAAACTAGTATTCTTCTGGTTTATGCTACGACAGGATTTCCACTCGGATTCTACCTGATATGGCATTTCCCCTTCGTCCTTCTAGTAGCAGTGATAGTAAAAAAAAATCATAATATTAATCATAAATGTCTTGGCTCGCCCCCTGGCACTAGTTCCAGTGAAAGGAAAGCATTTTACATTTACTACAAATCATTAGACAAGTAATTATTCAATACAACAGAAACGGTTCCTTGGTCAGTTAAGTAAATGGTTGTTGGAATTAAAACACGATTAATCTTAAAATTGCTCCTATTACCCCAGTTAATGAATTGAAAGATACGTCCCAATGGATGGGATGAGGAGACACGCATTTTATTTCGAAATTACTGACGTAAGAAATCAAAGGATTGAAGTCAGCCAAGTTGTAGCAGAGCACATTTTTATCCTTTAAAAAATATTGCTCTTGAGTAGTTGATCCACCATAGTTGCTTTGGTTAGCCAAAGCAGGGCTAATAACAGTTGAAAAAAGTAACACGATTGCTTTTGTAGCCGATATCATTATATCCGCTGCAACCAGCAATTAAATAATAATAATATTGTATTAAAAAAAGTAAGCTCCCAACCAAAATAGTAAGCTTTACTTTTCAGCCCGTGTCTCCACTATCACCACTAAGTCAATAAATATTTCACTAAAGAAAGTCAGAAGGTGTATAAAACTTCGTTACAAGCAGTAAATACTTCTCATGAGTGTTACACTTCAGTTACGAATAACTCAGGAAGCATTATTATTCAATGTAAAAGTTATAAAGAATTATTATTACTAACAATATGTACTTCTGTATATACTAAATTTTTCTGTAATAATTCTTAGTTAATAATTTCCTCCAAACTGTGGATTCTTGCGGCTTCAATGATTACTTCGAACAAAAAATATAGATTGTTGGGTTTGTTGAAATTTTTTAATTTAAAATCTCCTAATTTATGAAGATATCCCGTGAATTACAGCGTCCGTGGATTTCTTTGATACGTCTGCATGGCTTACATGCATTTATTATTTATATGTCACTCAAGCGTGATTTAATGGCAATAGAAAAGTGCATGCATTAGAATTTACTCCGAAAATACGCACACTATATTTCCAGCGATGGTGGTCATTTTGAGATGTGACATGAGGAAAGACTGTTGGAAGTGGTTAATTCGGTACTAAACCAACTACTTTTATCTAAGTATTTTTATTTGCAACTATAAATACGTTATGGTTATAATGCGTACTAATATTGAACGATGTCCAAAGAGGGTAGGTACATATGTATGTTTCTTAGCTTGTTTCCTTCAAAGTATGAAAACTATTAGTATAGTTTCATGGCTGCATTTGTTTTGTGCGGTTCAAGTTTATACAATCGTTTTCTTCATTTGATTATAGTTATTTTTAGAAATTAAATCAGGACGCGAGTGCTTAATATTATTATTTTGATAATAATTTAATAATGTTAACCATTGATACATTTCTCGAATATCAAACAGACTATATTACGATAATATTAATATTTTTAAATAAAAAATGCTTAAGGGCCCAAGCCGTTGTACATTATACGATTTTACACACTAGCTTATAATAAATCGATAGACATTTGTTCAAATTTGTATCCAAATCGTCGTGGAGGAAATCTGTAAAAAAAATTGCAATACTGTAGAATAGGTCGTTCCGTAGACATAAACAAAATCCAGTACGTTCATATCTCCTAGTCTACACTTAATAATGAGCTGAGAAAAGCACTGGGTATTGTACAAAGTGATTCATTTACTTTGGCTCTTAATATTTGGATGAGGTTAGAAGGCTCGGAAGTTATCCGTAAATATTTTTTTCATGGGATAGTAAGCGCATACCTAAGCTTTGCTTTTTTTCGCCAACAAATTTTCAGAAGCAAAAAATTTTACTTTTCTGGAATCAGTAAAAAGGTTTCTGCGTTAAAATGGAGACGGGCCAATAAACCAAGTGAAAAAATAATTGTTCGCTCAATAATGTTGTACTATTATGAACGTCCAGAGTTAATATTTGATGTTGGTAGTAAACAATAATGCTCATGTTAAAATTCCTGCTACTTTCTTGGTTGATGAATCGGTATTAAAATAAACGTGTAAGGAAACGCATCAGTACTGAAATATGAAGTAAAATATGACCAAGGGACATAAATTGAGACTCGATCCGTTAGCATTACGAAACCATGGATCTCAAAATAGACGAACAAGTATTTATAAACATGTAACCACAAAAATTTTACTAGAAACAAGGACCTTCATGGCATGTTTTCCATCAAAGAGCCAAAGTTCAGATTGTGGGGTCGAGATGTCCATGTTTTTGAATATCCCGTCAAAATTTAACTACAATATGTTTGCATGTTTTGTTATACTGTAAATTCTTTTCGGACATTCTGGTTATTTTACTTCAGACAAGAAAGGAGTGCCGTCACTGTGTGACCCCAGATGTACCTATCCTAGTGAAATTGGCACTCCTATTACTAAGTACGACATCCTAGTCAAAACTTCATAGTTTTCTGAACTTCACAATAGTTTCCGAAATCTGTTTTTTTTAATAAAATGTAAAAAATTATTTGGAAAATTTATATGGAAAATACATTTCGGGACAATTTGTCCTGAGGAGTCTCAGATGATTCCTTCTCAGTTGAAAATATGTTGAACAGTCGATGAATTTGAATACCCCCCGAAATTTTGACTATAAGATTTTGAAATTTCGGTTGAAATGGTTTTACTTTTAAGGCACTTCTGAACCTTTTTAATGAGCTACTATTAACTGAGATACTACATTCAAGTCAAAATTTATTGCAGTTTTTCGAATTTCACAATGGCTAAAAAAATAAGTTTTTTGAAAATTTTCAACATCGGTGAACATGAATTTGAATTTTTAAAATTTATTCAACAACTTCGTCAAAAGACCATTTGTCCGCAGGATCAAGTCTCTTCTGGATGAAAAAAATGTTCGTGTTTTTGACGAAGAATCGGTAAATATGAATACTCCGCCGAAATTCATTTCAAAACTTTGTTTAACATAATTTTAACTAGTACAGCAATTAAACTGCTTTTGATTTAGTCAATAAAAACTGAGATAGGACTGAGTTCAAAATTTGTATAGTTTTTCGGATTTCACGATGTTTTCCAAAAATAGTTTTTTCAATCTTTTGAACACCAGTCAATATGAAGATGTTTACCCAAACTATCGGAAGGTCAACCCACTTTTTAGGTCTGAAGTGAAATTAAATCCCCTGCTGTTATTAGGGGCGAAGCGAATGGGGTGATCTTTTTTTTCGAACAAAAATATTGGTGGGATGATAATCATTTTGTACACCAGAAAATTCAAATGTGAACGCAGAAGAACTAATTTTTGGGGCATCATGCGATATTTACGGTATATATATCAACACGAAAAATAATTAATTGTATACACTTTATAAATGGCGTTTAACCATGACCAGGATTAATCTTTGCACATCTATGTGACGATTCCTTACTTGGGTATTGGGTTCAATTGAATGACTCTACATTACATAAGCTAGTAACATGAAAACGAACATATCCAAAACTGGCACATTAAAGATGTAAGAGCCCAAGCTAATTATGGACCTTAAGAAATAGATATAATATTATTAGTCATATTTAACTCAAAAATATATTTATTATATCATTCTTTGGCATTATCCTAAACAAATTGGAAGCCCCGAAAACTGTAGTGTTAACAGAGCTGGTTCACTAATATGTTGTATTAATATTAATAAATAAATACATATGTTCAGTGGATCGTTCAATCCTAAAGTAAATGAGACAATTAATTCACACTATGAAACAAGTTTTATATTTTGATAGAATTTCTCATATACGTTTTACAAATTATTACCTGGTAGAGGCAAAAAATATTCAATACATTTATAGTTCTACCAAAAACGTTCTGAATTTTTATATAGTAGAGAAAACTTAAGACAACTTTAAAACGCCTCTGGGTGCCACTTTAATCATTCAGCCATCACAAGTTAGTGACGTAGGTCAAAGTCCTCTTTTATACGGGATTGGGGCAAATGATATTACGTCCGTACTATAAACTTTGATCGTAGCACATTTTTAAATATACGCTATTGCATGGAATGTATAGACAGTAATTACCTCTGTTGAGATTCACAGATTTCTCGTCAATTTCAGAATTCCATGAGACGGATTGCGTGCTATTCAGGGAGTTTACACATTTAATTAGAATCGATTGAACCCAATTAAGTTCGTGGTTTTCGTTAAATCCCAGAAAAATCTCTCTCTTGTATAGAAAAATTCATCTCCGTTTGATTTTTCCTACGATAAAATTTTCACTCGGATTCTACCTGGTATGGCATTACCCATTCCTTACTCTAGAAGTGATAGTAAAACATTTGACATATTATATTAGTCATTAATTAATTGTATATTATTTAATAATACAGAAACATACCATGGAGGGTTAAGTAAGTTATTTCTGGTTTGAAAACAAATGATTGTCTTAAAACAAACATCTATTACCCCATCATATGATTTGAAATATACGTCCCAATGAATGGGTTGAGTAGACACGCATTTAATTACAAAATTACTGACATGATAAACCAGTGGAATGACATAAGTTGAGTTGTGGCAGAGCACATTTGTGTTGTTTAAAAAATATCGAGGGGTTAATCCCCCATAGTCCTCAGCCAAAATAGTGTTGATAACAATTGAAAAAACAAAAGAATTGCTTTTGTAGACGATGTCATTATTTCCATTGCCCCGGAATTTCGGGATGGTCTCGAATTTGCCTAACGAGCAGTGAATCAACTGTTTTGCATCAATAGTTTTTCAAAGCGAGAAAAGTTCTTACTGAATTAAACAGTGAGTAATTCTTGGTAAATACAGTACTCTAGTTTCATGAAATTGTCTGAGTCTCTTATCTCGTATTTCCTCCAAACGAGGAATTCCTGTTGCTTTAACCAATGATTCGAACCAAAAATACAAGGAAGTAGGTTTTGAGGTTAGTCTTTATTTATCCATTTCTGCGTCGGTGGATTTCTTTTGCACATCTGTACGAGTTTTTAATCCCAAGAGTAGTACGGTATCCATTAGGCATTGGCATATCGGTCATTTTTTAAATATCGTTATCGTTCATCCTAAAAATGACGATAACGATATCGAAGGACGATATAACGATATTTGTTTCAATTTGAAACGCATCGGTTAATAACATATAACAGAATATAAAAATAACCGACCAAATCTGCCGAATGGCTAATTAAATACTCACCTTATTACTACTGTTTATAACAAAAAGTGCCACAAAAATGCATTGTTCGGAAAATTATCAAAGAACATTTCTTTTTACTGATCCCATTCGGAACACCGATACTATAGTTGGTATTAATGGAATGAGAACTGGTACTGACAATGAGAATTTACGTAAAGCAAACCAAGTATATTTGAGTCACACTGACAGCATAATTGGTATTAATTTTTCTGAAACTGGTGAGAACAATAAGGAATCACGCACCAAGTATGTTTTGATTCCAGCACAAACTGGGTATTAATTACAGAAAAACTGGTTCTGACAATGAGTAAATAAAGAAGTTACACTTATGTTTAACGCATGTTTTTACATATGTATGTTTTAAGGAAACCAGAAATTTACATGGTATTATTATGAGCTGACTGACATGATGTTTTGAATTAGTTAATATATATTAAAATGTTGGGGGTGAGTCATTACGTATTTGGGGAATTGAACCACGTATTTACAATATGGAAACTGACCGATATATCGTTCAAAGGTTACGAGAATTATCGTTCAATTATCGTTTCGAAAAATGTACGATATGGACGATAATATCGTAAGGCTAAATCGGTATGCCAATGTCTAGTATCCATATATGTACATACCTGCATGTTTGTATCATTGAAGCTTAGTATGATAGATGGGTATTTAATGTTGTTTATTAAATTGACATATATTGACGAAATTTATTGACGAAATAACATTACATTGGTGTTAACATTTGTAGGTGTGCACACAACATAAGAATTTATTTCCAAAATTCACAAGCAATATTTGGAACAATTTCCCAGCGCGCAATGAGTTGTGGGATCGTGAAATATGGTTAATGCAAATATTGATGTCCAGCAGGAACTGTTAAACTAATGGGAATAACTAATAAGAATAATGTCAAAATTAATTTTTTTTCTAAATTTCATGAATTTTTTCCACCTAATCCTTGTAATGTGATTCTGAAAGTAGCACCACTACGAAAAAACCTACACGTTTTTGTACTCAAACCGATATTTAATTACTTTTACCATATTCGTCTAATGCGAGCAGCAATCCATCATATCATGAAAAGTGTCATCCCATTTAGCTCATTGCTTAAGGAATTTGTTTTCAGTGGAAATGTGGACAATGCGGTAGAGCTGGAGTCAATATATTTGGCAAGAAGTTATGTTTTCGACTTGAAATTTCATAAAATGAGTTCAAAAGGGTTTATTTTACGTCACCCGCATTTTTTCCTGCTAAAAGGATTATGGCACTTTGTAATTAACGCATTTTCTGTATGCCCACTGCCAAATTGGAATAATTCACATTGGCCGTAATAGGAAACAATATAAAGTTCCCAGGAGACCTGACCCAGTACCTGGACTTAAACCTCGCTGGTTACATTTTAAAGTTTCAAAATGTACAACGTAAACAAAAGTATATTTTTTAAGGTTGCCAGCGCTTTAATAAGATATCAAAGAATTATTTCATTCACAAAACTAGCAGAATAACTTCTTGAGTCCTTCAGAATTCTCAGCCCATAAGCATGGTCAATTAACTGATGCGAATAAACTTTACTCAGTGAAAATAATCTAATTTCGTGAGGGAAGAAATTACATGGATTGTTACGGCATATTTGTGAAATGATTTTATGCTCTGAAAACAACCAACCCAAACCACAGCGGAAATTGCTCTTATACTGATACGATTCTTGGGAATATCCTGATTCTAAACTGATTATGTCATTTTGTACTGACTAAAATACATACTTTTATGACTATAAAGAAGTTAGTCACTTTCATACTTGCTATTACCAGCTGTTTTCCGATTTTGTTAGTATTTAAATATGCCTAATTTCCTTTTGCTTTTAATCCGGAATATAAATTCAAATGCGATTTTCCGCCGATATTCTGACTTTATATGCGGATTATCATTTACTTTCTGGAAAGATTTTTTCTTACAACGACCTGATTTTCCTTACATAATTTAGATAAATTTTCAATCCTACATAATAAACTATAATGAATCGAAGGGATATGGACGTGACGATAGTAGTTTCCTGGCTACCGAGATAATTTTAGAAAATTTGATCATGTGAACGATATGCGATTGTATTTATAACACAATCATGTTGAAATGAACATGTATAGGATTGCTTGCTGTTTCGCCGAACGGTCCCTCTTTGCTACATTTCATCCCTGTGTTTCAAGCTCCACGTTATTTATGCATTAAAAAACGAAATTCCTATATAATTAGGTTAAATGTTTTAAAATTCGTGTATTTCAAGCATATAATTACAAAATCAAATGTTACAGTATAAGCCCATTTGTTGTAATAATTATTATTTGTAGTTTTTTATATTTTACTACTAATTGTCTTACCCGGACCAATTGTTAGTAATCATCTACAAAATTACAGATCTGGGTCTGCATAGTATTAGTTTACATTCTTTGTTATGTACGGTTTAGTGGGTGAGGGATTGAGGATATATATATATATATTGTTAATCGATATTTAGTAACACTTAATAAATACGCCACTACTATCTCCCAATACGGCTCTTGTCGGCCAATGTACCTACGCATGGAACGCCATGTAATCAAATGGCGCTCCGCTAGGTACATATGTAAAGGAAAACTAGCCTCAAGTTAGCGTGCGTTTGAAAGCTAAAAGGTGGCAAGTAGCTACTTTTAGGCATCCTTGCTAAAGCTTAGATATAGGAATTAAGGATAACGTAGATTTCCGACATCCAGAGTTACTTTTCTGTGTTGAGGTTTCCTTTAAAAATGTGTAACTAAATATTATTGGTTCAGACTTAAACCTTTGTAAATACTGGAGGTGGGCTCTTGTGAGCTCACCTCCGTATAAAACTTCGTGCCTCCGTAGGTACGAAGAGGAGAGCAACGTTAAATCTTGAGCTAAGCAGAGCAAGGGAACGCGTGTGAGACCAACTAAGTGTATCCAAATAAGCACGATAAAGAGAATAAAGTATACCGTGAGAACAAACCCTTATAACAACATACGCATCTCATTTTTCCTATCTTGAGACACAACTCCCGAAATCCCTCACAGCCAGCTTGTGAATTTCTACCGTCTACATTTCCCCATCATCTCATACTCGCACTCTCAATATCATCAATATTCCCTTTTATTTTCCATGATCGGCTCATCATTACATTTTCCTCATTACGAACCATCAAACTACAAAACTACAACATTAATAATAACATGGTGAACGGTGCGGGTTCGATGGTTCTCAACAAAACACTCAAATTCGTAAGCCCTTAATAACAATTATTTTCCTCTAATTTGTGAACAATTTCTGTGCAAATATATTTGTGGCGTCAGAACTCTGCCCAAATTTTCCATTTTTTCTACCACATTGTCAATTAAATTCTTACGTGGCGTCAGCCGCCGCCGGAGGCTATGCCTGATTTTTCTATAAATTGTCTCAAGTTTCCCCGTGCCACATGTCACCTCACGATATCAGATTTATTAGAGTAGCTGAACTCTTTAATCACCCCGAATTCATCATCTGTAATAATCAAAAATACATAGCACTCTTACTCAGTGAGGCCGCACTGGTTCAACTCACTCACGACGACGAAATACGTGCGCGTGTCAAATATAGTCATTTATCTTCCACCCGTGCCCTCTACTTATATAAATTTTATAAGTTATTCAAACAAAAACTGCCTCGCTACGTTAATTCTGACATTACACCTCAACCAGTTGATAGGAGTGACATAAAAGTTATCCGGAAAAACCCAAGCAGAATTCCGCGATCAATAAACAGTTCGACTACGACCCTGCCTGAAACCACCGTGGTGACCGTCCCAGACGACATCCTCACCCACGTACCATCAAGTGAAGGCGAAACTGACACCGAAGGACCAACACCGGAGCCCGCAACACCTCTTGGAGGATTTGCAAGTTTCAACCCCAGTAGAACTTCCACTCCCGCTGTCTCTTCTGGTCCCGCAGATAACGATTCGATCTTCGTCACCTGTCAATCAGTAAGTACAAACTTTAATTTGTCTAACAATCATACTCTCACGGGCACTCCCGTCGCCCCCCACATACAACCCACGTCATCCAGGCTCTTCACTACCCGCGACTACCTTGAGGATATCTCACAAAAATTAGTGGACGACATAAAAACCAAGCAAGAAATCGACTCTTCAGGAACTAGCATCCTTACATACTCCCATTACCAACAATTGCTGTATGATCTCAAGTTAACCACAGAAGTTACATCTGACGGTCATTTCCTCAACACCAGAGAAACATTTACAAAAATTGTAGCACGAATCCTCCGCATCTTTACACTTTGGCAGACTAATTCGACTGAATTTGCACCCATCATTGAAGAAATCGAAGACATCCAAACTTCATTACTAGCTCAAGAATTCTGTCCAACCGTAACTACTACTCCAGTCACAACAACTACTCCATCCGTGTCTACAACAAAGACCCCTACATTTGTCATAGAAACACACAGCTACACGCCTGTAATCCTCGCTTGGACTACCCAACTCCAAGCCGTCCACAATTCCACTCAGGACATTGCCCATCTTCTCAGTTACGCATCTTACTTAGGCATAGTACAGGAATTTAATCTCGCCTCCAAATATACCCACAACCACTGTCACTTCTCGTCCCAACAAGCCTACAAAGAAGGACTATTTCTCCTGGACCAAGAGTTCATTACCATAGCCACTAATACATATCCGGACATTTTTTCCGCTCCCGTCACTCACCCAGACAATCACACCGATAATCATTCTCATACAGCTCCTCAGGATAATACCGCTGTTCTCATTCCTGACGTTGACACTACCGCCGCATACGACAGTGACAATCCTATCTATAATATTAACTTAACCCCTCCACCTCTTTCAGATTCAAACTCTGATTCAGGGTCACTCCACTCTGAATCTCTCCATTTCACCACTGCCACCGACAGCTCTTCCTCTTCCCGTTCGACTTCTCCTATTCCAACTCCTCCCCTTATTCCTCCAATTATTCCTACAAAAAATTCCACCATGGACTACACCAGATTTCTTTTTGACAAACCCTCTTACCCGTCACCCAAAATCTCATCGGAGGAATTAGCAGAATTCCTCCTGAGATGTGACGATTTTTTCAATACATTCCAAACGGACGACAAGATGAAAAAGTCTTATGTCTATAGAAAACTCTCCGACGCTGCCAAGACGGCCAAAGATTTTCTGTCCCACTTCTACAATCTCACATCCACTTCTCGCCAAACTTACGCCCAATTCAGGGATGACCTTTTAAACAAAATGCCACGGGATATTCCGGATCGGAAAAGTAAGCTTCTCGATGCACTCTCTATGACTCCCTACCCACACGAACCCCCAACTAAGTTCGTGTTAAGAGTTAAGTCTGCTGCAAGCACAGACTGGTCCACTTTTCCAGAAGCCACTACAGTGAAAACATTGTTGGACAAACTCGACACAACGGTGAAGATTTTCATAACCAGCAAAAATCTGAAAATTAAAAATTTCAATCATCTCTTGGACGCTCTACGCGACTATGAATCATGCACAACTCCCCATACAGACCATAATGCTGTTACTCTTGCAACCCCAGTCCTTCCTTCATCATTGGAACAAACTCTGGCCACGCTTCTTGAGAAAATAGAAAAATTAGAAGCTAAAGACACTCCAATTATGGCAGTCACTCAACATGCTCAGCCACAGCGCTCACAGTACAACAACTTTCAACCTGGACTAGGTTCTAACATTCAACGAACCTACACGTGTTACAAGTGCAACCAAACCGGCCACACAGCCCGGTATTGCCCAATTCAACCTACTCAACCTCAAATTCCAGCTTCTCAATCCCCAGAAATTTGCGGGCGTTGCTCCCGTCCAGGCCATCATGCTAACCGTTGCCGACAGCCAGTTGCCATACATTACCAACAATTTCCACAATATATGCAACGACGACGTGAAGAGAGACAACAGCAACTACAAGGCCAGCCTTTAAACTCCAACGGGCAGGCTCCACAAGGCCTGCCCCGACGCCAGCTTCTGCCTATACAAGCTGCAGACCACCAAAACTCACAAGACAGCCGCTAATAATCCCTTCCGTTAACACAGAATGTACTACTCACATCACTGTACACTCACTTTCATGTTCACTCAAAATCATTGTCAGTATAAACGGTATGAACCTTCCGTGTCTTATCGACACAGGAGCAGCTGCTTCGCTGATCCATCCATCATATGTACCTCAAGGCACACACATCACCAAGACCAATCTCACACTCATAGATGCCTCAGGAAATAACATGCCCAATACAGGACTCGCCCTTGTAAAAATCCAAATCGGCAAGTCTACATTTTTACACCCTTTTATAATTGCTCCTTCCACAACTCTTCGCTGCATCTTGGGAACAGACTTCTTATATTCTAAAGGAGGATTCCTTATTAACACTGAGAAAAATATCCTATTCAACAAATTCACAGGAAACATCCCGTTAATTCATACTCTCGTACAACACGATAATGCACTTAGAGAACAATGCGAACTTCCAGTACAACTCATACAAAACTTTTCAACCAGGACACAACTGTCAAATAAATCTCATTCTAACAAAGACCAGGAAGCTACCTTCTTGCCCGACCCTTGGTTTGCATCTACTACACCACCTGTGACCTCTTTTCCAATCTCAACGTCTACTCAAACTCTTCCAACTTTTCAAGACCAAGCTTCCCAGACTCTCACAACAACGAAAAATAAATCTCAACATGGGAATAAATATTCACAACCTGAAAAATATTCTCCAACTCCAGACATATCTTCTGATGAGACAGACCAGGATTACTTCCATCGCTCCACCCATCCACTTCGCCGACGTATTTCTACCTCCCAAAGAATTACTCTCAAAACTACACCTACTCCCATATCATCTGTCTCAGCTAAGCCTTCTACAACGTCCAAACTTACAACAATTCTTTGTGTTTCCACTACCATGGAAGACGATGTTCTCCGTGTCCATGGAACACAGGTTATTTCACCCAGGTCTCATGTAACCATTGCAACCATTCACTCCATTGAACACACTTCGCCTCTATATTTCCAACCTCATGAATCCTTACACAAACAATTCAATATCCTTGCTCCACATGCAATACTCAGTCCTGACTCCAAATTCTTCCTTCTCACAAATCCAACTTCTATGACTATTACCTTACCCGACGGTTTGGGTCTAGGAAATTTAAACCCTCTGGACACATATGATAATTCTATGCACCCCATACATATCAATGCAATCGACACGTCCCAATTGGAAACTGAAATAGCATCTTTTAAAATCAATCCGGATCTCAATCCTGAGGATCAAACTAAACTCCGTTCATTATTACGACAATACAGGAACTCTTTTGCCTTCAACGCCAATGAGCTCGGAAAATGTTCCACAATACCATTCAAAGTTGAACTACAGTCTGGAGGCATAGTAGCTCATAAACCTTACAAAACCTCCTCATACCAGGACGCCATCATTGACGCCGAAGTTAAGAAATTACTCGCTAATAACATTATCGAGCCATCCACGTCACCCTTCTCAAGCCCTGTCATCATTGTCTTCAAAAAACCAAATGACCAAGGTATCAGAAAGCCCCGAATGGTCATTGATTTCCGATCACTCAACGCCATCACTAAACCTATGCATTGGCCCCTACCCAGCATTGACGAGATTCTTCGTCGTCTTCAGAATCAAAAGTATTTTTCAACTCTAGACCTCGCGTCAGGGTTCCATCAGATAACGGTGGAACCCGCCTCCAGAGAAAAGCTCAGCTTCATCACAAGAAATGGACAATATCAGTATAAGGACATGCCATTCGGTACACGCAACTCACCCTCGCATTTTTGCCGAGTGATAGATGTTATTCTGGCAGATCTCAAATACAATACCGCTCTAGCATATGTAGATGACATTATTGTAGCTAGTCAAACTATTGACGAGCATATTTCTAAACTCAGGAAAATCTTCATACGCTTCGCACAACATAATCTCAAATTTGAGCCGACCAAATGTAAATTTGGTTACGAAACAATAAACCTCCTTGGTTTTACAATTACAGCCTATGGAATTCAGCCCTACGATGACAACCTCAATGGTTTACGAATGATGCCAGTTCCAACTAACATCACTACAGTACAGTCCTTTCTTGGAATGGCTAATTTCTTCCGAAGATTTGTGCCCAATTTTGCACATATAGCTGCACCACTAAGAGAGCTCACAAAAAAGAACACCCCGTTTCTGTGGACTCACGAATGTGATCAAGCATTCCAAGCCCTGAAGAATCTCTTATTATGCAAACCAGTCCTCGCCCATTACGACCCACAGAAAGAAACCTTTTTATATACAGACGCTTCCTACCAAGGACTCGGAGCCTATCTGACCCAACTACACCCTGATGGTTTAGAACATCCAGTTTTCTTCCTCAGCCGACGTTTAAATAAATATGAGGCTAAGTATCATATACGACTTTTAGAACTTTTGGCCATTACATGGTCAGTCATGAAGCTAAAAGAGTACTTACTTGGGATACACTTTACAGTGCGCACAGATCACCATAGCCTGTGCTATATCATGAAGAGTAAGGATAGCTTGGACCCCAAGCTACAACGACTGCAACTTCTATTGATGCCCTACGACGTTACTATAAAATATGTCAAAGGTACAACTCATAAGGTCGCCGATTGCCTCAGCCGCAATCCTTTCCAAGAGCCCACACACTCCCAGACCGACGATGAAGCATGCCTCTCCGTTCATACAATAGACATTGGTACTCTCCAACAAGAACAGGCAAAAGATCCAGCACTCCTGGATATAATTAATAAGCTTCCAACAAACTGGAGAGTACGTTCAACGTACGCCCTTTACAATAATATCCTGTATAAACATAACAAAAAACTTGGAGAAAAATCCCTCCTCATGATACCACATCACATGGTCCCAGATATCATTAAACGTCACCATAACCCAGTGTCCCACTCAGGACACACAAAAGCACTGAAAGACATCCAACACAGCTACTTTTGGAAAACAATGAATCAAGACATCAAAGACTTTATACAATCATGCTCATTTTGTCAAGAAAGAAAATCTCCCCGTGGTCAAAAACAGCCCGGAGAGTTCCAATTCATTCCTATTCCCCTCAGACCCTTCGAAAGAATTCAGATGGACGTACAGGGTCCATTGACGAATAAAGAAGGACGTCCAAGATATATAATCACTGCAATTTGTTATCTCACGAAATTTCTCGTAGCTGAGGTTGTACCCACAGCAGACGCTTCCGCTATAGCCAAATTCATCTTCCAGAAAATAGCTGCTGTATATTCCCTTCCTGAAATTATACAGTCAGATCAAGGGACAGAATTTAACAATGCTGTCATTACAGAACTTTCCAAAATATTTGATTTTAAAATGAAATATAGCACTGCTTTTCACCCCCAAAGTCAGGGTCTTATCGAGAGATCCCATCAAACATTAGGTGATTGCATTGCTATGTACAGAGCGGAAAATAAGGCCGACTGGCCCCAAGCCATTCCAGCAATCACATTCCATCTCAACAATACTCAGCACAGCTCCCACGGTTTTACACCATTCTATGTGCTGCATGGTTTTCATGCACGCACCCCGTTGAGAAATGCATTCCCTACCTTTACTTCAGAAAACCGGAATGTCCAGGACCTGACTACGCTATGGAGAACTACCCACGAAATTTTAACCCGTCACAGAGAAAAATATGCTGCCCGTGTAAATAAATCTAAAAGAACAGTAAATTACAACATCGGAGATAATGTACTCCTTCAACATACTTCAGTCCAACCTGGAACGAGTACTAAATTACTGCCCCGATGGAAAGGCCCCTTTTCTGTTATTGATCAACCCTCTGACGTTAATTATACTATTAGAGGATCTGTTGGTAACACTGTTAAAACCCTCACAGTCCATGTGTCCAGGTTAAAAATATTTTATGAACGCCCCAATGTGTTCAATACCAAATCTCTGCTCAATAATGACGATGCACCTCCAGTGCAGGGGGCTCCTACAAATCTACAAGACATTCCTCAGGAACTTACTAAATCTACAGGAGAACTACCTTCTCCAGAACCTAATATTACTCCTGAACTTATTGCTGAACAACCCTCAAGTCCACCCGACGTTATTCTTGAACCAAATTTACCTACAGCTGACACTCATGAATTTCCACTACGGGATACAGTGCCTCCATTTCCCGTTCAACAACCTACTACAATTCCTCCAGAAATTCCAGAGCAGCTCCATAAACCTACCTATAGAGAAGCACTATTGTCTGCACCACAAAACTCCGCTATGGATATTCCTCATTCTTCATCTATAACAATTCCTAATAAACGTGTTCGCAGAACACAGCAACAATTATTGGAACAAGAATCTCAGCAAATATTACCCACAGATTTTTACTCCCGAACAGATACAGAATTTAGACGTAGTGCAAGAACTAACATCAATGCTATGGATAGTTTATATCACTATGCAACGGTTAAACCTACCACTAATCACAGTTATCGGCTATAACATCATATGCCTTCAATCCCACTTCATTTATGCTCTGTACTCAACTTTATTACAAACACTTTGAGACACGGGCTCCATCCGCAATAACAATGATATTGCACAAAAACATTATCTTGCTGACATAATTCACTAATATGTACTTATTCTGAGTTCCAGAACAAATTTCCACTGACTATAGCAGTCTTCACAACATGACCCACATTCACGGATGTCCAGGTCAGCACCCACTACGATGACAACTCCACCAACAACCAAACATGGGACGCCATGGCATTTGCAAGTCATCTACAATCAAGAAAATTTACAAAAAAAAAATATATATATTATATTTCATTACTAACACTTTCACATAATTCTCACACATCACACTCTTATATTACACACTTAGCAATTTTTGTTTTAATTCTATACCTATGTACTATGAGCTGCAGCTCCCAACACATTTTCCTTATTTCAAGAATTTGTAGCTGATCACTACATTTCGCCTCTTCCCATTAGACACCCTGTACACACACAAAATTTCTGTAAAATCTATTATACACACACTTCAAGTTCATATTATAAGCTATTTTTCAATTTCAATCTCACTAACCCAATACAAAATTGTTACTCACCGTATATAAGGTCTCCATCTTACGAATTCCCTCTCCAAAAAGTTTCCTCAATTCTATCTTAATGATTCTGAGGACAGAATTTTCTGCCACTCCAGGAAGTTTACGCAAACATTTACGCTAATTTCGATGTTATTTTTAACGACAAATACAGTTTTATGTTAAAATAATATTTGTAGAGCTAAAACGTTTATTCAACTCCAGTGGAAACAATGGGGACATTGTTTGCCCTTCCTGGTAGAATGTTAATCGATATTTAGTAACACTTAATAAATACGCCACTACTATCTCCCAATACGGCTCTTGTCGGCCAATGTACCTACGCATGGAACGCCATGTAATCAAATGGCGCTCCGCTAGGTACATATGTAAAGGAAAACTAGCCTCAAGTTAGCGTGCGTTTGAAAGCTAAAAGGTGGCAAGTAGCTACTTTTAGGCATCCTTGCTAAAGCTTAGATATAGGAATTAAGGATAACGTAGATTTCCGACATCCAGAGTTACTTTTCTGTGTTGAGGTTTCCTTTAAAAATGTGTAACTAAATATTATTGGTTCAGACTTAAACCTTTGTAAATACTGGAGGTGGGCTCTTGTGAGCTCACCTCCGTATAAAACTTCGTGCCTCCGTAGGTACGAAGAGGAGAGCAACGTTAAATCTTGAGCTAAGCAGAGCAAGGGAACGCGTGTGAGACCAACTAAGTGTATCCAAATAAGCACGATAAAGAGAATAAAGTATACCGTGAGAACAAACCCTTATAACAACATACGCATCTCATTTTTCCTATCTTGAGACACAACTCCCGAAATCCCTCACAGCCAGCTTGTGAATTTCTACCGTCTACATTTCCCCATCATCTCATACTCGCACTCTCAATATCATCAATATTCCCTTTTATTTTCCATGATCGGCTCATCATTACATTTTCCTCATTACGAACCATCAAACTACAAAACTACAACATTAATAATAACAATATATATAATTACCTGTACATATATACATACAGGTTACTCCCCACTGACCAGAACCAATTAGGTTGAAACATACGTTTACAGATTTTTTTAATTATTTTATCATTCATGTAAGAATTTTAATATAATTAAATTACAAATATATAGTGTCTCTCTAAGGACTTTTAAGTCGAAATTGGGAATTTTACAGGAGAAAAATATAAAAATCAAATTTGATTGAAATATTTACATGACATTTCAACAAATCCAACCCCATTTTAGCATGTCGGTAATATATCCAATTCACATTGGAACATTTGCTTCAGTTCCAAAAAAGTTGGCCGATCTTGCGGTTGAGTCTCCCAGCACTTGAGTAAGATGTCGTGTCTGAAGAGAATCCAAGTATAATAATTTTAGAAGAACAGGAAATTTTGAAAGAAGTCGGATTTTATGAGAATTAAAATGTTACATTGACTGTGTAGCATGCGAAGGCCTATCCATTCGTTCTCCATCTTGTAGTCTTTTCCAGGCTTGAAAATTCCATTCAACTCCTGGGTATGGTTTGCTCCCTAGTGAAAATATTTCCCATATTGTTATGCCAAAACTCCAGACGTCAGATTGGATGGAAAATTCTAAATCTCGGAGTGATTCTATGGACATCCACTTCAACGGTAGAGGACACTAAATCATATTTTTTAGGTTAATTAACTCTTAAATTAAACACGTTTACCAGAATTTAGAAACTTTAATGATTTTGATAGAAGAGCTAGTTTCATTTTGAATAAATTATTATTAACACTCACGTTCATCCTTTGTACGTAGAGGGCGTAGTCTTTGAGATCTTTCGCCAAACCAAAGTCTCCTACCTTTGCCACGAGGTGGCGAGTCAAAAGGATGTTTCTTGCAGCCAGATCTCCATGATATACCTTACAGATGCAGAAGAAATTTAAGCAATATTGACTTATTCATTTTACACTAATACAATGTACATTTGAAAATTTGGTGTAAAATAAATATTTTTTTTGTGGGTTCAAAAACCGCAGTGTCAAAGACATTTCTCATAATCCATATATAGCAAGATGGAGATAGTCTAGTTGAATCATCCGTATTTACGCAAATACGAATGAGAGTTTGGTTTTGAGGTATATTATGCATATGTTAGTAGATACCTTAAAGACTCAATTTTGCTATACTAAAAACTAATGCATTCCATGCAAACAATTTTAATGCTACTCGGGGATTTAAGTCTGAAATAGAAACATTAACTTGTAAATACTGCGTTTCCTTTCATATGTACGTTTTTCGATGCGATGAAATCCATTCCAGTAGCAATTTCTGTTGCCCATCGAATCAAATCTTCGGAGCATAACCTTCTCGAAAGTCCATTTTCATATACCACGGTACTGCAATAAATGACCAGGTTTACATACACGCATATCTACATTCATAGTACACACAATTATATAAATATATTTACACAGTTAAGGGATGAAGAAGCGGATAAAAAATACCTATCAATATTGTGAACCCCATTAGCATTCTCGCGGAGACTGAACTGATCAACAAAACCTTCTCGCTTCACACAAATATACTCCAATACGTTACCGTTCTCACAAAACTCATATATCAGAAAAACAGCCTCTGTTAAGAAATATGGAGTTATATAGGATTATATACATTATTGAAAAGATCTGCACAAATATATTAGCTGTAATAATGATTGTAGACTTACGCTTCCTGATTCTCTCAGTATTTGCTCCGACTAATTCAACGATGTTGTCGTGCTTTCCCACGAAGGACATGATTTTCAGTTCTGAGAGGAGAGCCAGAAAATATTGTCCATCTGCTGATTTGTTTACAGTTTTGATAGCGACATATCTTTGACCAATTTTGCCCTTCCTCACCTCCCCGAATGCTCCTTTACCAAGCAATGTTTGTTCTAGGGATTAATATAATAAAAATAGTAGTTTTTACAATGTAAACAGTTCAGTTACTTCCAAAGATGCAAACGCATGTTCGGATTAAATTATCAAACCGATTTTGACCAAGGGTTTAGTCATATGAGTTTTTAGCCAAAAATTATATTTGACCTGACTAGTTGTATTTGTATGGCTGATAGTCTGGTTAAAATTAATACAAGTAGTTATCACGGCAAAAAATTCTTGTCTCGTAATTCCCTCTCGTCTTGCTGAAATATTTCATAGCTGAAGAGTACTTATACTTTAGTTTTTGTGCTGGTCAAATTTCTGCTAACTCACCAAATTTGATTTTCTCCCTGGGAACTTCTAGGCCCACGTCATAAGGCAATACTATTGCAGATTGTGGTTTATTGCGAGTATTTGACAAGACAGTGCCCTTCAAAAAAATGTCTACGTCTTCTGCTGAAATAAGGGTTGGCTTGCTTTGAACTCGGAATTTCAAGTGACAAAAAATGAATATAGGCAGCAGAATAACGAAGCAACCAGCCATTCCAGCTATTGCAATCAATATAGGAGGCCAGTCCTCTGAATTCGTTGGTGCCGATTCTGTTGAGTGCGGTGAGTCTGATGAGTATTTTGAGTTTGGTGAGTCTGGTGAGAAATAAACTATTTACTTTAGTAGATTACATACATCCAATCGTTCTCTTTTGTCCAAAACATGTCATAGAAGTACCAGAAGCGACAATGCTGGAATTAAATTTTTCTGATGACGTTTTCTGAACCATTTTGCCTGTTTGAAGATGAACTGCACATGTGACATTGATTTCACTTAAGGACTCGTCAGTGATTATTGAGCACATGAAATTTTCAAAATAACAATCCTGGCTTTCAAATCTTGTTGCATTGCAGAACTCTAAATATATGCAAGCCAGAATTTTATTGGTCCTAAACTCCTAAAGAGTGGCGTCTATTCATTAATTTATTCTAGACTATTTGTGACCAATAATATTTTTTTAAATTTTATTACAATTATAAAGGTGCTTTAAATTACCTTCTGCCATGTAAGTACTTGAGGACACACTGTAGATGGCAGACCACTCAAAACCCTTCAGGGCAAGAAATTTTGGTGCTGAGCAGTTGAATTCAAAATTCGTAACGTTTGATCCGACTGTTTCGTATATTTGTTGTTTCGTAAGGGAAACTAGGGCTAAAGAGTCACTCTCGACATCCGAAATTATATCTGGATATAAAATGTACCGTTGCAGAAGTTTAATACATATTAGCATGCGTCAGTAACAAACAGCTTACACAGAGGTTTACTGGTGCCAGCAAAATAATTTTTGAAATAGGGCAAATAGAAAGTCCCGCCAGATTTCTGGCAGTAAATTATTCCGGAATCGGTTGACGTTAATTGTAAGTCTTGCGGCTTCTCACAGGTTATGATAGTGGAGTCACAAAAAGATGGTAGCCATACAGTGGGACAACGTTTCTTTAATATCATAATAAACGAATATTTATTTCGACAATATTGTTCTGAATAACCTCTTAATGGTATTTTAGGCCGGAAACACTTCAGGTAATGATCATTCGTTAAGTTACTGACCTTGAATTTAAAAGCTGCCAGTTGTGCACAGTTTATCCAATTATCGCACTTTAATGTCTGAACAGACATTACTGAAACAAAATATTTTCTCGCTGTATTAAAACAGTTGTAATGCAAACCGGATGCACCTGATGCTAGTGTGATGTTGTTTGAGCACATCAATTGATCAGACTGTCGATTTTTCTGTTGCTCCTTTGAGGTGAGTTTTTTTTCCAGCGTCATATATCCTAACAAAGATGTCTTGCCTTATACAAAGTTATGTACTTTTTCAATTCAGTTATAACTGTATATTGTTTTAAAAAAATTATTTGCAGTAATTATTTACAAGCGATAAGCATTAGCATTGAGTCTGAAGTCCTATAGGAACTATCAATAATTATGTAAATGCACACAAATGTGTACTCATTACAAGCAATCAATTATGTTTTTGAGAGCCTTCTCTAGCTACGTGTAGACATTAACATAAATTAAATCAGTTTTTCTTTTCAAAATACTTGTGAATCAAATTGAATGAAATGTATAGACAGTACCTCTATTGAGATTCACAGATTTCTCGTCAATTTTGGTATTCCATGAGACGGACTGCGTGCTATTCAGGGTGTTTACACATTTAATTAGAATCGATTGAATCCAATGAAGTGCCTGCCTTTCGTTAAATCTCAGAACAATCTCAAAATATCTCTCTTGTATAGAAAAACTCATCTCTGCTTGATTTTTGCTACGACAGGATTTCCACTGCGATTCTACCTGGTATGGCAATGGCATTACCCCTTCCTCTAGCAGTGATAGTAAAACATTTTTTATATTATATTAATCATAGATGTCTATTATTTAGTGCTACAGAAACAGTGCCCCGGTGGGTCCAGTAAATTATTGCTGGTTTGAAAACAAACGATTGCCTTAAAACAAATATCTATTACCTCATCCCATAATTTGAAAGGTACGCTCCAATGAATGGGTTGAGTAGACACGCATTTAATTACAAAATTACTGACGTAAAAAATCAGAGGATTGGCGTAGGTCAAGTTGGAGCAGAGCACATTTGTATCGTTTAAAAAATATTGCTCTTGAATAGTTGATCGTTGAGTAGTTGATAGTTGAGCTAAGGCAGGGTTAATTAAATTTGAAAAAAGCAAAAGGATAACTTTTGCAGATGATGTCATTATATATCTGCTGCAATAGGAAAATAAATAATAATTATTTATATGATATTATTACAACCGAGTCCCAATCAGTGCAGAATTAACAACTTTACTTGTCCCGTCCTTTTTCAAACACCAGAACTAAACAAATTAATATTGCACTCAAGAAAGTTGGAAGGTGCATAAAATTTCGTTACAAGCAACAAATACGACCTCTCAAATCTGTATTCTGCTTTAGTTACGACGAAAGCTATGAAGAATCTCTTACGTATATTTCTTTATAATTTTTATATCCGATTCTTGCTTCTAATTTCCTCAAAACAGAGGATTCTTGCGGCTTCAATAATAACTTCCAATACAAAAAGTACGGGAATGCCGGGCTGCTGGGTTTGCGGCTAGTTTTTATTTATTTAATCTCTCATTCGATGATGTTTCCCGTGAATTTACATCAATGGATTTCTTCGATAGAACTGCACGGGCTTTTTAACCGCAGAACTTATGTATACATAATTATGTCCCGTCACTCAGGCTCGGTCTGATATAAATGCAATGTGCGTATAGACAATATTCGAATTTATTCCAGCCACAATCCATATCTCCAGTTGTAGTGGGAATTATGGATGTGTCATGGAGAATTTCGGCTCGTGTAAGTAGTTAATTTCTAACTGTACGACCTCAATGTGACCCAACTATAGTTAAAATAATGGACTGATGCACCAGAGTTGAAGAATCCCTGGGGTCTGGCTAATTTCTTACACTAAACTCTGCAAGACCCAACCAAGCGCAAGAATATTTCTTTGGAACTCTACTTAAGTACTTAATATTAAATATAGGAACGTCAAAATGCGATTGTTCAAAAGGCGACCTAACTAATATGTACCTGCTGTTACTACATATAGGCTACTCTTTAACACTAAGAGCAGAAATGTTGGAAGCTATCAGGATTCTAGAAGATTTTGAGAAGGGAATTCAATAGTGACTATACATAAGAAAATTACAAATGTTAATGTAAAATCCTTAATATAAAAATCGTTGCATTATAATTACATATCGTGGAGAATCATACGCTGATTGTAAAATTTGCTATTACTAATATCGGGCCATGGGCGAAAGCCTATAGGGCCTTAAATAAATAAATACAAAAAAAAAATAATTTCTTACACTAATTTTGTCATTGGTTGCTGGTGCATATACACCTGTCATGCACGGATTATGGTGGAGACGTAAAATGTTAAAACTATAAATACCCTTATAAATTAAAATAAATTTATGACAAAACAGTGGTAGCTATATTTATATTTTAGCTTGTTTCCTCCAAAGGAGGAAATGATTAGAAAAGTCTCGTGCCTGTGTTGTTTTTCACTCTGCGGTTCAAAATAGTCCAACCTTTTTGCATTCCTTCGAAAATTGTTGAAGCTTGTAAAAGTTTCTAGAAATTAAATAAGAACGTGAATGCTTATATTGGAAAAAACGGGTCAGTAAACCCGTTGGAAAAATAGTCCTGTTAATAATAATTTCTATTATGAAAGGAAAATTCCACCGAGACAATATTTGGATTTTAAAAGGAAAATATTTAGACAGGCAATTTAATCTTCAGTCATCAATGATCCCTGCCTATAAAAATAAATTAAAATACGACGCGGGTTGGTAGTAAAAATGTATACTCATGCTCGATAGGAATTGTTGAAGTTTTGTTTCTAGCATGAAGAATACAAATACAAGAAAGTGCATCAGCATTGAGATATGGAACAAAATATGACATGACGCAGAGCATTAAGTTAAGATTCGTTAACAATGGATTTTAAAATGACCGGAGTAAACATATCCACACTTGTACTAAAAACATTTGAGCAATAACGCTTCGAAAGAAATGAGAATGATGCTGTGTATTTGAGATCAGTGCTGCGGACAAGTTCAAGTAATACTTGAGTTTTCAAGTCAAGTTCAAGTTCGGGTCAAGTTCAAGTAGGTAAATTTTTTTACTTGAATCTTTCGGGTCAAGTTCAAGTACGTACTCGGCTTGACCATGACATTCTAAGACAAGTCAGGTTCAAGTACAAGTAAGAGAAATTTACTTGAATCTCAAGTCAAGTTCAGGGTCAAGTAATGGAAAGAAAAAACTTGACCATGAACTTGAGATTTCATGGTCAAGTTCAAGTAACTTTAGATTGCGCATGCCATAAAGGACGGAAGCAATTTCAAAATTTCAATCCAATTTCATGTCGTGTCCAGGGTATATTATTTGCATATGCCATCAATCAAAGGACAAAATTCAAAATCAGAGTCATTTTTATGAAGGTCTTGCTTACCAGACGTTGCTCATTGTTAGTTGTTGCAGTGGCCTCTCCATGAAATAAAGGAATTATCTTGATAATTCATAATGTTGCTTAGAATTATTATTTGTTTCAACTTGTTTAAATCAATTCCAGTATAAAATGAGCTTGGATGGCTTTTTACAAAAAGCATTTAATAAATAAGTAAATACTAGTTTATTAAATTTTAAATTAAGAGTACTCGCTATCTATGGGTCAGGGGTCAGGAATCTGTAATCAGATTGAAATTCCATTGAGAATTGGGGAACTGGAAGTAGGAAACGTCCTAGCCCATGACAGTTCCAGAAAATCGTCAGAGTCCAACTTGGAAATTTCATGACTGAAATTTCTTGATATCAGTCAATAACTAGTAAGAGTACGGGTCAGGGGTCAGGAATCTGTAATCAGATTGAAATTCCATTGAGAATTGGGGAACTGGAAGTAGGAAACGTCCTAGCCCATGACAGTTCCAGAAAATCGTCAGAGTCCAACTTGGAAATTTCATGACTGAAATTTCTTGATATCAGTCAATAACTAGTAAGCGTACGGGTCAGGGGTCAGGAATCTGTAATCAGATTGAAATTCCATTGAGAATTGGGGAACTGGTAGTAGGTAACTGCTTGTCCCTTGACAGTCCTACAAAATCGACCTCAAAAGTCCTAAAATTGCATAAGTATTCCTCTTGCAGGTTTAATGCAATGTGAATGGCAGTATTTAGTGTAGTGGTTGGGAATCGGTGAATGGGAGGAATGATTTTTGTAGAGTGAGTGATGAAAAAATGTGAGTGATGAGAAAGTGGGTGATAAATGAACACCCATCAAGTTCAAGTTGTGTCTTGAAAATTACTTGAAGTTTCGTGGTCAAGTCAAGTTCATGGTCAAGTTTTGAAATTACTTGACCCGATCGCAGCACTGTTTGAGATAGGATTTTACGCTATTATAGTTTACAATAATTAAATATTTTTCATTTAAAATAAAAAGGTATCCTTTGGTATTGATCGTGAATCAAATCACGATCATGGATCAACTGTAGTGGAGTTGTAGGATTATCAATAAAATGATATATTTTGTTGTACAATTTTTAGTAGGCTTGTGATACGTGACCTTGGATAAGTGATCTAACCGTCACTGGAGTGAATGTAGAGTCATTTTGTAGAAGTTTTGTTTTGTCAAACGGGTTGACCACGAAATCATCATCTGGGAAAATGAAATATCCAAAGGAGTATCTATCTCTCCTTAGTCGTTCATCCTCTTCGCTGAGTAAGATCCGATGGTACTGTAAAGTTTTGAACAAACAAATGCTGATATTGCCTTAATAATATAGATTATCTATTCTATGGTTTTTCACTTTAATAAATATTTTGTCATATATGTATGTAAGTATAGAAACCATCCTTAACTTACCACAGCAGGAAAATATCCCCTTGTCCAGGCCTCCAGGATCTCACCCGCAAATAGTATGATTGAGCCCGGTAATGGATTTGCGTCAATCCATGTGCCATCTTGAGTTTTCACCTGTTTAAAAAATTACAGCAGTTTTCCGTGCTCTGTTAATTCCATTAATATGAAGTAGTTTGTCAAATATAATATTCTTCTATTTTCGGACTTGAAAGGATAAATGCTTACCTCCAATCCTCCCACAGAGTCCTGAAACAAAAATGTCACAATTGTCCAATCGTAATGTTCCGCACATCTTGTTTTATTAGTAACTGTGTAATCCTCCGGTACTTGAGGATACCTCAGAGCTCTGAACGCTGTGTAATTTTGGGCGTCATCTGAGTATTTTCCAGAATTATTCAAGAAAATATTCTCATCGATATTTATTGCTTTGGCTAAAAGCTTGAATATTATTTCCTTCAGATTTTCAATAGCAGTAGTGCATTCCTGTACTGCATTTTGGAATTCCGGAAGAATATCTGGGAACACGGGTCTGGGTATACTTATGTCAAAAGCCTCTTTCAGTTCGAAGGTATTTTCAGGGTCCGTCCCGAGCCTATTCAAAATTTTCATAAACAGTGATTTTGTAGTTGTTGTGTAGTAATTTCAATGATTAGACTTAAAAATGTCAGTAATATTTTCTACGTTTCAATGCCAATTTCAGCAAACCCACTGAAGTGGTTGAGAAGATTATTTTTGGAGTACTTCTTTTTTGTCTCAGCTGGAAGATCAAACAGCTCCTTGGAAGTGTCAAATACTCGGTCAATCTAAAGATAGTACAATGTATTTAAGTATCTATATTATGCTGTAGGTCATCTGCAGGTCATGTGAAGCTTAAAACTGTAATATCAAGTACTTAAGTATATTTACTAAAAGTATAGATAAGACATTATTTATGTGATAATTTTAATCCCATATATTTTCATTTTTCAATCATGACATACCAATTTCAAATCGATTCCGTGACCTACAAGGTAAACAATGCCCAGGTCATGGAGAGAGTTTCCAAGGACATGTGCCAACTCCGTTAATTTATTGTCGTCACCAATAAAAGCCGAACTTAAGTCAACTTGAGCTGGGCCGATTGCCATTATTTTTGCTTCTTTTTTAACAGCGTTGTTTAGTATTGCAACGATGAAAAACGGTCGTACGATATGTTTCTATGTTTACACAATGTTGAAACGTAAATTGTTCTCTTGGTCCACCTCCAGTAAATTCCAATGATTTCTACTGATTCACTGAGTGCCTCAGATAAAATTGGTGTAATAGTTAATAAAGCTTACTGGTGATTTAGAAAAAAAATGACTGCTGTAATTTTTGATAGGGTTATTTATTACTTGGTATGTACATATATATGTTCACATAACCACCCGTAAAAATAAAATTAGTATATGTAACAACATTCTGAATCAAGTTCTTCATGAATGTGATCATGCACACATACATTGTATAATATAAAGTCCTTATTTAACCTTACGGCATACATTTGATTTTTTATCACTTATTAAGACTTCTAAAATGAATGGAATCTGGTGTAGTCTAACATTACATGGAGGATTGGGACAACTGAAAGTTAATAAGGAAATAAGCAATAATATCTTTTAAACCCTGTTACAGTCTACAGCATCTGGGATATGAATAGGAGGTACGATTACATGAATTCACAGTATGCACAAGTACATATGTATGTATGTAATAAAGTGACTTTAGTAATGTCCTCATTAGCTATATCACTGACCTTTGGGGCATGTGGAAATGTTTAATGGTTGTAATTATTACTTGTTCACATAAATTGAGGCACTGTAAAAGCTGATATAATCTGTATACATTTGTATATCATTTAATGAATTTGACCTTCATCGAAGACTTTCATTAACAGTGATTTGGAGGGTCAAATGGTGCAAGGATATGAAGATAGTGTTCTAAGTTTAAGCCTGATTCCCTTTGGAAGAATTCAGCAGAAAAAGAAACTCTCTACAAGGTATTAGACATTAGAGTGTCACATATGTAAGGGATTTTTAATTAATAGGCGCGTGATTTGGCTACGTGATCTTCATACATTGCCTTGTAGGTCTTCGGAGTGAAGCTATAGTCCGTTTTGTTAAACCGAGAACCCTCCAATGGCTTCACAACGAAATCATCATTAGGAGCTACGAAATATGCTACGGAGTACCGATCCTGCTTCCGTCGTTCATCATCTTCAGTGAGAGGAATTCTGTGGGGCTAAAATAAAGGTTGGAATTTGAAGTACGAGCAAAACTTCGAGACAGTTAATATCTGTAAAATCCATGAGATCTTATTTGAGATAGATATTTACCACTGCTGGATAATATCCCTTGGTCCAAACTTCAAGGATTTCACCGACTAAACATATGATGGAATTTGGGACCGGAGAGGCCTGGATCCATTGACCATCTGGAGTTTTCATCTGAAAAATTATTGCAATATTCATTTAAGCTCTTATCACGATATTAGCAGGAGTTCCATCGCGATGAATAAATATATAAATACAGTTTAATCATTTACATCCAATCCACCGACGGAGTCTTGAATTATGAAAGTAATGATTTCCCAATCAAAATGCTCAGCACATCGAACAGTCCCTTTCTCAAAAACATAACCCTCGGGCACACGTGGATACTTCAAAACTCGAAAAATAGTGTGTTCTGAAGCATCTCCAGAAAAATATGAAGAGTCTATCAGAAATTCTTCATCCACTTTAAGTATCCCTTTTAGAAGCTTGTAGATGATTTTTGTCAAGTTATCCATAGCATCCCAGAATTCTCTGGAAGTGGTCTCAAATTCAGGAGCCTCTTCTGGAAATACGGGGTTAGGCACTTCGAGGTCGTAACACTCTTTCATTTCAAAACTTGATCCTGGCTCGTTATCTAGTCTGAAAAGATACACCTTTTAAATTAATTTATTAAATTAATGTACCGTTAGAAACTTGTATCATCGAGATAGGGGCACTTACGATTCTTCGCCAATGTCTTGATAACCATTGAAGTCACCCCTTGCATTTGCTTTTGCATATTTTTTCTTTATTTCCTTAGGTAGCTTGAAAAAGTCCTTCGTGGTTTGAAAGACTTTGTCAACCTGAACATTATAATAAAATCATTAAGACTCCAAAAAGGATACGTTCTTCTGGGAAAAAAATAAACTATACCAGGAACAAATATGTCGTTACCAAATTTAAGTCCACCCCATGTCCTACAAGATACGCTGCCCCTATTTCGTGAAAGGACTGGTCGAGTTCAGCAGCAACAATTTCCAAATTGCTGTCATCCGCCAAAAAGGGGCTCAAATCAACTATTCGTGGACCCGCTGCCATTTTTCAGTTCACTTGCAGAATTAAAACTTTTACACTTCTCCTTCTCGGGAACAAGAAAGTGAATGACGATTTTATTATCGTCGTATTTTGATACATACAAAATAAAGTGTTTAATTAAAACAGCTCTTAAAGACATTAATAAGTCATCAATAATAAAATTATAATTTATTGAAATCATCCTACCTAGATTCCTAGCATCTACATTTCATGAGTTGCCTCAAAAAAGAACGTGAGGAAATTTTTGGGATATAAGATACACAGCCCGAAAAAAAGCTGACATTGATGAACTATTAGCCGCCCTTTCCATGTCTCAAGTAAATTATGATGGACGGCAATTTACTTGACAACTAGCTGGACTATTTCGAATCATGCAATCATTTAATTATGTTGAGGTTGGTTTGCGTTTAGCAATTGAGCCAGCATAATGAACATGCAGGAAACCAGTCTTATATCTTTTATAATCACTGAACATCCACAAAAAAATAAGAGGATTCTTGAATGCCGGAAAAAATTATCAAGGACGAAAGGTTGTACTCCGTATTCAAATTATTTATTGTATTCACGTATAGATTTCATTTGTGACTTTTAGTCAAAGTAGACGTATTTGTTCAGATGACAACTTCGTAAATGCAGGTGGTAAGGCTTGAATCTTAATTGCAATGTACAAATATCATCTGAGATTAAAGAGCATTGTCAAGTAATTATTTAAATTTGTTACGTATAGTCGATTATGTATGTACATGATGTTTCATATCCTTTTTCTCCCCCTGGCCCACATAAGAGGGAGGAACTCGCAAAACATTTGATTCCGACAGTTTGATTAAATTCTTTTCCAGATTTTATAAAATTTGCATTATTCATGTAAGATTTTATTGGAAGTTATGCGCATTTTTCATCGTCCAAAAAATCATTACTTTTATAGGGTGGTCAACAACATTGGCGCATCTACGTTCTCCAAGATCTAATCATGCTACACAACTGTCGAAGGAAGTTTTGGTGCAGAATTTTATTGCGGACCTACCCGTTTGTTAAGGTGGCGTCAGCCCACAATTAAAATAGCCTTGTCCGTACGTCCGTGCGTCCTAAAGCATTCTATCTCAAAAGCTACTGAACCGATTTCAATGAAATTGTTTACTAACATTACTTGTATCAAAAGTAGGCTTGAGATCGTATTTGGTTGACGGACAGATAGTTTTCGAGAAAACAATTCTTGAAATCTTGGACTTCAAGTCAAATGACAGTTATCTCCAAAACTACCGAATCGATTTCAATGAAATTTTTTGTGAACATTGCTTATGTACATCGTAATGGTTATTGCTTATGTGGTTGAAATCGTCCCAATTATTTTTTTGAAAAAAATTCTGAAATTGGAAAAACTCAAAATTCATCATACTTTGACGGCGGTAGCTGACGCCACCCTACGCGAAGCCTCAGATTATCGCGTAGCGATGATTTTTTTAAAGCAATCGGTTCATTAAACGCAGAAGTTACTAGCGTTTTCTCAAAGTCAGTGTTGGGCTCCCAATCGCCTCAACTTACTTTGCGTATCTAAGGTGACCTGAGTTCGTTCACCTTCCGTTATTTTTAACCTAATCTTGTATTTATATTTTGCCTAGCTGGATGGGTGCTAGTCACCGCTCGAAGTATAACTTATTCTAATTTCTAATCTACGATTCTTTGTCCAGACCAAGCCACTAGAAGTTGACCGCTACATTTTTGTAACCTTCAGAGTCGTTCAAGAACGACTCACTCTCCTCCTAATACTTCTTGAGCCAACAACTGCTCTATATTTTAATTATATTATTTCTGACTACAATAAAGTATGTAATAAGTTTTTGGTCTTAACTTACCCCATGCAGCACTCATTCTCCTCATACACTAACCTCACTGGGTTTACACACACAAGTATGATACCTTCCATTGCATTTCATCTTCCTGCAGTTACAGTCAGAATATGTAGGATTTAATCAAGGAGGCAAAGCATTTGCATACCTTAAATCCTACATATTTTTAGGTTCTTACGTACAGCCTACATAAAAAAATCCTGAGACTACGCCCTACCTACAACCTACATACCTCTTTGTCGAAAGTGAGTCATACCTGCATAACTAAAATGAAATTATCCATGCATATATTCGTTGTAAATAACTTCCACTTAATTTAAAACCAAACAGTACATAGATAGTTGGCAACGAAAATTCTTGTTCAAGTCATGGTAAATAGAATATATGGTAGCGACAATCCCCATAAGAGCTAACCGCGCGAAACAAAATCAAACGCGTGACGTCACCGTGGAAGATACTTTAGACAAGTTCCCAGCTTTCTTATTGTTAGCTTTGTGTAGAGGACTTTAATTGTGGATTAATTTTATTTGGAATTCAAAGTAATTTTTAAAAAATATCAATTTGTGCACTCAAAAAGCATTGCATATTTAATATGCCATATGCTTGTGCTGTAGCAACGTGTCCCCATACAAAAACAGAAAAAGTAGTGAGAGGGACCACTTTGATATTCCACACGTTTCCCAAACATGATAAAAATATATCGAAAGTTTGGGAAACAAGTGCAAAAGAAAAACCATCAATGTAAAAAATGCGAGGATTTGTTCCGACCATTTTATTGCTGCTGATTACGAAAGGGATTTGAAAAGTGAATTACTAGGACTCCCGTCCAAACAAATACTGAAAAAAGATTCCGTCCCATCAGTTTTTCCTAATCAAGACAACTCAACAGGCTCCGGGAAAAGACCATGGACAATGCAGAGACTGGAATGTAACGACAGGAGGGAGTTAATTAACATGCTACTAGAAAAGGAGAAAATAAACGTAATTAGTATGTAATAATTTATAATATGATTGTTTTAATAATGCATATGTTTATTAATGTGGTTATTTCACTAATAATGGGGCTAAAAATAAGTTGTTTACGATTAGATACCGATGATTTGAATGCGGAACTTTTTACCAGTACATCTGAAACCAGCTGTAAAATGACAAGTACTACTACTAGTTCATCTGATGGTAAGTAACGTGTGAATTAAGATAAAATGCTAAAAGAACGTTTTTACACAATTTTCTTCATTGAGTATCTACTAAAGTTAATTCTACATATGTACATCAGAGCTGAAATGCCTGCAAATCAAACTAAGCTTCCAGGCCAGACAAATTGCAAAAATGCGCTTAACACTACACCGGCAGCGAATGGAAATTTCAAGATTAAAGTCCTTAAATGGTAGACCCCAGCATAAAATCAACTGCGATGGGAAAATTGAAATGACAGCAGCCCAAGAAAAAAACTAAAAGGAGTCAAGAGAGTGAACTGGGGTGTTGAAGATATTGTACGGGCTCTAACTGGAAGGAGTGTAAATCCGAAAGCGTATGAGACCGCAACAATCACATGGAAGCTCCCCTTGCCATCCGTAAGGACACTGCAACGATGGATTGGGAAGTTCAGATGTGACGAGGGTTTGCTGATCGACGTGCTTAATATTTTAAAACACAAGTCTGAATCAATGGACGATTTCTCTAAACTTTGTGTTTTATCCTTTGATGAGATGTCCATCGATTCGACAACAATAAGAGATCCGACATTTGATAAAATTTGCTCTCATTCAAAGGTACAAGTAATTATGATCCGAGGGTTGTGTTCATCATGGAAGCAACCAATTTACTATAAATTTGACACAAATGTTACACAGGATTTACTCCTTGAGGTTATTTCGACAGTTCATGATTGCGGTTTCATTGTTGTAGCCATTGTAAGTGATTTAGGTACGGAAAACAGATCATTGCAACGGAAGCTTTGTGTCAACCAGAAAAACGTAACTTTCAAAAATCCCAGAGACACTTCTCAACCCGTTCATGTTATTGCAGATGTGCCTCATTGCTTGAAGAACATTAGAAATCACCTGCTGGATAATGGTGTGATGTTGGAAAATGGGACGATAATTAACAAACAAACAATGTATGAATTAGTTGCCCATAATGGTACAGAACTCATGCTTGCTCCCTATTTGACATCATCGCTAATTGAATTGACGGGATCCGAAAGAATGAGAGTCAGACCAGCTGCAAAATTACTTTCTCACCACACAGCTATGCTGGCGAAAAAGGTGTATCCCACAAAACCTGAAATTTCGGATTTCTTTCAGATTGTGAATGATGGTTTTGACCTGCTTAACTCAAGATCAATATTTCACGCGACAAGTTTTAAGAGTGCATACGGGACTTTTATGGAAGAGCAAGACACACAACTAACAAGGTTTGAAATGCTGATGTCTGAAATACGCTTTCTTACTCCAAAAGGTAATAGAAAAAAGACTCCTGCCATGCCAAGAAGGTTTCTTACTATCAATAAATGCACTTCGTGGTCTCAAAACATTCTTGCTGAAAAAATACGATGTGAAGTACATACTGAGTAGCCGGCTGAATCAAGACTGTCTAGAAAACCTATTTTCTCGAATTAGGTCTGCTGGTGGTTCCAATCCACATCCGACACCTCCCGAATTTCGATTCCGATTACGACTACTAATTTTGGGGTCGAAAACAAGAGCTCCAAAAAATTCGAACACTGAGGAGGATCAAGATGATATTAATTACATAAGCGCAGATCTTCTACGAAACAATCCCTTTCCAAAGCCACTTTCAGAATTGCAGATCATTGATGAAGATTTGGAAGAAAACCAAAAGGTCAGTCAGGAATACTAGACTATTTTAAATATCAGTTCGAACCCTAAACGATCATCTCGAATAATTGTATAAACGACTTCTACCTGTCTTTTCGTAAGCAAAAATTGTACATATAGGTCTACAGTCGACCTTAGAAAATTTAGGATGTAATAGAGCGTAATGTTTTTAAACTTTGATTTGACTCTTCTGGATAGCAAATGCGGGCTTTACAAGAACGTAAATATGACGCCATTAAGGGCGCAAAAATAACGAATTAATAATTTCTGCTTTTGTGGCAAAAATAGGAAAATAGTGGAGGCTGAGCACATACGTTTGGTCGTAAAAACTTCCAATCATATGACTAGTTTCCAGGGTTTTACGAACACGAACTGATACCAAAAATAGACAAGTTTTCCTGACCGAAGGCTGCAATAAATTAGTTATTAAAAGACTGGCCATTCTTCTACGTTATCAACTTGGTTTTAAAACTAATTTATCGCAACCCGAATCTATTGCTGTAGAACCTTCGTCCACGAATCAAAATGACAGAAACCGAAAAGCAATCTTTACTTTACTTAGCGGGTTACATTGCTTTTAAATTAAATAAAAAGGTTGGTAAAAATAAATTTCGAATTGCTGGTTGTGTAGGATCGGATGCATGAACTTGGATTCAAATGTTGTCTCGTGGAGGTTTAACAGAGCCTAATTCCGAGGTTTATGATGCTGTAGTGTTATGTGAGATGGAATTTAGGAAGTATTTTAATTCAGTTGTAAAATGTAATTTTAGTACTGTTAGAATGTTCCGTAGAATATCGTCATCTCATCCACAGGTTGACAAGCTTATTATTACTGAATTTTTGAAAACTAGAATGCGTATTAAAATCAGAATGTTAAATGATGCCAGGACTACTTGTGAACGAAACTCGGACAAGCGTAAGCAATTTGGGAAAAGCTACTCGGGATTTGATTATTCTAAAGCTGTACCACTGAAATAATAAACAATAAATTTGAAGGGAAATAAAATTAATGGTTGTCTATTTTTTTAACACTAATTAATTACTTAGTACTAATTAGCATCGTAAATAATGGGGATACATCTACTTGTTTACAAGCGTAGAGAATGTATGAGATATTTCTCATCTTCCTTCGTGACGTCACACGATGTGAAACTCCGCCCTCCTCTCTGCTGTGTAGGGATTGTCGCCCCGTTGGTTCAAGTCAGATATCGTTTCAACGTTGTTTTATGAGTGCTACTTAATAAAAATCAATTTATGTTGCTTGATTAATAATTCACTTATTTCAATAATGAATAGGGAAGAAATCGAATATTAGTCAGTGAAATTTAGAAGGCGTTTCTCTTTAATGCCGTATTACATTTGTTACACAAATAATAAACATTTATTATCATGTGTAATGAAAATGTTTCAAATATAATGTAAAAAGACTTAAATTCCTACTTATTCCCATGTTATATCAACAATTCACTTTGTACGTTATTTCGAAGGGGATAGACTTACTGGAAACGAATTAAAATCCTTTGACCTCCAACACGTAAACAAAAGTAAAAATCATAGCTACGCGATAATTTAAAGTTTCGCGTAGGGTGGCGTCAGCTACCGTCGTCAAAGTATGATAAATTTTGAGTTTTTCAAATTTCAGATTTTTTTCCGAAAAAACTACCGGGCCGATTTCAACCACATAGGTAGTAGCCATTACTATTTACATAAGCAATACTCAAAAAAAAATTCATTGAAATACATTCAATAGTTTTGGAGATAACCGTCATTTGACTTGAAGTCCAAATTTTCAAGAATTTTTTTCTCAAAATTTATTCCCGCCGATTTCAACCAAATACGAACTCAGCCTTACTTTGTACACAAATAATTTCCATACAAAATTTCATTGAAATTGGACCAGTAGTTTTTGAGTAATCGTGCGGAAGGACACACGGACGTACGGACAAGGCTATTTTACTAGGGGTCTGACTCCAACCTAAAAATCGTCGTTACGCGATAATTCGAGGCTTTGCGTAGGGTTGCGTCAGCTACCGTCGTCAAAGTATGATGAATTTTGAGTTTTTTTTCGAAATTTCAGAATTTTTATCCAAAAAATAATCGGGCCAATTTCAACCCCATTGGCAATAAACATTACTATTTACATAAGCAATGCTCACAAGAAAATTCATTGAAATACATTTAATAGTTTTGGAGATAACCGTCACTTTTAACACATGTAATATTCATAAAAAATTTCATTAAAATCGGACCAGTAATTTATGAGTAAGCGTGCGGTAGGGCTCCCGAACGTGCGAAAGGACAGACAAGGCTATTTTACAAGGGGGCTGACGCCACTCTAAAAAATCATCGCTACGCGATAATTTGAAGCTTCGCGTAGAGTGGCGTCAGCAACCGCCGTCAAAGTAAGATGAATTTTGAGCTTTCTTTAAAATTTCAGAATTTTTTTCAAAAAAACCAACGGGCCGATTTCAACCACATAAGCAATAACCATTACGATGTACATAAGCAATGTTCACAAAAAATTTCATTGAAATCGATTCGGTAGTTTCGGAGATAACTGTCATTTGACTTGAAGTCCAAATTTTCAAGAATTTGTTTCTCGAAAACTATCAGGCCGATTTCAACCAAATACGAATTCAGGCTTACTTTTAACACAACTAATGTCAGTAAAAACTTTCATTGAAATCGGTTCAGTAGCTTTTGAGATATCGATCGTGCTTTAGGACACACGGACGTACGGACATGGCTACTAACGTCGTCAGCCCCCGGAAGTCGGAATATTTATTGCTTATGTTGTTGAAATCGGCCCGATAGTTTTATTGAAAAAAATTCTGAAATTTTAAAGAAAGCTCAAAATTCATCCTACTTTGACGGCGGTAGCTGACGCCACCCTACGCGAAGCTTCAAATAATCGCGTAGCGATGATTTTTTATGTAGGTCCGTACTGATTATTTCCAGCATACATAAATTGCAGATTTTTTTCCTGGAAATATACAGCCTACATACAAATGCCTACACAATATGTGAAAATTTGAAAATAACCTACAATTTTGCTAACTTGTAGGCATACATGTAAGGTATGCGCCCAGCTTTGGCCAGATGACTTAAAGAAATTCTGGAGTAGGAACGGGCCTACATGATGGCAACTGGAGTTCAATGAATTGGAGTGTTTCTCTGCTTATCCCTGAAAGAAATTATATTGTTAATTAGACCACGGGAACAAAGATTATTTTAGGAATGTCATTCTGGGGCACTGTGTGATTCGATTTCTGGATAATCCCGATAAAGTCATCGATCCCGACGAATTTATATTTCTCCATGGCTGTGATAGGGGCACTGTTATTATGCACTGGGCATGAAAACAAAAAAGACACATTAACCTCTGCATGACAATAGAATGGGTTTTTATGAAAATTCACAATGAGCTGGAAACTCGACTGATTTGAATCCATGTCAGCGTTTGGGAGTGAACTTAAAATTCAACGTCGAGCATCTTCTGATCCGAAATTTAACAAAGACGAATACATAAAAAGTGGCTTTGTCAAAGGAATAATTCAGGTACTGGGAGAACTTAAATAACACCGTTTGAGAAGCTCTTGTGGTAATATCCGCGACGACTGGTCAAAGTTTGGAATGCTGAAGGAGGCCTAACATCTTGCTAAATTTCTTTTTCAAATTTCTTTTCGTTTCCTGGTCATAATTTATGTCGCAAATGTTAACCGAATGCTTTCAATTATTTTTTTCATCCACAATAAAATTCTGTAGAAAAAAATACCATGTACAATTTTGTAGCCTGATTAGATCTTGGAGAGCTTAGGTTCACAAAGGTTATTAAACACCCGGTACATATTCTATTTGCAAATATGAAGGATGTAATTGGATATGCAGGTGACAGGGGTTGTGAATAATGTAAATAGGAGACAAATTATTCATTTGTTAGTCACGCTATTATTATTTATACAGTATAGTATACAAACACTTACATAATGTAAAGCCACAAGAAACTACTACTTGAGGTTTCACTCACTAAAAAAATTTCAGCAACCGGTATTTAAAATTTCCGGACCTTATTGGACGATGCTTACTTTCTAAACAATATGAAAACCATTCCATAAAATCGTAATAATTGTCAGTACTTTGGCAGTGAATTATTAATGCTATGACGCTAGGTGTACACTTTTAATCGCTGTGTACTCAACGAGTTCCAGCCGAATCAGCAATAAAAGAAGGGATATATGTACATACATATGTACAGACAGTCGAAGACTTCCTTTAAGATGATATTGTGTTCCTATCTTTCCTAATGCAACACAAACGGGAACAACTCTTCTTAATGATATATTTTCATACGCTGAATAAGATGCTAATGAGTTTTTTTTTTAAATTTACATTCGAATTATTGTATTGCAAATTTTTTAACAAATTCGAATTTTCCGTACAACGTTAATTTGATAACTTATTCTCTTTCAATTAAATATTCGAGATTATTTTCTATGTACAAACATGTTTTACCAAGTATTAGACACCATTGATCATGTAGGTTTTGTTTATTTTCATGAAATTCTCATGAATTTCATGATATTTTCTGCTTGTGACCCTACAAAAATGTCTTTCATTGTAGCAAGAATTTCATGAAATCTATTTCGTGGAGGTCTTGAATCTTCTCGTAATTTGTAATTTCCAACCACTATATGAACCACGGGTATCTACAGCTAACAAGGTTTCAGGTCAGGAAAAACATTTGGTGATCCCAAGTTTAACTCTTATTTTGGAAACAGGTTTTTCTATCCCGTAACAACTTTAATATAATTAAATCATAAATATATGCTAGACTTTTAAAGCAGCAAAAATTTCTCGGAAACCAAGATTCAAGCAAATCATATATAACATTCCAACGATTTTAACCCCACTTTAGCATGTAGGTAATTCATCCAATTCACATTTGAACATTTGCTTCAGTTCAGAAAATGTTGGTCGATCCTGCGGTAGAGTCTCCCAGCACTTGAGTAAGATATCGTGTCTGAAGAGAAACCAAGTTTAATTTTAGAAGAACAGAAAATTTTGAAAAAAGTCGCATTTTATGAGAATAAAAATGTTACATTGACTGTGTAGCATGCGAAGGCCTATCCATTCGTTCTCCATCTTGTAGTCTTTTCCATGCTTGAAAATTCCATTCAACTCCTGGGTATGGCTTGCTTCCAAGTGAAAATATTTCCCACATTGTTATGCCAAAACTCCAGACGTCAGATTGGATGGAAAATTCTAAATCTCGGAGTGATTCTAAGGACATCCACTTCAACGGTAGAGGACACTAGTAAGAGTCAAATTTTTAAAGTTAATTGTCTCTTAAATTAAACTCATTTACCATCATTTAGAAACTGTAACGATTTCGCGAAGAGCTAGTTTCATTTTGAATCTATTATTAACACTCACGTTCATTCCTTGTACGTAGAGGGCGTAGTCTTTGAGATCTTTCGCCAAACCAAAATCTCCTACCTTTGCCACCAGATGGTGCGTCAAAAGGATATTTCTGGCAGCCAAGTCTCCATGGTACACCTTCCATACACAGAAGACATTTAAGCTGTACTTATACATTTCACACGTATGTATACACTGCTCATTTGAAAGTTATGAACATTTGGTATAGAATCGATATTTTACAGTATTTCTAAGGGTTCAAAATCTATGGGAATATCTTTCTCATGATCAATTATTTATAGGTAAATAGATGGAGTCAGGCATGGAGAACAACAATTTGTGGGCAATACGGATGAGAGTTATAATTTGTGGATCTTATTGTTAGAAGATACCTCGAAGGAATTCTTCCCATAAACGGTAATCAAAACTTTGGACAGATATCTATACATTCTGTGCAAACAATTTAATGTCACACTATGGATTTAAGATCCAGATTAGAAACTACAATTTATGAATATTTTGTACATTGTATATGTATGTACATTTTTGGAAGCGATGAAATCCATTCCAGTTGCAATTTCGATTCCCCATCGAATCAGGTCTTCTGAACAAAATTTCCTCCAAACGCAATTTTCATATTCGACCATTGCACTACAATAAATGGCTCAAATTTAAAATTAATTCACGGGGTTTTTGCAAAATATTTTGAAATACATGTATACATATATCAATATGTGAATATATTCATATAAGATGATAAAAATCTAAAGTATACCTATCCACGTTGTAAACATTAGAACTCTCGCAGAGATTGAACTGATCAACGAAAGTTTCGCGCCTCGCACGTATAAACTCTAATACATTGCCATTCTCACAAAACTCAAATATTAGGATTACATCTTCTGTGGAGAAAGAAATGGTATTAGAATCAAAAGACAAAATTGAATCCATGTCACATCGATAAGCTTTAGTAGTAACCTTACGTTTCCGGATTCTCTCAGTATTTGCGCCAACTAATTCAACAATATTTGTATGCTTCCCCACAAACGACATGATTTTCAGTTCTGACAGCAGAGCTCGAAAATGTGGCCCATCCACTGTTCGGTTTACGGTTTTGATTGCGACACATCTTTGACCAATTTTGCCCTTCATCACTTCCCCAAAAGCTCCTTTACCAAGTAATATTGTTTCTGCGGATTAAAATAAGACAAGTTTTAATACAGTTGACACTGTAATCTTCTATTACTTGCAAAGGTGCAAGAAACTTATTTTGGATATAGTCTCAAATCTATTTTAACCTTGCATTTAGTCAAACCATTGTGTCAGACTTATACAATTTTAACTAACCAAATTTGATTTTCTCTCGCGGAATTTCTAGACCCACGTCATAAGGCAATACTATTGCAGATTGCGGTTTATTGACAGTATTTGGTAAGACAGTACCCTTCAAAAAAATTTCAACATCTTTTGCTGAAATTAGGGTTTGCTTGCCTTGTCCTCGGAATTTGCAGTTGCAATAAATGATTATAGTTAATAAAATCCCGAAGCAACCAGCCGTTCCAGCAACTGCATATAAAATATTAACCCACGTTCCGGTAGTGTCTGGAGAGAAACAACCCATTGACTTTACTAATTAGGATTAAATCGATATGAATCTATTTAAAGATAGTAATAGAAATGCAAGTACCGGGCGCGCTGTCGTTGAAATGGTACTCTCCAGATACCGTTTTATGAACTATTTTCCCTGTTTGAAGATGAACTGTACACGTGACATTTATTTCACTTGGAGACCCATCATTGCTTATTGGGCAGTTGAAATTCTCATTGTAGCTTTCCAGAGTTTCAAAACTTGTTGTATTGCACGATTCTAAATACATAATTACATACATACCAGAATTTGGTTACTCCCAAAAAAATGTATGGTATTACTTACAATACTCAAGAATGTTATTTGGTTTCAATTTTTATTTTAGATTTGATGCGATAGGGTGTCATGAAATGATAATACCAACCTTAGCTCATACAAGGAGTAATGATAAACAACATTATATTTTATCAAATCCTTTTCAGATTCAGATTTCTAGACTCAGCATCAAAAAGAGTGAAGCAAGTCTTCTTTCGGCAAATTTCTTTTGGATAACTAAAATTGTCAAAGCTTATAATTGCATATTCCCACCCACGATTTGAATCAAAATATTTTGACATTCCAGTAGCAAGTTTTAAGGGCGTTTTAGGGAGCTATCACGCAAGTCCCTAAAGTTAAGAATTCAGGAAACGACCGTTGAAATAGAGAGTCAAGTTCAGTTTAAGAGCGAATTAGAATCATATAAATTCTCATGAGTTTTGCTACAGCCACAGAGTTTTGAAATATTTTTATGAATGGCTAACCGTCCATGAAAAAACAACAAGATCAGATATCCCTCTTTTGCCGCATCTTTCTCTTAAAGATGATTTTTTCGGAACCTCGTTCTCTGTTTTACCGGTCGATTCCGCAATTCTCAACGTAGGAACATTAGACGAAGCTCCCTTAAAACTCGCTATGTTAGGATGCCAAGACTTATTTTGAAGCAAATTGTGGGCAAATGATAAATAAACAATTATAAATTTTGTAAATATCAGTTTTCCAAAAGGACCTGTCTTACTTCACTCTTTTTGATGCTGTATCCACAAATTTTAACTTCAAAATTTGACCCGATTTTTGAGGAATCTGAAAATTATTTTACTAAAACATTTGAATTTGGGAATTTAGAAATGTTTACCACTCCACATTACAGGGGCTAGGGGATAACGTCTTTTCCATGCTGCACATTTAGTAAAACGTGCTTCAAAGGTAGTCACCTTCAGTCAAATTAGTATTGTAGATGGCAGTCCACTCAAAACCCTCCAGGGCAATAAATTTTGGTGCTGAGCATTTGAATCCAACATTTGTAACGTTTGGTCCGAGTATTTCATTTGTTTGTTGTTTCGTCAGGGAAACTAGGGCCAAAGAGTCACTCCTGACATCCGATATTATATCTGGATATAAAAGACGTCGTTAGAGATGATTTCAAATAGATATGCATTTATCAGTATGCGATTATTATAACAAAATGCTCACAGAGAGTTTTCCTGACATCATCAGAAGGATTTTTAAAATATGGCAAATAGAAAGTCTCATCCTCCCATGTGCAGTAAATAATTCCGGCACTGGTTGACACTAATTTGCCGCGATGCTCACAAGGCGGGTAACCGGAGTCGCAAAAAGCTGGTTGCCACGCGACAGTGGGACAAGGTTTCTTTAAGGCAAGTAGAGAACGTATATTATTTAAAATGTTCAGAATGAACTATGCACATAGATCAGAAATGCTTCAAAGGGTGATTAGTATCGTTTAAGTTTCTCACCTTAAATTTAAAAGCTGCAAGTTGTTGGCAGTTTATCCAATTATCGCATTCAAAATAATGAACAGGTTTCAATTCAATAGATCTAAATTTTGAAAACAAACAATTGTATTGTGAACGGGTTGAATCTGATGTCAGTATGATGTTGTGTTCGCACAGTAATGGATCAGATAATTGCTTATTCTCTGGCTTCACCGAGGCGGGCATTTTCATCAGCACTATTCAAACAAATGAATTTCAATAGATATGGATAATTATTTATTTCTCAATTGCATTACAATTTATTGGTAATTATTATACAATATGCAGTAACCAATTGCTGCTTTAAAAAAGCTATGAACCCAACGTTCTTTAATGTTCAACGCTCTCTTTACGTCCTGCCAAATTACTTAATAAAATTTTGATATTTGAGGGGGAAATGAAAAGGTTACAAAATGTTACTGTTTCCAGAAAAAATGACTTTGCTCCACTCCTTAACCGCTGTATCGGCAGATTTTAAGCTGGAGGGATGGAGCATATTTTGACGAGTCTTGAAGAAAATTTGCTACAAACTGGGACAAACGAAAATACTCTCCCCAAATGTTTGACGTAATCTGTCCATGAAATGTGTATATAATTACATATCTACCTCCATTGAGATTCACCGTTCCCTTGTCAATAGAAGTATTCCATGAGTCGGACAGCGTGGTGTTTAGAGTGTTCACACACTTGATTAAAATCGATTGAGTCGAATTAAGTTTCTGATTTTCATGAAATCTCAGGACAATCTCAAAATATCTCTCCTGTGCAAGTAACCCCATGTCTGCCTGATTTTGGTTACGACAGGATTTCCACTCGGATTCTACCCGGTATGGCATTACCATTTTCGCCCCCTAGCAGTAAAAGTAAAACATTTCATATGTAAACCATACATGGCTACTATTTAACCCTCCAGAAACAGGACCTCGGTCGGTGAAGTAAATTATTCCTGATTTGAAAATAAACGACAAAGTTATAAACAACCATCTCTTACCTTATCACTTAATTTGAAAGCCACGTCCCAATGAATGGGTTGAGGAGACACGCATTTTATGTCAAAATTACTTACGTAATAGATCAGAGGATTGACATAAGTTAAGTTGTAGCAGAGCACATTTGTATCGTCTAAAAAATAATGTCCTTGAGTATTTGTTCCACCATAGTGAGCCAAACCTGGATTTATAACAGTTGAAAAAAGCAAAAGAATTGCTTTTGTAGACGATAACATTATTTGCGCCGTCAACATCAAACAAATTCCTTCTTGTAAAGAAATTCAGTTGTGAACAGTCAACAACAACATTGACACAGGTCGAGTTGTAGCAGAGTAAATTTGTATCCTTTAAAAAAATATTATACTGGACCTCGAGTATTTAGAAACAGCAGAGGTAATAATAAAACTTTCCCAGTCCTTTCCTCACCACTAGAACCAGTGAACAAATGATTATTGTACTAAAGAAATTCAGAAGGTTCTTAAAATTCCATTATAAGTAAAATTATTGGAAATTCTGGTGAATATTGTGCTTTAAGTGTGAAAGGGATGGAAAATATGTTTGTATAATTTCTCCGATTTTTATTATTTCGCAATTTCCTCCAAACAGGGGATACTGGCGACTTTGATGACTATCGCCAACCAGAAATTTGAGGATGTCGAAATTGCGGCTAGTATTTATTTATCATCTTATTTTATGATGTTTTCCCGTTAATTTGAGTCGGTGGATTTCTTTTGAGACAGCTGTACAAATTGTTTAAGGAATACGTGCTACCCACGTATCTTTACCCATACGGGATCACCAATGCTTCACCAGTGCACCAACTATTGTCGCGGGTGTTAAAAGTTAAAGCTAATTAAATATATCTAGGCCCTTTACCAAAAAAAACATGTTTATCCATAAACACAAATGCGCTAATGATTGTAACGTCCATTTAGAGTAAATTATTATTATAAAGTGTACATATTTTATTATTAGCTGATTTCCTCCAAAGCCGGATATGATACGAATAGGTTCATGGTTTGTGGCCTGTGGTTTGAGTTTGTCTACTGAGTGTGAGTATGTTAAAAATTATTAAAGCTGATGGAATCAGCTGGAAATTAAACTAGGTCGATGCGACTGCATTTAATAAGAAGCAAGCTCAATGAACCCGGAGGACTTTTTCCTGTTATTAATAATAAATAATTATAATACGAAAGGAAAAGTTTGTAGAGATAATAAATTATAGAATTTTTAATTGAAACAAAAGAGATCCCACTAACATGGACATATGAAACAAAATATGATCATGAGCCTGAGCCCTTGAGATTCGACCCATTTTAATTTGAACCAATGGATCTCAAAGCCAGATCATACCCACATCTACTAAAATTATTTGAATCTCGGGCAGTCAATTTGATCAATGTCTTGATGTCACCCACCGGATTTGCTTTTAAATATTCTTTATTTATTTCATTTGGAAGCTTGAACAAGTCCTTGGTGGGTAGGGAAAAAAATTGTCAACCTGAGCCAGGCATGCCCATAGCCTTCAAAGAAGGCTTCATTAAAGGCGCAAACCGATTTTTCATCCGATTGAAGGAGTGTAGAAAGTAGGGTACATTTTTCGTAAAGGTTAAGAGAAGGCTTCATAAAATTGATTTAATTACAACACATTAATTTACAAAAAATGATAGGTGAATGAAAGCTGTGGGTTAGAAGTAGTTCGGATGTGTTCAAGGCATTACTCGTAGGATGCTTTATGCTTAAAATACAACGCAGGAGTATTCATATTGTTAAATATTTAAATGACTTTTCATTCATATGTCACGATACTGCAGATTAAAACTACTTCGTTTTCAAAATTCGTGCAAATTTTGAATTAATTTATAAAAGTTACCATTCAATGAAAACTTGAAATGAAGGAAGGGTGAATTCATAAATAATCGTTTCAAGTGATTTACTGGTCTCGGATTAACGAATATTGGTTAAAAAATGGTTTCATGGTCACGGATTAATCAATACCGACATATATACTTTGGTCAGCAGGGATTTCATAGTCGCTATTATTTTCCTATACCCCTGCATAGTGTTTCTGTCGGTGCAAGTATTGGGAATAACCGAAGTTGCAATTACAATTAGAATTGATAGTGCAAGTACCAGTAATGCCGTAACTGGTACTTGCTAAAATCTGGCAATTTAATCATGCAAATAACCGAAGTTGAACTTGCAATTAGTTCATAAGTTACTTGCAGTTGGTAAGGCAATTGCAAAAACATTTGGATGTAATTGCACCGATAAGTACAATTGCAAGTGCAATTGCAATTTGTAATTGCAAGTTAACTGATACACAGTATAAATCGTAGGCGAAGAGACAAAAGGATTTGTGCATTTTTTATTGGTAGCAAGATGGTATATATTCTGTTTCACTAAATTAAACTAAGTGTATTAAATAAAATAATCTAGATACAATGCATAATGAAACAGAGATGCACAAATGAAAATGCCTTCCTTCAAGGCTTCCAAGTCTGAAATGTTGTAAAATTTCATCATATCAACATATCTTTACAATCCTTAAAATATTTGGTCTATTTTTCTATAATTTTTTGCGAATGGGAGCATTTTGATGCTAATCAAAAATTCACGTATATCAATTTGCCTCCTGACCGACGAAATTGTACAGTCAATACCGTCATTACGTCCTTTGAGACAATTCTCGTGTTTATTATGACCATTAGTTATTAGAGTGGAATGACTTATTGAGGCATTTTGTAGAATTTTGCACTCAAATTCGAAACGGTTGCAAGTTGCAATTAACTTGATAAGTATTTTTTAAATTGCAACTTTTTGCAGTGCAAGTACTTGTAATTGCAATTGAATTTCTTGCAATTTCAGTTGTGCTTAACCGGTAATTGCGAGTATTTAATGCTTTTGTAATTGCAATTTAAGTACACACAAATTGCACTTGCACCGACAATTGCAATTACCTGGTGTAAAATAACCGGAATTGAACCGAACTTGCAAGTTCAATTAGTAATTGCGGTTAACTTGCAATTGACAAGAAACACTACCCCTGCAGTGTTAAAAAACGGACGGTTCCTATGTTACTGTAATGTTAAAAAACGTACTGATCCTATTTTACTGTAATGTTAAAAAACGTACTTTTCCTATGTTACTGTAATGTTAAAAAACGGACTTTCCCGACGTCACTGCTTTTATGTAAATAAGATGTCATCCTTCCCCAAATCTTACCATTACATTCTATATGCAGATGTGAAGGAAGCAATTGGATATTCAGGTGATGGGGATTTTGAAAATGATAAAATTTATTTATTTGTTAGTCATGCTATTATTTCTACTGTATATTCATACATACATGTGTCAGGGCACAAAAACTTCTCAGTCGGAGTTTCATGCATGAATAAAATCGTAGCAAACGATATTTTAAATAGCTACCCTTATTGGAAGATTCTTGTTTTTAAGCTATATGAAAACCATCATTTATAAATGTGAGAGTTGATTACATAGTTTTTGTTGGACATTGACACGATTCAGCCCAATAACATCAAACTTAAGATGATATATCATAATTTGTAAAAAATGTTGTTAAAATTCGTTCAGGCATATGCTCTTGAATTCGCCACATGAGCAGCGACATGCTCCCCAACGGTTATAGATATATACTCGTAATCATTTGTGATCATTGCCGTCTTTGCCATAGGCTCCATCACAAAACTGTCATCGGGAAAAGTAAAGAAAGCCAGAGAATACCTGTCCTTTTTGGACAGTGTTTCTTCCTCGGTAAGGAGTACTTTGTGTTTCTATATTTACAAGAATTAAATAAAATTCTTGATTAAACTAAGGACCGCCAGCCGTATTATAATTCACTATCAGAAAGACAACAGTAGTAAATTAATATACCACAGCAGGGATATATCCTCTGGTCCAGACTTCAAGTATTTCCCCAGCATTCAGTAAAATACTATTGGGAACAGGTTCAGCATCAATCCATTCTCCTTCTTTTGTTTTTACCTTGTATCATACATTTTAACAATGATTTTTAAATTTGTAGAGTCAGAGTTGACAGATATTTTGTCCATAAAAATTTGAGAAAAATACTCACCTGTAGACCACCCGTTGAGTCCTGGTACAAGAAAGTAAGGACGTCCCAATCACAGTGCTCAGCACATCTAATTGCTCCTTTTGGAACATCACGGACATCCGGAACTTTAGGGTACTTGAGAACTCTAAACAATGTGAAGTTCGGGGATCCACTCCCTTCCAAGTACGTGCTTGAATTTAGAATAAAATCTTCATCAACTTCCAAGGCTTTTGCCAATAGCTTAAAAACTTTCGTCTTTAAATCCTCGAAAGCTTCAAGCAGTTCCTGGGCTGATGATGTAAACTCTGGAGCTTCTGCTGGAAACTTTGGAGTGGCCACGTTAACATCATAACATTCTTTCACTTCGTAAGTTGTTGCAGGGTCGTCGTTCAATCTAATTAAAATTTTTGTAAATTATTTTAATTCCACATATCCCTCCTAATAATAATTACTTACATAGTACAGACTCCCATATAAAAATGTACAATAAAGAATTATCCCTGTATCTGACTTACATCTCTTCCCCACGTCCAGTGAAACCACTGAAATCTTTAAGAGCATTGGTTTTGGCATAGGCTTTCTTAACTTCTTTTGGAAGATTGAATAAATTCCCCTCAGATGTTTTTAGTACTCGGTCCAACTACAAGAGGTAATTTTACATATGACATTTTTTTTATTAGATGTAGTAATTAACATTGTGCTGCTAGTAATTCCTACCTTTTGATTATGGACAACAAATTTATAGCAAATTTTAATTTTTTTGTAATGAATTATATAAGTACAACTTGTATTACCAATTCTAGGTCGATCCCGTGATTTAATAAATACACGACTCCCATCTCAGGCATTGTATTCCTGAAATCCTGAACCAGATCCCCCCAGTCGCTTTCACTCTCATGGAGTCTACTCAGATCAATTGTCGGGATTTTACTCATGATGCCTCCTTCCTTGCTTTATATTCTCCTGTGAATTGATTCTTCTTTGGTTAGACCACTTTGTTTATATCTGAAGAGAAAAATTTTACTAGAGTAACTGATGACAGGGATGATGATGAGTAGAGACTGGAAGATTTCACTGATCTGGCGGAACTTTTCTGTGCTTTTTTATCCCCAAAAATAAATATGTACTATTGGCATGTTGCAAGAAACTAGTTAAACTTGAAAGGCTTCTGAGACTATTGTAAGGTTAAATGAGTTATCCTGGAGCAACGAGTTATCTTGGAGCAATGAGCTTTAAAGCACCCCAACAATAAATTAAATGCCACAGACACAATGCATTGCTTTTGTAAATACGTAATCACACTCAGAGATACAACTATCGCAAACAGTTTGCCCAAACAAATCTATTGAATACTGAGTAATAGGCACTACACGAATCTTACGCTTTTATCAAATAGGAAAGTAAACGAATTTAATACACGGAAAATTACAGTGGCGGAGTTCCTTGTAGCCAGAAATGAAATCAGTCTAAAGCTCCCTTATTTTTCCTCACATCCTTACAAATATTCTTCTGATAGTCTCAACTCATTATTTTCCTGTCAGGAGCTTTGTTTCTTTTTTCCCCTTAAAATTTACATAGAGTATACTATGCTCTCTTCAAGTCCAAGTTTCAGTCAGTTAAAACATATCAATGTTACAGTTTTCTTTTCAGTACTTTGAAGCACAAGTAAGTAATTATGTGGAAATACACATGTGGACAATATGTAAGAATATATCATAAGTAATTATAGTTGATGATGCATTTAAAGATACCGTTCTAATTTTTATCTGCAGTTTAAAAATAGATTGAAACTTCAAGGAAATAAATATTTATTTAAGTTATCAGAAGGCTTACCTTTTGGCAGTGAAATATTAATGCGATGACGCTTGATGTAGACTTTTAATCACTGTGTACCCAATAAGTTCCAGGCGAATCCGGAGTAAAAGAAAGGCTGTACAAACGAAGATTTGTTTTGCTCAGGGGATTTTTTTTGTTTGGCAGCCCCAGAAAATTAAGTCTCTGAGGGTAAAGTGTGACTACTCGAAATTATCAGTGAGCATCAGCTTCTTATAAGTTTCGTTCCTCTGGTTTCACTGCTCGATCAGTATAGTGTTGTTGTTATTGACAGAGAATCACGTATACTGGAGTTGTGTTTGTGTTTCAATATCTAATCACGGTCTAATCTTATGCACTACATCTGAAGAGTACAAATGCAAACTGGACTAACAACAAGTTCATTTTTCAAAATCTTACCGCAGACACGGAAAACTTTTTAAAGCATAATGTAATTCATTTATTCTGATTCTGTACACAATACTAGCATTTTTAAGTTGAAGAACAATAACATAAAATTTTACTCTTATTGTTAGAAATCCTATCCTTCTCAGTCACTGCTTCAAGGGAATTTACAGGGGAACCCAATTTCGATTCCTTTGTAACTATACTTTACAGCAGGCGTCACTCTAGGTTTTTTGGGAAGTTGTTAGTACACACCTACATCCTACATATATGTATGTACGTATATAAATTCATGCACACAATTTACGGGAACTTACAACTGTAGTAGTAGTAAGTGCCTATGTACTTAGGATTAGATCATTCTGAGCCAAATGACTTATTCGAGTTTGTAAAAATAATAATGTACTTTTTGATCTAGACACTTGACACATTTTCCATGAATTTTGCCTTTTCGTATTTCACCGGTGCTTGACCCTTAATTTGAAGTGTATTTACTTGTAAGTATTTACATATGAATTATATTTTTATTAAAAATAATCTGAACGGATCTTATTCCACTTTGCATCTATACTCTTCGCTTACTTTCTTACACGTGTAACCTGAATTTTATAGGGGCTAAAGGGTATGGCCAGTTTGACAGTACAATAATACTTTTTTTCTACTTTCCACTCTCTCAGCCGAATAATAAGTTATTACTTCTTTAAGTCTTCCTTGCCCCTTGCTACTGATAATATATCACCCTGTTGTGACGACTCAGCATAACAAAATTTTCATCAAGGATTTGATTTCTTGATGGAGATATCCTTCATATTTCACTTTTACATAAGTGTCAAAGTACTTATACATTATCCTGGAAAAAGAAATGGAACATAGATATATGTAGTTCATGGATATCTGCAAAGTTTATTGCATTTGAATAAATATTTTTTATACGACAAATCTGCATACAATATCAAGCTCATCAAATGAATAAGTACAGATAACAGATGCCATCCTTTCAAAGTCCTAAATCATAAAGCTATCTGTTTTATTTCAAGGGAAATTTTTGAGCTGTCAAAGAGTTTGATCCATTTCAGGAGTATAGATCTTCAAAAACTTATTTTAAGTAAGAAATAAAATACAATTAATAAAAAATGTGATATTGAACTCCACTCATTGAACTTATTGCTGAACCCAGATGTAATCTGGTTCTTTGCTTCAGATTTTGGGCATTAAAACTGCAATAACAAAAATTTAGAGGCAAAATAACTATAATTTGTTACTTAATCAAGATATTTTGAGAAGAACTTTCATTGGACGCGTCTCAAGCTGTATGCCGTTCCCTACTGGATTTCCCTTGTAGACCGGAAATGTGTACCTACTTGTATGCAAGTTGCCAAGAACAGGTTTTTCCGCTTGCTGATAATTATTACTTGTGAACACGTTACGAAGATGCATTTTTTATTTGACCAATAAAAATGCAGCCAAAATGACAACAACGTTGATCGATAATTACGAGTTACAGAGTACTTTAACATTTAAGGAAAGCTTATGCTCATTATTAATATCGCAGTACCCCAGTCTTGCTTTATATTTGTATACTTTGCAATGAATTCATATTTTCTGAGTATTGCTCTGTAACTTAAAATAATAGTCATTGTGAGTTCCTTTAGCTAAACTAAATATGAACCATTCAGTTACCTGACTGTACGTTACAAAAATGATTCTTATGTAAAAGATTTATTAAAATGGATGGACACGTGAACATTTTAGGTCTGATTATTTCATGGGAATTAATTTCCACTTTGCTGGTTTCCAACCACAAACTGGAGCTACACTGATTTTTAAGGAGTGATAAATACCCTTTGTGTTTCCTGAGGTTCGGTCCCTTCCAAATTAAAAGATCAACTCTGAAGGGACATTTATACAATTAATAGAAACAAGTTCAGCAGCTTATGACTTTATTGGTCGTGCTTGTCTTCAGAGTTTACTTTTTACTTTTTAAAGGTTCTGTGCTTTGTTTTTCAAAGGTCATATTTTATAGTATGCTCCTTAAATTGTTCAAATTTGATTCAATTTTTTCTTCGGTTCACATTGTGATCATGCCGGATTTGATTCCAAGTCTGAAGCTACTTCATATTTCATTAAGCAACTACTTTATCGTCTATACGCAAAAGAACTCAACAGTAATTATTCAAATGCAATGATTTGTTTTCAGGAAATTTTATGATCGTTAAACTTCTTGGTATTGTTCCACAAATTCATCTAAAAATTCAAAGTGTGGTCCTGTGGAGCATCGGGAAGTTGATGAAGTTTAAAATATTAGAGCCATGCAGTTTGTTACATATCGTTTCACAGGTGAAAGAATTGCCAACGGAAATATTTTAGGAATGAATTACCTGACATTTGGAATGCAACCCTGAAATCTTATCGCATGTTACGCCAGAAAAAGAATGTCCTTTAAACCATGTATGTCTACAATGTAAGCTATTGTATTCCTTACGGACCTCCATCACGCCACAAGATTTGCGTCTTTTTGTAACTAAAATTCTTTTGCGGAAATCTCTTCATTGGGCTTACGACTTCTGTTGTAACCTGAAGGATCCCATCTCACTAAAGTGAACTGCTTTCCATGAATTTTTTCCTTTTTGTTGCCAAATTTTTTCCAATTGTGCCTGGACAATTTAAATATTCATGAATGATTGCAAATTTATTTGTAAGTGAATGAACGTCAATATATAATTATGTGAAACTAATTTTTATCTACTATAAATTGATATGACAGTAAACGCATTAAGCGCAAAAGGTATAAACTTGATATGGTTTTACTTGGCATAAAAGCTTATCCTTCAATGGAGTTTTTGATTCATGAGCAGCTTTTAAATTCACTCTGGCCATAGGTTTCTTTCCGAAAGACTGATTGTGAGTCATCTTCAATTTCGAAACACTGCGATAGCATTTTATTGGCATGTCCAATTTTTGGCTAAAATTTCAATCCAGATCAAACAAATGGAACTAGGAACTATTTCAAAATTTTATTATTTCAAAACTTTTGGGAAAATTTCTAAAGAGATTTAGAATACCAAATTTTGCTATACTTGTGCTGGAAAGCAGTGCATCGATATGCAATTTTCATGCATACAGTTCCTGACAACAGAGTCAACACATTATAACAAAATGTCTGTGATTAAATCATTAGGCAATACTGAGTCCATACCATCTACTTTCATTGAGAACAGTGATAATAAAGTCGGTCTTAATAATTATTATGAGTCCTGATAAATTAGATATAGGAAATCCCGTGTGTTCTGCTTGCATGACGACATGTATCTACCACTACCTGAAGTGTAACAAGTGGGCAAACTTTTAAAGACAATAATCATATGAATCCACATCTTTCCTCATCCCCACAAATTATGACCAACAATTATTGCTGTAGTTATCTTGTTGTTACATATTGCAGGGAGGCCATTAAAAATTTGCAACTAGCGACATGTGTACTTGATCATATATGTATACTGATTATTTCAGGAAACACTAAAAATGAATTGGCATTGCAATAATTTACTACCAAGTCTGCTAATTTAAATATTTGATGTATTTAATGCAACCCGTGTAGTATAAAGTGTTTTATCAATACTGCTATACCTATTCAATGCACATCAGCACATTTCCTGAACTAAATCATGGACATAATTTTGTTTCACATTTCCTTTTCAGGACAAGTTCACATCCAATTCAGTAACTTACAAAATACAAGTAGAAGTACAGTACTTTGTACAAAAATTAATATAAATTGGTCAAGTATACTAGTTGGAAGTAATTTCATATTAATATATTCCAAGCTGGGCAAATACGAGAATATAAAAATATCCTATGGGTTTAGTTAAGATATTACAACTCATATACATAGATACATATGTATGTGTAGGTCCCAGAATTATCTGCACTGCATGTGCTACATACTAAATTATTTGTCAAATTCTTTTTATTCCATCCTGATTTTGAGCAGAGGGACTGGGGAGTTGTGCACATTTTTCGTCTCAGAAAATACAATTTTGTGCTTCACTTTATGATATTTTAATTACCATGTTTTACACATCTGACGTAGTATGGCAGGTGCAATGCGATAATTTTTCCTTAAAAACATGTGAGTGTCAATGTCAAACCAACATTTTAACGCTCCAAATAATTAAAAAAAAATTTTTCCTGACGTGTATTTCGGCAGTATAAAAAGTGACTCTGAAAATGCTGAGCTCATCATTCCACCGAATCTTGCAAATCAAATAAGATTCATTCTTAAATTAATTACTTATTTATGCAACTAATCTTCCCCACCTTTGACTTACATCATGCTTCCGTAAGTGTTTTGTTTGGATCTTTTGAAATCAAAGGATTATTGTATTTTATTCCAATAATAACTGATCACGCATTTTTGTTACTAAAAATAAAATTAATATTGGCCGGGATTATTTATTTTCAGGAAGAGATTTTATGCTCTGGTCATTCTGATGATGGTGTTTAATTCCGTGGTTTCAGAACCACCAGGAGGGAAGGTGGGGCTGGAGCCTGGAGCGAAGAACGACAATCGTGCGGTATGATTCTTGTTAAAATAAAACATTTTAAATGATGTAGCAAGTATTGAATGATTTTAAGCTTCAGCGGAAAAATGCTGAATAGAAAAATGTAATAATAAGACGGGAAGACAAAATTTTTGCATCTCGCGATCGTATATGTAAAAAGAGAGGAATATTTTTTAAGCATTTCGGAGCAGTGTGTTGTCAGGATGTATAAGGGTTCTAAATACTTTCCCCTATATAATGGTGAAAATATTTGACCACATTTGAATATTTACAAAAACATTTTTTAAAGACAAATTTTCCAGATTTTTGAGCTAGTCTTATGAAGACAGTGTAAGTGAAATATCAGTTCTTGAAAAATTATGTTTGGTCTGCCGTAATAATAACAAATTTTTAAAATTATTTGCCTCAAATCTGAAACTGCGGTTTATCTTCATTTCAGTGCTTACTAATTGGTATGTTGTGCTACACGGATAGTAACTGCTGCTCTGGGAAATGCGACTACTTCCCTGGACAGAAGCTTAAAATTTGCTTGGATTCTTGCAAATAAACTGGAGCTGGAAGGCAGGGAACCTGAAGTTTGCCGGCTGTTCCAGGGCATTTCTAAATCTGTCACTCACTTACTACCAATTAATTGTGAACTATAGTGTATCTGTACAACTCCTCCAACTACCAATAATATGACTTCACTTTTTCTGTATCTAAATTTAATGATATCTTCCAGTTTTATTATTCGGAATCAAGTGAAAATCTTTCATAAAAACCTTGCGTGTGACTAGTGTTTCTTGTCAATTGCAAGTTAACCGCAATTACTAATTGAACTTGCAAGTTCGGTTCAATTCCGGTTATTTTACACCAGGGAATTGCAATTTTCGGTGCAAGTGCAATTTGTGTGTACTTAAATTGCAATTACAAAAGCATTAAGTACTTGCAATTATCGGTTAAGCACAACTGAAATTGCAAGAGATTCAATTGCAATTGCAAGTGTTTGCACTGCAAAAAGTTGCAATTTTAAAAATATTTATCAATTTAATTGCAACTTGCAACCCTTTCGAATTTGAGCGCAAAATTCCATAAAATGCCTCAATAAGTCATTTCGCTCTAGTAACTAATTATAATAATCTTGAGTATTGTCTCAACGAGTGCAGTTACTGTACTTCCTGTACAATTTCGTCGGTGAGGACGCAAAATGATCTAAATTCATTTTCGATTAAAATTAAAATGTTCCCATTTGCACAAAATTATATAAAAATAGGCCAAATATTTTAAGGATACGAAAGATATGCTGAACGATGAAATTTTACAATATTTCAGCCTTCGAGGCCTTGAAGGAAGGCAATTTCATTTTTGCATCTCTGTTTCAGTATGGATTGCATCTAGATTATTTTATTTAATACATTTTGTTCAATTTCGTGAAATAGCATGTATACCATCTTGCTACTAATCAAAAATGCACGGATCATTTTGTCTTTTCACCGACGATTTATACTGTATATATCAGTTAACTTGCAATTACAAATTGCAATTGCACTTGCAATTGTACTTATCGGTGCAATTACTTCCAAATGTTTTTGCAATTGCCTTACCAATTGCAAGTAACTTATGAACTAATTGCAAGTTCAACTTCGGTTATTTGCATGATTAAATTGCCACATTTTAGCAAGTACCAGTTACGGCATTACTGGTACTTGCATTATCAATTTAATTGTAATTGCAAGTTCGGTTATTCCCAAAACTTGCACCGACAGAAACACTACGTGTGACACTAATTCTCTTCTGATTGTGTCGACATGTATTCAGATGAATAAAATAATTTTCCTTCTAACCATTTATAATGAATGATTTTTTTCTCATTTTGCTTGCTTGCATGCTTGCTAATATAATATTTTTCATATTAAATTATTCATCACAGTGTCTGATACTATTGGTTACTCATTACTTAAATTGAAATTCGTTTTGCATACCGAAATAATAGCAACAATCCCCCTAAAATTATTTATGTGAAACTTAATGGAACTCCTGTATTGTTTATTAGTTTATTCAGAAAGTAAACCGCCGTTCCACTGATTGCAAGTTCAAATATTCCAAAACACCATGTGCTTTGGGATATTGCATATTTGGGCTATATTGTATGTATATATGTGGCCTTACAACACAGGATGAAAAGTGTTAAGCAAGAATTGAAACTAATCAACTTCAACCAAAGTCTCTTGTGCAAAGCAGGGTTGGGACCTCGTATGAAGATCCTGTCCCTTCTTTTCTAGCAAATTTTCTTCCAGATGTTTTAAAATCTGCTTCGTCCCTCGGGCTCAACAACTCTGGATATTGTGGTCACGAAAGTTGGTCACAGTTAGGATTTTTTGAAAAAATAAATATTTGACAAATTTACCTTTTACTTAATAATTATGTTATCTTAAATAATCCAAATTTTGAAAACACTGTAAATTTTGACCAATTTCTTGTAAAATCTCCGTGACTTTTCAGAAGTGTGTAGCATAAAACTGTGTGCAATACCTCGTTCAAACTTGGTTTACATAAAATTTTGACCAGGAAAGTTTGAAAAGACCTTATACCTTGACCTATTTGCTGACATGACATTTCTTTCGTCTAGACGGAATCATCTGAGGGCAGACCCCCCCCCCCCACTCAGGGCTAACCGTTTTTATAGTACTTAGAAAATATTACAATTTTTAAATTCATAACAATTGAGGTTCAAAATTGAAAAAATACTGATTGTGATAAGTACTTTCAAAAAACTGTAAAACTTTGGTCTCACATATCACATTTCCGATATTAATAGCTTATTAGAAAGGTATTCAATTGCTCTTCCTGCTAATATCATGTCAACCGACATTTCGAAATTCTAGTCAAAATTTTGAGAGGCGATTCAAATTCGACCAGATTTGCAGCATTTGTTTTGTCTAAAATGAATCATCTGGGACTAGGTATTCTCGAATAATTATAAAGTTGATTTGAATTTTCATTTACATAGCTCACTACAGAAGAGAGAGAATTCATATCTGAATAGTGCCCTAGGACCTACCAATGTTTCAGTATTCTTTTGAAAATGTTACAAGATCGCCATCCAGTAATTGAATTTCTTACATCATTAGTGAGATAAATGAAAATCAAGCGTATGATTATTTTAGCCACCTGCTATGACCCTCCACAGAATGTTAGAGCTCCACTGGTATTACATATTTTATATTATCGTCCCTATATGGCCTAAGGGAAACATTGATTTGTATCACTTCTATTTGTATGCTTAACGTCGTACGATTAAAATTCCGTGTAACAAAATATAATGCCTGGCTAATTCTCAGAAACTATTCAATAAATACAAATAATTTATTAACTTTGGTTTGTTTCAAATTATTGGAGATAATTAATTACTCATTAACAAGATCTCCGCTAGGAACTGGTTGTGGATGGTTGTGTCCATGTGGCCTTGGGAAAACAGGTCGACCATTCTCGTCCCAGTCAATTTTTTCTATACGGGCAATCCGGAAACCATCGATGTGTGTAGTGTTGGCGGTTCCATGGTAGACCATCCAAGTTTCCGTACCATCTGCAAGTATTACAAATAAACCCCAAATAATATAATTCAGCTACATCCTATTTGTCAACAAATATATGTAAGTTAGGAAACCAGGATGAGATGTGAAAAACCAGCCAACCATTTGACACCGTGAAGGAAGCATGCCCAGTTGTGTAAACGTCATCCTCATCATTCCTGTAGAACACAGGTTTATCCTCGCCGTAGTTCCAAAAGGAGGGATTCATTGGGTCCTTATCTCCTTCGATGCTCATAAGACCCAAACAGTAGTCCGGGACCGCAGTGGAAGATGCGGAGAAGATCATGAATGATACATTATTTTTATAAATGAAATAGGCTCCTTCGTTTATTGCTCCCCCTTGGATTTCCCAATCAGAACGGGGTTCTCGCAAATACAATTTCGACTCTCCAACAGTTACAGGATCAATCAGTTCAGCAATCCATAAACCATGTCTGCGATTGAAAGCGTTACTTGCCCAAACGAAGTAATTCTGACCGTTACCATGTTTCATCACGGTTCCATCAATTGCTCCGTGATCCCAGTCCGGCATGAGTCTAAAACATAAAAATACAGAATGTAGACATTTCAGTATCTAATGATTCCTTGAAAAATAGTTTTACCAAAATCTTAAAATTGTACCTGATAGCATCACTCCAAGTCCCCATTGGATTAGTAGAATCATCAGCTTTGATAGCATACATACGATGATCCTTTCCATTTCCATCCATGCAGAAGTAAATGTACAGGTTGCCGTTTATCTCGTGCATCTCAGAAGCCCATAAATTGCTGTACCAGTAATTATTAGTCTATTACAACCACGCGATTTTAATTATCCGCATGAAAAAATATTTAAATCATCACAAGGTTACCTTTGTTCATTTTTGGTACGGTATGCCACACTTTTTTCCGCATTTCTGAAATTTGTGAGGGTAAGACTTTTGAAGACTGTCAGCTCAGTTTCTCTCTCTTCAGAAAGGGTTAAGTAATAGTAGTTTCCTACTTTCAGAACGGCAGGATCCGCAGAGTTCCCATCTAAAATGGGGTTGGTAAATGTTCTTTGCTGTTCAGAAAAAAAACAGCATATATAGTTACAGCAAGTTTTGAAATAAAGGCATAAAATTAGAGTCTCAAAATATGCGGGATCCCGCCAGTGCGGATTGATGAAAACTTTCAATACAATGGCAGACTGGCGGATGGCGGGGCGGGACCAGTTGACGGGACAGGACGGAATTGGTCAAAGTCGCGGGATGGGAGGGAAAGCGTACAAGTGGCGGATTGGAATGGAATGTCTTAAAGTGGCAGCATGGAAGTGGCGGGAAGGGATTGAATGGGTCCAGGTGGCAGGATCCAATCGGCGGGAAGAATGGAATATGTATGATGGAATGTTCGCAATCGGCGGGAAGAATGGAATATGTATGATGGAATGTTCGCAATCGGCGGGATGGAATACTGTAGATCTAAATGGCCGGACGGGATGGAATGGGCGCAACGGTGCAAGTGGCGGGACGAGATTAAATGGTTGCAAGTGGCGGTACGGTATGGAACCATTCAATTTCGCCACTTGCACCCATGTAATTCTAACCCGCCACTTGCACACATTCTAATCCGTTACGACATTTGCACCCACTTCGCCATATGGACCCGTTCCATCCCGTCGCTTCACTTTCACACACTCCATTCAGTCGTCCCACTTGAACCCATCCCATCCTGCCACTTGCAGTTCTACTTTCCCGGCCACAAAATTACCTTCTACCTTCCACTAGAACTTTCACTGGACCTTTCACTAGACCTTTCACTTGACCTTCCACAAAACTTTTAAAGATTTTTCACCTTCCATCTGATCGTTCACCTAAATTTGACCAGATGAAAGGTCCTTCTACCTGGTTCCCTATGTTAATTAACATAGCCCTCTGTTTTCTGGTGGGTGAAACATAAAGTGCGAACTGGAGGTAGTTAAAGCGTTGCCTCCTGTATGCGACTATTGAAACTGTAAATCAGCGTTTTAATTTATTGGGAAAAGTAAGACGCAATTCTAATAATTGTAAGTGTCCGTCTTACCATTAATCGTTAGTTGTTACGGAATTTGCTAAAACCATTTTAAAAATTTTGTTAAAAACCAATTCACCGGTAAGTATGGCAAATGAGCTCTTTCGAACCACGTGGTTTTCCAGTGGTTGATTTTTACCAGTCCTTTAACATAATGTTACACAACGCCATCGAAATCTGGTCATCATGCTTTTACATATAATGATTTCGTAATAAATTACTTGTTTCCATAAAGGTACACTGCATTTTATAGTTAATTACACCAGTTAGTTTCAACTTCAAAAACTCAAGTGCTTTCTTTTCCGTGTTAATTTTACAAATAAAAAAAATCGAAACCTAAGTTAACACAAGGAAATTGATCCAGGATAGTCATTTTCAGATGAATGGGCACAAAAGAAGTGTTTCTGCCAGGCAGTAACTCATGTAGGGCCAATATAGTATTTTATTTAGCTCTTTGTAATTGTCAAAGGCAGACTACAGAGTGGGCTGTATGGGTAATGTGGGTAGTCACGTGGAAGGTCAAGTGGAAGCTCAAGTGGAATCAAGTATAAGGTGGAAAGTCAGATGGAAAGTCTGGTGGAAGGTCAGATGGAAAGTCGGGTAGAAGGTCAAGTGTGGAAGTTATGTGTGTATTATAGTGTTATTATATGGGTGAGTGGATGGTGGAAGGTAATTTTGTGGCCGGGGAAGTAGAACCCGGCCCTTGTACACATTCCAATCCGTGCCGACACTTGCACCCATTCCATTCCGTCCAGCCACTTGTAAACACCATCTCATCTCGCTACTTAGACCCATTTCATCCCGTACTGTCACTTGCACACATTCCATTCCCTCCCGCAAACTCTCACACAATAATTTAGCTATGTACGTTTTCAGGATCCCCGCTGGGAACTGGCTGAGGATTGTTGTAACCATGTGGCCTTGGGAAAACAGGTCGACCATTCTCGTCCCAGTCAATTTGTTCTACACGGGCAATCCGGAAACCATCAATATGTGTAGTGTTGACAGTTCCATGGTAGACCATCCAAGTTTCCGTCCCATCTGCAAATATTACAAAAGCAAAATAAAAACGATTGGGACTAATGTCAATGCCTCTATTCTAGTGAAGATCCAAAGGAGAGTAGAAAAATCAACCCACCATTTGACACCGTGAAGGAAGCATGTCCAGTTGTGTAGACGTCCTCCTCATCATTCCTGTAGAACACAGGTTTATCCTCGCCGTAGTTCCAAAAGGACGGATTCATTGGGTCCTTATCTGCTTCGATGCTCATAAGTCCCAAACAGTAATTCGGCTCCCAAGTTGTAGATGCGGAGAAGATCATGAATGATACATTATTTCTGTAAATGAAATAAGCTCCTTCGTTTACTCCTGCTTCCCAATCTGAGCGGGGTACTCGCAAATGTAACTTTGACTCTCCAACAGTCACAGGATCAACCAGTTCAGCAATCCATAAACTTAGTGGTACTGGCCCAGACGAAGTAATTCTGTCCGTTACCGTGTTTCATCACCGTTCCGTCAATTGCTCCGTGATCCCAGTCTGGCATGAGTCTAAAATAGAGGAGTACAAAATTATTAATGAAAACTAATCATGTCAAAAATATTGTCAAAAATGACTGTTGTACCTGATAGCATCGCTCCAAGTCCCCATTGGATTTGTAGGATCATCAGCTTTGATAGCATACATACGATGATCCTTCCCATTTCCATCCATGCAAAAATAAATGTACAGGTCGCCGTTGATCTCGTGCATCTCAGAAGCCCATAAATTGCTAAACCGGTAATTAGTCTATTACCACCACACGATTTTAATTATCCGCATGAAAAAATAATTAAATCAAAAGATTACCTTTGTCCATTTTTGGTACGGTATGCCACACTTTTTTCAGCATTTCTGAAATTTGTGAGGGTAGGACTTTTGAAGACTGTCAGCTCAGTTTCTCTCTCTTCAGAAAGGGTTAAGTAATAGTAGTTTCCTACTTTCAGAACGGCAGGATCCGCAGAGTTCCCATCTAAAATAGGGTTGGAAAATGTTCTTTGCTGTGCAGAAAAACCAACCAGGCAGGTTACAGCAAAAAATATAATAAAGGATGTTGTCATTTTTTAAACCGATTTAAACAAAATTACGGAGCAATAATCGATAAAGAATTGAACCGTAAGTTTTACTGCTCAATGAAACGGATTTTCATTAGTTGTAAATTCAGATCACACTTTGTACTTCAAACCAGAGCATTTCTAGATGATTGCATAAAAGAAGGCAGATAGTGTCACCCATCCTTCAACATTGAGTGCGTCTACATAATTGATTTCCATTCAAAGGAAATAACATGTCTGCTGACAACTGTTTGTTGAGTACGATACATCATAAGAGGATTTATCTCATCAATAATTATTATTGTTTAAATGAGTCGTTGTAGACCATGGGAGCAACCCTGCAGTCATATTTTTTTATAGCTGTGCAAATATCTACTATGCAGCAGCTCCTTGATCAAGTTACATGATCCCGTCCAGATTGGATGTAGGGTAAATGTAATAATTACACAGGCTTTCATGTTGTTCTTCAGAAGTAACAAAGTTGGACATGCACACAGTTGACTCTCACTATACAGCTTGGGATTTAATCTTGACAAGTCCAACTCGGAAAGAATTGTGCTGATTATAAAGAAATCTATTTTCAAAAATCCAATGGAGCAGACAGTCATAAAGTGAAATAACTGAATTTTATCAGCTTCCAAGATCTTCCACCTATCAATCATAAACTAACCATGCCATCACCCATCTTCAGTCTTTTTAAGGTCCGGTATAAACAAGCACTAATTTTTATGATAGGTACACAAACTGAAGCGCTTGCTCTTCCGTATTAATTTTAAGGATAAAATCAGTGCAACCTGCGTTAACAGTAGGGCTTCTAACGGAGATAGAATTTCCGTTCCGATTATTTATGCGGACAATTTTTATGTTCCACCTGTCATTGTATCTTGAGTTTCTCATACTAAATGATATAACAAGAATATATAAAATGATAAGAATGCCAGATGTAGTAGTATCCGATCTTTCGGTGCGGGTATGGGTATTATGGCTGAGAAAATATTTTTGTCCCTGTCTCGATTAGCAAAAGGGGCAATTTTATTGCAACCGTTAGGATTATTCATAGGGAAAATTTTGTTGTTCCCGTTCCGGCCGAGATTTTATGAAACTGATCTGGTAATGTTTTCGGACCAGACCTTTTCTAAAAATGAGATAAGTCATAATAAAGTAGATTCAGTGGATAATCAAAAGTAAGAATAACTAATAGAGTAATCGTCACCTACTCCTCTTTGCATTTCCTGAGGTTCTGTACCTTCTTTAAAATATTAACTACAAATAACTAATAGAAAGAAGAAATTTAGCAGTATATTGTTTTATTTTCCATACTTATCCTTTGAGAGTTTACTTTTCAGTTTTTAAAGATTTAGTATTCTACTGTTCAACGGTCATCATTTATAGTCTGCTGTTTAACTTAAGTTCAAACCTAATTCAGTGCTGCCTTGATGGTAATTCTGCCAGATTCGATTCTAAATCTAAGACATCTTTATTAATTATTATATATATTAACCGAATGAACTCAACAGGAAGGATTAATTAAAAACAATGAATTATTTTCCAAAAATTGTCATAATTGCAAAAATTCTTGGGATATTTTCACAAATTCATCTAAAAATTCAAGGTGGTCATGTGGAGCATCGGGAAGTTGATGAAGTCTAAAATATTAAAGTCAGTTTATTCCATACCGTTTCACAGGTGAAAGAACTGGCAACGGAAATATATTAAGAATGAATTACCTGAAATTTGGAATGTAACCCTGAAAACCTATCGGATGTTCCTCCAGAATAAGAATATCCTTCCCGCCATGTATGTACAATGTAGGGGCTTTTATCTTCTTCAATTCAACCTTGAATACCTCAAAGCAAGCTTGATCTTTTGCTCCAATAATATTGAGCTGTTCCCAGTCTGTCAACATTTTTTTTAGATATTTCTTCTCGTATGTACGGACAAGGGATTTCTGCTGAGCAGGCGGCCAATTTTCCAAGTGAGTAAGCACTAAATAATTAAATTCAAAAATGTTCAAAGATGTTTCTGAACTCTAAGGTGCCGAGAGGCCATGGTGCTTATAATAAATACATATGTAAGTAGTACCGATACTCTAAAACTTACTCTGTGCAACTTTGACGCTTCTTTCTGACATTCGGAACGGAGAATTGCACATGATAAGTTTTTGAACTTCGTTGGGAAACGCTGCGGCTAAGTACGCCCCAGTAAGACCACCGTTACTCCATCCCAGGATGGAATATTTTGAGAAGCCTAATTTCTTGGATGAAACAAAATTATGCAGTTATCATTTTTTCTCAAGCCCATATGTAAAATTAATTATGTACGTCTCTCGGCAGAGTTTGCTAAGCTATTTGGTTCCTTACTGACATCAACAGCCCTGCAAGATTTGCGTCCTTTTGTAAGCAGAATTCTTCTGTGAAGATCTCTCTATTGGGTGGACGACTTTTGCCATATCCTGGAGGATCCCATCCCACTAAAGTGAACTGCTTTGTTTCCATTTGTTTCCACACTGGTGCCCAATTGTTTTCAATTGTCCCTGGATATTTTAAATATTCCCGAATTTTCAATGCATTTGTAAATTGTATTTTCTTATTGTTATAGGTTGCAGGGAAGCTACTATAATGTAAATGTAGACTTCCAACTCCAACTATAGCAACATATTTGATGATACTACTGATATTGGGAATTATTGTCAATGAATTGGCAATGACATAACTTACTATCAAGTCTGCAAATTTAAATATTTGTTGTGTTTTATGTCATTCTTGTATTTTAATATATTTTATCAATATGGGATTACCTATTCTATTTAATGCACACAAATACATAATATACATTTTATTTTGTTTCACACTTTCTTTACATATCCGATTCATCCGATCAAGTTCACATCCTATGGAGTAACTTAGAATAAAATAATTATAGAACTGTATGTATTGACCACATGAAAAATACAGCAGCATTATTATAGCCATTCCTTGGCCACTAAAAATATTATAGTTCCCTAATGTCGAACATGCATTCTACAAATTAAATAATTTCGTCAAATATACTCAGGTGAGGTACTGTAATAATAATCTTTTCGAAGATAGACAAGTGCGAGAATACAAACTATAAGTTTAGCTAAGATAATCAGCCCTTATATGTTCGATACATAATTAGCTGCCCTGCGTGCATGTACTAAATTATTTGCAAAGCTTTTTTCATTCCATCCTGATTTTAAGCAGTGGCAACGGGGTACTACATTTGTCATTTCAGAAAATAAAATGTGTTTTATTGCACTAATAATTATTATAATGTTTTATTCATCTGGCGGCGCAGTACGACAGATGAGGTGCAATAATATTTCCTCACAATCATCTGAGTGTCAATGCCAAACTCAAATTTTAACGCTCCAAATAATTACCAATTTTATTTTACCTGACGTGTGTTTCGGCAGTATAAAAAGTGACTCTGAAAATGTTCAGATCATCATTCCACCGAATTTTGCAAATCAAACAAGTCATTCCTAAATTAATTACTTATTCGGGCAACTAATCTTCCCTACCTTTGACTTACATCATGCTTCCGTAAGTGCTTTGTTTGGATCTTTTGAAATCAAAGGATTATTGTATTTTATTCCAGTAATAACTGGTCATGCAGTTTTGTTTATTAAAAAAGAAAATTAATTTTGGTCGGGATTATTTATTTTCAGAAAGAGATTTTATGCTCTGGTCATTCTGATGATGGTGTTTAATTCCGTGGTTTCAGAACCACCAGGAGGGAAGGTGGGGCTGGAGCCTGGAGCGAAGAACGACAATCGTGCGGTATGATTCTTGTTAAAATAAAACATTTTAAATGATGTAGAAGTATTGAATGATTTTAAAATTCTGTGGAAAAAAATGTAAAAAAGTGTAATTTAATAATATGCACTTTTTATAAAATATTTGTAAGTTACTCTAGTTTCTGTTTGTAATTTTTACTTGAAAGTATTTTTGTCCAACAATTTATTTGTATTATTTAAGGGCAGTGTACTCTCACTGTAAGAGTCCTAATTGTGAGAGTTTTTCCCAATAGTAGCAAAAACATGTGAACACCATTTACAACAAAGCTAATTTTTTTTCCTTGTAAGATCAAATTTTTAAAAGACCACAAAGTTTTGGTACTTTTAGGGCTAGTCTTAAAAAGCAAGTAGAAGATAATTATTACAGATCTTAAAGGATTATGTTTGACCTGTCCTTATAAAAATGTCCAGTCTCAAATCTAATACTACTGTGGTGTATCTTCATTTCAGTGCTTACTAATTGGTATGACGTGCTACTCGCATAGTAACTGTTGCTCTGGAAGATGCGACTACGTTCCTGGACAGATGTTTCCAATTTGCTTGAATCGTTGCTAAAATAAACAGGACTGGTACGTAGGGAGCTGGAAATTTGCCGGGATAAAGTTCTAGCACTCTGATATTTCTGTTTCTCACTTACTAACAATTAATTCTTGTTAGCTAAAGTATATGATTCTTCCAATTATATTACTTCTATTTTTCTAAAAAATTCCTTCCAGGTGAATTGAGTGATATTTTCTTTTCCTAGATTTTGAGACAAAATCCTAATTTTGTTGTCATCTAAAGTGTTTATTTAATTTCCAACAATAAATTTCTATGATTAAATCCATTATTGCTCATTCTACTTCCTTGCATGCATTTCAGGGCTAGTATAGTTTAAAAAATTAATTTGTTCATCGCAGTGACTGGTACTATTAGTTACTTCTTATTTAAATTGAAATTCGTCTTGCACACAAAATATTAACATTTTTTTCCCTATAGCTTTAAGGAACTCATCTATTGTTTATTCGGAAAGAATACATTATCTGTATATAACATTTGTATATAACCAAGCCAACAGTTTCCGACTCATTGTCAAGTGCGTTATTATTAGGGGCCATTCAAGTAATTCATAACGCAAAATTGGCCAAAATTTCACCCCCAACCACCTGATGTAACGTTAGGGTAACGCTGATTAAACTACCACCTACCCGACGTAACGCGTTACGTGTGTTTTTAAATGCTGCTTTAGCAAATGCATTAGATTAAATATATGTATGCCTGCTTAAAGACTACGATTCATCCGGTAAAACTATAGGTTTATTCAATTTGTGGCTTCAGCCTCACATTCAACAAATGGACTTTTTAACCAGTCAGGAATACTTTCAATAACTTCAATACTATCTTCATCATCACCTTCTGCATACCCTTGTACAACACATTCAATAATGTCCTGCGTTTATACTTTCAATTGCTTGAAAAAATGAAGTCAGGCAGAATTTATCAAGTAAATGTCGACAGCTTAAAGCTACAGCGTGCTAATCACTTCCTTGATCCCCTCCGGGGTACCCCGAAGGGGTTCGAAACATGCTCCACATGCAATAAATTGCGCCATTTAAAATTTTCAAGTTAATAAAAAAAATTCAATAAATGATGCACAATACTTAAAATCTTTAAAGCGAATTTGGCTTTTCCCTTTACAAATGTTTTCAAGGATTTATTTGCAAAATCGTATATGTATGAAATTTGCGTTACGTGTCTCTATAATAGAACCACCAAATCGTCGTAAACTTCGATTTAAAATCATGTCATTTAATTTTCAGAGGTAAGAAGGATCATCAAAACATGGCGTTACGTACCAAGGTGATCTACGACCCCCCGATGCAGGTAACCAAGCATAACGTTAGTTTGTAAGGCCACCCACTACCCCTGCGTTACGAATTACTTGAACGGCCCCTTAGTGTATTTTAATTTTACTCCATGTATTTCTACCACAGGGTTTTTATCCTAATATCCTACCCTGAACTCAAACTTTTCACCATTAGGAATGCATATCCGATTCGAAAGATTCACTGCTCTTACTCCAATGACTAATTATACGAATCGCCATCAAAATGTATGTATGTACTTTCCACTCTACTGTTAAGTTTAGGTTAAGCATTAAAGCTAAATGAATAACCTCATAGGGCATGGGATCCAAAGGCATAAGCAGCTGAAGACACAGTATCCAATTGCATAAAGACATAATTACTCCTAAAATAACAGACACATAATGCAAAATATATAATTATCTAAACTAAGACAGATAATTTACGATACATGCTTTTTGTTAGTGTTAGTTCACATTGCAGTAAACAGTTTTCCTATCATTTTGCCAGCAATGTACAGGGGCCACACACCCTAACCCTAGGTGTGGCCATAGTAGAATTAACTTTTTCCCTAATTTTCTAGTAAAATTTCTTCCAGGTGTTTCAAAATGTGTTCCATCACTCGGGCTCCAAAACTCTGGATATTTTGGTCAAGAAAGTTGGAGATTTTTGAAACAAGAAATAATTATTTTGTAAATTTAACCTTTAATTAATAAATACATTATCCTCAGTAATTTTTTGTTAAAATTTAAATTTAAAAAACAATTAAGGTTTTACTGTTGTGTGTAAAAAATTTAAAGGGTTTTGCAGTAGACACAAGATAATATACCTACATTAAATGCGTAGTCATTGGATGATAAATTGTGAAGAAAAGTGTAGACAGCAACAACTTCAACCAAAGTCTCTTGTGGAAACCAGTCTTGGAACCTCTTATATACAAATATCCAAATAATACTCTTTTGTCTGTAGGTCTCAAGATATCTCACTAGTATAATTATTACATATTATACAGACTTTGGACCTCTTATACAGATCCAAATGGGTCTCTTCTGTAGCAAAAATATCAATTATGAAAGCCATTTTTATTATGAAAAAACTACAAGTTTTGACTTTTATGTCAAAAAACCTTCTGCATCAAAAAAAAAATTATAATCCTTTCTTACCTAAAAGACCTGGCAAGCAAAGAACCACGTGTTCCCCTTCGCCAAGTTTCCTCCAGTTTAATTTAATCCCGTCCACTTCAACTTTTGCCAGTACTTTTGAACTTGTTGAAAAATTTTTAAAAAATTTTCCGAAATTCGAATTTAAAGTTTTAGCACAAATTCTGAACATATTTCTCTTAACTGTACATCTGATCTGCAAAGAAAGGCAATCTTTTGGTGAGTAACTTTAATGCGTTCAATGAGAGCAAATAATAAGTCGAGTGACCACACGAGTCGAATGTAAATGACAAAGTACGATGAGTTTCTCAACATGACAAGATAATGCTTAGATTAATAGAATGAGAAAATTTAAGACAGTGATTGCCCGAAGAATTTGTATTGTGAATATCACGCGAGCTATTGTATGTACAATTACATCACCGTCGTGAAGAAAGCTGTATTTTATTGTTTATCATTAAGAATGGTTCTAATTTGGAAGCAGAACATACTCGTTGACATCTGACGGGGTTCTTTGAGAAACCCAGAAATTCATGCCAGTTTCTTCAACTTTTAAAATATTCATATCTATTAAAATACATACATTAAAATCGTACTTTCGTGTAGTGTTCAATTTAAGTCTTTCCTTATGATTGTTAATTATTTAATTACTTCATGAACCAAATTGTCATGATTATTCAACCGATTGTCACAGAAATCGGCATTAGTAAGATTAAACTCTGTGGGACGAAAAGGAAATCCTTGATTCTTCAAACGACCTCTTCTCCAGAAACTACTCCTTGTGTCGGAATATATTTAATTCTCTCTTACAACGCTGTTGAAACCTACATATATGGTTTATACAGGGCTCTTGAAGACAAATTTCCAGCAGTTTTTTTTTGTCCCCGTTGTGAAATCCATAAAAAGGTTTTACAGTAGTGGATATTTGGAGCCTACAGATGAATTAACCACCAGTCGTTTTAAAGCTCTTCTTTTCAGACAAGCTCGAAGCTTTTCGACAAAAACAGTAGACACATGACATGACCAACCGTGATAGAATTTAATATTAAAATATATGTATGTAACACGCACCCAGTTTTAATAAGGACAACTTGTTCTTTGACCCAGCCAGCAAAACCCACCAATTGCTACAAAATTGCGTTGTGAGTGAGCATATGTTGAATTGTAAAGAAATTCAAAGGCACAAACGAAGACAAAAGGGAAGAAAAAGTTCTATGTGCAAAAAATTATTACTTCCTTGAGAACCTAATCAAATGTGAATATTTAGATCGGAGGACTTGGTCATCCCTTACTTTTTATATTTTTACAACCTTACCATTTGTTGGACAGTATAATTTAATGTAATGAGCGGGAACGCAGAAACTGCTCAACTGCACCAATAATTTTCGGGTCAATCACAGAAATAAACTAGCACTACAATTTAAAAAGGCCCAAAAAAACCTTACTAAGATCTTCCTTTTGGGAGTGTATTACAAACATACGGAATACTGGTTTTCTAAATATAGTGAAAAACAATTGGTCTTACTAGTTGCCCGCCAATTGATTTTAGGGCTGAGGACCAGTGTAATAAATATTTTATGAACGCACCACTGCTAGCAATAACATAATAGCAATAACTCGTCAGAAGTGTTACTGCCATTGACACTATCAACTATTGCGGAAGATGAAGAGGATGATTATGAGATGACGCGGACCTGCAATAAATTAGAATGTAGGGGGGTTCCGGGAATGTACACAAAACCTTACAATATGGACCTTCCCTGTGTTTCCGTCCAAGTCCGGGGCTCATAATAAGCCTGGGCACAGAATTTGTGGATCTTGGTGAACCCTTTGGAAAACCATAAGCGCACATGTAGTACGTAGTCAGAGAAAAATGAATGTGGTAATAATAACAGACACAAGTTTGTTTTATCACTTTCTTGTATAATTTCAAATGATTCATGTTATCACAATCCAGCCCTAATCTAATAATAAGCTAAGCTTTTTCGCGCATATTGAACTATATTTCAGCGAGAATCATCTAGTGACCACTTTCAACTAGTGTTCAAGTCTGCTAGATGGTCAGCGTTGTAAAAGTGAGTAACTGTAATAGTACGTTTTCGATTCTCTCCAGGTCGAATTTTGATGATTTCAAAACGAGTTCTACAAGTGTTCAGCGCTGGAACCTTTAAATCCTCTTCATCGAAATTTTTCACAGTAAAAACTCCACGATGGTATACCAAATAATCCATCAGGCAAGCTATGAATATTCTATGAGATATTACCAAGATATTTTCTCCTTCGTTTTCTGCAGCTCCATCAATAATTTTGAGAATTTCCTAGAAAGCACATAAAGTTTATGAAATATTTCCATAGGAGAATGCTATTCGTATAAGGTTAGCAATAATTTCTAACCGAAAAGAATTGACCAGCTCGTTTCTTGCAATCCTCATAAGTTTCTCCGTTAGGAATATCCACATGATGCTTCTTGTTGTCCGGAAGGTTCATCTCAAGTCGTTTCTTTACTTCAATCTCGGTTGATAAAAACTCCCAGTCACCGTAATCCTTTGAGTTAAAATGTACAAAAAGTTCAAAAGTCTTTGCCAACTAAATTTCTCAAGAACCAATCATGCTACACAATTGCAGAATGTACTTTCTTGCACAGAATTTTATTGCAGATGGGAGAAAATAATTCAAAGCAATCGGCATTCCGTGTTGACCGAAAAATGGCTTCTCATGCGTTACTCCGTCTATATCTGACTTATACTAGAACTATTGTTCATAACTTCTGTCTTATGAACCGATTCCTTCCAACAAAAACACCCGTAGATCCACAATAAAATTGTGTAGCAACATTAGATCTTCGAGAACCTAGAGGGTCAAAGACTATTGAACATTCTGTACATGTACTTACAACCATGACATTCATACCTCCAGTCTGTTAGCTACAATTCAAAATCAACGGATAATTTAAGAAACATTATGTTACCCTTTCTCGGATCATCGGAGTGTACTGAATAGTATCCGGTTTCTTATTTAACTGTGATACAATGTTTTCAGTAGTTTGTTGACATCTGTGCAAATCGCTGGAAAATACCCGGGTGAATTCCTCATCCTTCAGATGTCTGCCGAGACTTTTGGCCTGAAGTAAAAAAAACAAATATTTCTAAAAGTGTCAGCAGCTTATTAACAGACATGATGGGTTATTGCGTTTAATAATCCACGGATAATTCCAACAGTAGTTCCAAAAATACCATTTCAATGCCAAGGGGGGTCAGCTCTCCTCCGGTTCGGCTCTGAACAATTTTTGCCACATTGTTTGTCGTTTGACCGCTATTAAAATTTTATAATACATATTTACTGAAACTCCAAAATAACTGTGGTACGACAGCAACATTGTGTTTACTCTTCTTGAATGCACACGTGAAGAATAATAATTTTGTAAAATTTTCAAAATGTTAACTTATTGGAACTTACTGTCTCACTATTGTAAAATAAAACATTTCACTTGGCAGTTACATACATACAATAGAGAGGTGTATGTATATGTAAATAAATCCGTGAGTCCTTGTCCGTACTCAGTGAGTATCTACCCTGTATGTGCTGAAACGTAGACAAGTGACAAGTGACAATGAAAGTATTTAATACTTTGTGCATTTTTAAACTCCGCGGCTACCTGCGTGCAAGTTTATGGATTTGCGTTTCAGCCTTCTCCAGGACCGTAGGGCGTGATGCATTTCTTACGTTTCCTATTTTTCCACATTTTTGGACCCTAATCACCCGGTTGTCGTTATTTCGTTAGTGGGTCTTGACTGGCATCCCTCTCCTATATACATCATAATTTTCAAACACCTTAATAATTGCATCATTACTTGTATTTGGTTACGTGATTACTCAGGGTTACAACGGTCGCTAATTTCAAATTCTGCACACATTATTTGTTGCCATTTGATGAAAACATTTAGAAAACATCAGATGGCCATATTAAACGATAATATTAAAGTGCTGGCATAAAGTATAGCTGGAAAAAAGGTGACATAAATAAAGTTTTCCCTCTATAATAGCAGAATATGAGACAAAAACATAATTACAGGAGCTGAGTTTTTATGACAGAAACATGGAATATACATTCCCTCGCGTTTTTTAATTTAATGCAAGAGAGAAGAGTAATAATTGAATACCTCTTTTTAAACAATGTGCTCACAGGTATAAGGTTAAGAATTATAGAAAATAATCAATTCTAATTATTAGGCTTGATTATTTTCTATCAATTTATCTGGTCTCCACGATCTTATTGTTGGATTTTTAAAATTATCTGTCTGGATTCTGGTATTTTTATCGAAGGCATCTATCTACATTTTATACAAGCAACCATTAATGTAAAGTCGCTTGGTTTAAATTGTTTGTATCCCTTTTTTTCTTATAATCTGTGAAACATAATCAGGGAGATTATCTCATCCCATGCAGTATCACAAAATCATCAGCCGGAAGAGCCCTGTGTCCCCCCCCCCCGTGTAAAATGAAACTTAATACACGTATAGTGCCTTAGTCCTGTAAAATAATTGGTCCTTGGAAAAGCTCGTGAACGAGTGAATCCAAATTATGCGCATTAGATTTACCATTTTTTAACCTCTTGAGTTCCATGACTTACTGCTGAGCAGTTAAGTGATTGAAATCTTCGATAAGATTTGACATGTTTGCCAACTTAATGGCAGCCAGACTACGATCTCCAAGTTTTAAAATGAATGGGAAACATTTACCCCAATGCATTTGCATTCACTGAAGACCTATACATATGTACGTACAAACTAAATTGGCGGTAGAATCTGGCTATTATGTTGTTCACTCATCGCTGGGCTAATCTCAAAATTGCATGTACTTACAATCTATTACCCTCATTAATTAAGCATGCAACATGCACAGTCAATTAAAAGTAACAGTAATCTAAATTTGTATTAAGACTATCTGTTAGCATTGATTTGAATACTGTAGATGGAAATGTGTTTAGTTTTATCCATAAACAATTTTTTAATGAACAATAAACATAAGTATCTGTAGTTTAAAATTTTTCTCAAAATAATCTGTAATTTCTGGTGAGTTTAAATTATGAAATAAAAAACTTACTGGCATGGGGCGCAATGTACGTAACTCAAGAGTCAAGAGGTAAAGGTTACAACTAACAATAAGAGGGATTGGGTTGAGCTATTAATAATGTGAGACCAGTGTCTTCTTATGTATAGTAAGCTCTTTATTGTGTTGATTATTCTTTTGCTAAACTTACAATGATCTTCTCACAGAGAAAGATGTTTTTATATAGTTAGGTACATTTGACAGTGTACTGACAAGAGCGACTGAGCGTACACTGACTTACTGTATGCTGTATATGTACATATGTATAACATGTATGTTTGTATGTCATTCACCATTATGTATTCCATATTTTTTACATAACAGTACATATGTATGTTCCCACATTAATACTGATCTCAAAAAAGCAAAGTTGAAGGTGCTTAAAATACAGTGTTTAGGAATGCAATACACTGCAAGGAAGCAAAAAATAAGAAGAAAATTTTATTCGGACCAATGTGTCATATATGGTGACATTAATTTTAAATCCAATCAATTCGTATAATTTTTATCTAACCCTTCAATGTTTTATTAATCTTGTACACATCTGCATGTGTTGTTGTATACTTATGTAAATTACACTCTCACATAATTCCTTTCCTAAGCCGCACAATCTTTCAAATGGTCCGCATTAAATAAATGTGTGATGGTCACCGTACGTTTCTGATCTCCAGATTTCGATATGGCTAATCTAGTTCTACAGGTATTCAGCATTGGAGGAATCGGTCCAGTTGTCTCGTTTTTTATTTCAAGTAATGGGGAGCTCATGAGATAGTCCACAAATGTATTGATGAAGGTGCCGTGAGAAACGGCGAGAATGTTTTCATCAATACTTTCACTGGATTCGTCAACAATCTTGCAGATTCCCTGTCAAAGAAAATCAGAACATGCCAATTAATTGTTCAATGGTTTTTTAAAAATTCTCCACACAAAAGGGAATTATTGACCGAAGGTGGAAACCATTTATCACGATGCATATTATCTTAAATCGTATCAAATGATGTGGGGTTTCCATTGTCAACAATTATTAGAGCTCACTGAAAACAATCGGCCTGCACGGAGTAAACAGTCTTGGTAGGATTCGCCATTTGGAACATCAACTTGAAAATCTTTTTCCTTCGGGAGATTCATTTCAATTCTTTTGTCTTGAGTAACTTGCCCCGGTAAAAATTCCCAGTCTCCATAATCCTATTTTCATGAGGGCAAGAGTCTGTTAGTACAGTACAATGTGCATATTATACATTATTAACACTTTAAATTGACATAAATTACCCGTTCTCGAAGAATTTTTGTATATTCAACGGGAGGTGTTTCCACAGTCATTTGAGAAATTATATTTTCAGTTGTAAGGCGACATCGATGTAAATCGCTGGACAATATTCTCGTAAAAATCTCATTTTTCAAATACCGACCAAGTGATTTAGCCTGCGTGTGAAAAAACAATATGCTCCTTCTTATAAAATTAAAATTCTTTCAATTTCAGATTACGGGTCAACTTTTCATGTGTGTGTAGATTATGAGTGAAAATTATAGACATTTGCTTCTTGATCAAAACAAGTTTACCATATTTACCCCAAGAGGGGTCAATTCTCCTCCCGTTCTACTCTGAACATGATTGATCACATTGACTGGAGTCTGACCGCTAGAAAGAGGAAAATATCGCGATTAGAATTTAACTGGGAGGAGATTATTAGGAGATTATCAAGCTTTTTATGCTCATTCGGATGACGGGTGTTGACAGCCATTAGAAAATTGATTTTTATCCAAATCTTTTTATATTGTAATTACATATGGGCTGTAGTTATACAAGTAAAATTATTGAACAAGATGTTTAAGTCATTTACTGTCTCACGATTGTAAAATAATGCATTTCACCCGATTCAAAGGTAGCTGTTTTAACTGGAGCGTTACTATAGCTCAATTATGATCTACTTTTTATGCCGTTATGCAATAAACTAGTGTAAACTAGTACATTCATGAGTTTTAACTTTCCCTTCCTAACTCCTAACCTTGGCAAAATGTAGATAAGATTAGACTTGTGAGGCTGGAGCATGAAAATCCCATTTGCTTTATTGTACAATCACTTGATTGTTTAAAATATTATTAGGTGTTTTAGGTGCTAAATATTTGATTGAATTTTGCCTAATTTCAAGTTTACCCATGAATTTTAGTATGCACAATGTATTGGCTGTACTTCCTATTCCTACTTTCATACGATAAATGCAATCACTTTACCCCAAGTGATATCTATGCCTGAAAGCTGTGAAGATCTTTTGATGCATTATAATATTATCATGCAAATTGTCATTTATTGGAATAAATAAACAAATTCCTTGATTTTCAAATAGTGCTTAAATTCCATGGAAGTAATTTTGGATCGGGTTTACTTAATTTTTACTGAGAAAAACCTGTCAGTCAGCAATTTCCAGGAATCCAATAGCTAATTTTTTACAAACTATCCAGATTGAATCCAGACAACTACTGCGCTGGAAAAACGAGTGTGTACATATGCAAGAATATAACAACTTGGGCTACAGTACTTACATATGTACGTATGGTGGCATTCATGTATGTAAATATATCTCTTGTCTTTAGCACGCGCATTCAGCTGTATCATGTAATGTATCTATCCCAGTTGCATGTTGCAGTTACAATTTACAATATTGTGATTTTATATCATAAAGGGAGCGTTCATAAATTACGTCATGTGCTTGGTACGGTGGGGGGGGGGGGCTGAAAATATTTGACAGAAAATGATGATGGGGGAATGGGGGGCTGATGAAAACATGATGTCAGCAACTTGCAAATGCTTGCTGGAAGCGATAATCAACTAGCTTCGTCAAAATTTTGGAAAACTGATTGTGAGTAGTTTTCTTCAACAGATAATAGTACCAATGTCACCCTTGGATTCGCAATCAAATTAATACTATTCCGGCTCAGGTAGAGAACAGTATGAAACTATAAATAAATACCGCGCAGAAATCTTCAATCAATATGATAACCTCGACCTCAAATACGTTACCACCATATATAGATACCTAAGACGCCTTCTGCAACAAATGACGTTATGATGGAGGGGGGTTATGAGCAAATTTGATTGTATGTGATTTATGGGGAGGGGGGTCAAAAATCTTCAAAATTTGAATGACGTAATTTATGAACGCTCCCAAAGATGGATACTTCGATTTTAAGTAAAAATCTTCTGGGAAAACCAATGGTCCGGGGCAATTTTAACTGGCGGTATTTAAGTGTGTTGTAAGAGCAAAAACAGGCATTTAGTATTTAGAGAGTTTCTCTATAAATAGTCTTACATTTTCATTGACATCGATACTGTTACAGAGACATTAAATTTTATCCAAGTGTTACTGGAAACATCTACATCGCTGTTCACCTTTTAAAGAAATACGACAAGAAAATTTTTGTCTTCCCCAAGTAAGTTTTAGTTTCAATATAGTCTGCAATGCCCGTTATTTGAATTTTTTAAAATAGTTAAAAACTAAGAGATCCCTTGTGCTCAGCTATCTAAGCATATACCAAAGTTCCGATATTTGTACAGTCTAGGTATATTTACCTGTCCTGGGGATTGCGGTCTAAGTTTTTTAATACTATCAGTAAGAAAACGCAGCCACTCACTCAATATAAAATTACGGTGTAATAAGAATGTATAGATGGATACCAAATCTAAAAATAATTGTATCTACAAAAGCATCAGCATGTGTAATAATTGAGGCTGCTATTTTCGTGGTGTAGAGAGACCAGAAAATGAAATTCCTTTTTATCTTCGTTTTGCTGGCGACGAGTCTCAAACTAGGACAACACAGACCCCTGATCTTTGAAGCATCACCCGACATAATGGACTTACAATTAGAAGCTTTCAACGCAAATCCTTGTCCGTCTGGAGGAGCGCCACTAGAAATTGGAGAAAACTTTTTTGCCTGCGCAGATGTAAATGAAATTACATTTGAAAGACCCACAAGAAATCATCGACCGAATTAAAAATACCTACGAAAGAGGAATGCATGAATTTCTATGTAGACTATTTGAGTAAAGAATTTCTATGTATGCTTACTTTCGTACTTCCACTAATTTGCTATTGGAATTTGTATTATAAATATGTGAAACGTTTAAAACGACCGTTACAACAGGCGGTAGTAAACTGCCACAATTGGAAGTTACACGAGCCAGAGGGAGCTTCAAATATTAAGTTCCTGTCTTTATTTTAGAGTTTGAAACGTTGTTGTTTGTTGAGTTAAATATATTGAATTTATGTTCAACAATTTTTAATTATTTCGTTTCATTTTTAATCAGCGAGTAGATATTTTAAATTCCTGGTCCTTTGAAGAGCTCATTACAAAGCTGTCATTTACATCCTTTTAAGGTCAAGTCCGTAATTTCTACTTCATGGCATGCAAAGCAGCCAGTGCAGACTGGAATCCCGCGTTGTAGTCCAGAGTAACTTCATTTTTGACGTAGTCTTGTCTGTTGTCTACATAATTATCATTTGCATCGGGTCCACCGACCAATGCCCCAGTTAAAACATGCGCATTTGGACCTGACTTAGTAAAATCGTCCCAGTCACACCTAGCCGGTGGGTTTGGGCAAGAGCTTAAAGAAAACAGCATATATTTACAAAATCTCCAGAAACATTGTACTGAAAACAAAACCCGCTTTTAGAAACTTACCTGGCTGCATGGTGAGGTCTTTGAGGGGGATTTGTTCCAAATCCGACAACATAACTTCTCCCAGCGTCCCCCAACATATAATCGATCTGTCTCTTCGCAAAAGCATTGTAAGCAGCAGTATTAATCCCAGCCGATCCAGCTTGAATACAGACATAAGCTGCGTTTGCGGCATGTCTCAATGCCCCCCACTCGCTCAGGAAAACAAGGCCTTTCGGGGTTTTCCGAGCAGTATTCACAACCCAGTCGCAGAAGGATTTCGCGGCGTTGACGTATTTACTTGAACCATCAATCTTCGCCATTAAAACTTGGAACTGAGCTAGTTTCCAATCCCAGGATGCCTCGCTAGGTCTCGCATTCAGTCCAAACTCATTCCAGTGGCGGTCAATGTCAGTTTTGTAAGACGCCGTATTGGTGGCGCGGTATAACCAGGCAGCGGCCCAAGCGAGCTCGTCCCCAAATCCTGTGTAAGAGCTGCAAGAAATTCTCAATCAATACAAATCCAGACCGAAATTCTTAAAAGTGGTCACACCAATAATTTACGTACTTGTAATATTCTTGAACGATAGGGTGAGAGTCGCTGTACTTCCCTCTGTAAGTATTAGCAAAAGTATATAATTGTTGAGCATGGGTCAATAAAGTCTGTGAGTATTGAGGATTTTCAGTTTTAAAAGCAATCGATGCAGCGGCGAGGGCAGCAGCAGCTTCTCCGACTACTTCAGAACCTGGTTTGTCAGTTGTGAGACGTAAATTTGGTCGGATATCATTCTTTGGCCAATCTTCAGGTCTTCCCCAAACACTATGATCCTTTTCGACATCACCAACTTGACAATAGAACCTGTTTGGTGTCGGATGAGCCTGGTATGGTGAGATAATAGAAAATGTGTAGATCAGTGAAATTACTAGCATAGACATGCTTCATATATTTTATTTGTATGTATTCCAGGTATCATCCTTACTTTGATCAAAAAATCCGTCCCCCATTTGAGAGCAGCAAGACCATTATTTAATTCACCAGCTGCTTGATATCCTTCCTTGGAGTCTACCAGGCCCCAGGCAAGCATGGTCATAGCACCAGTCATTGGAAATACAAATTTAACGAAATCTCCAGCTGTAAAATTGAATGGGGGGGGGGAAATCAGTCTAAAAATTACGTTCGTAATAGTTTACCTGCGAATTAAATTGTAATCGCAGCCGCAGAATGATTGTGTTACCATCAAAGTATCCTCCTGAAAGATCTTCTCCGAATGCTCCTTGATCATTCAAGAAAGAGTCCCCCCTCCACGAGACGCGGTTATTTGAAGGGAGTTTCCCAGTTCGTTGGGCTTCATAGAATAAGATTGACTTGCCCAGAACATCTCCATAGTTGTAATTACCAGCAAAGCTGGTTGAGAGACAAAGAATGAAAGTAAGGATTAAAAACAGTGCAGACGCCATGTTTCAAGTATTGAGGTTAAAATCAAACTGTGACAACCGATTCAAAATAATTTGTCAATTGCCTGTATTTGTAATTTATTATATCTACAGTTGATATTATAATTCAGTAATCAAAGAATGTTTTTCTAAACTAGTTGACTCCCAATAAGCTTTGGTAATCAGTCGAGTTTTGAGGTTATCGAAATGATTGATTTTTTTATGGAATAAATTGACTAGAGGTGCCAATGAGTGTGCAATATTAGGGATGGCATTCAAAACAAAATAATAGAACGGAAACTACTCGAAATACGAATGACTATAAATAGCATTATCATGTAATTAAATGGAGAGAATTTTTTCCACAATAGAATATTTACGACTTGATATTTTTACAATGACTTTGCCGTCTGTTGATGGGAGCAGATGTTATCCCTAAATGTCACTTATAAGTACAGTACAGATATCAGGCAAATAATCAAGGTAATAAGTAATGATTGATGTGGCAACTCATTAACCTACTGGCTCAACAGCCAAGTGCCGAGACAGAGGAACAAATTGACGATTAATGATTTGTAGTAATATGCTATCGTACGAACAGCATTATTCTGCAAAACTGAGAATGTAGCAATGATTTATGCACTACTGGTAGCAAGGTTTTATTGATTTGACACGAGCACTTTTAATAGAATAAGTAACTGTAATGAATATAAATTTTGTTTTTAGAGTTCCCGTAACTGCTTAAAATAGTTGTGACTCTTACGAAATTCGCCAACATTTTTATGGAGTTATGATTCCAGTAGCTTCCCAATTACGTCACTTATCTGTTTAAAAGAATATCTGTTGTAGACTATCTTTCCATTTGGCATAATTTGTATGCAGCTCATCATACCCACTTGTTTGCTTATTTGTATTCGTAAACTGTGTTACAAAATTCCTCATAATTTTTATGACCCTTATGTCAACAAAATGTACAATATTTCATTACCTCTGTTATACACAAATTCTAGATTCCGACGAATAAAAAATAATTATATGATTCTAAAACAGGAAATGGGAATGCACAACTTTATATAAACACAACTCAATCACAAGTCACTTTATGACAAGCATAAATGAGAATCTGCGAAACAGTCTTCATTGTAGCTAAATGTCATAATAACAAAATATGGAATCATTGTATCACATTGGTTTTTCTAAAGGAAAAATACGTACGCACATACATTTGTATGTCATGAGGAAGAGTTATAATTTGCTGACGAACTTTACCTAAATTGCCATTAGCAAGCTTTATTATACGTTACATTATTAATGTAACTATAAATTTCATATAAATCCATTGAAGCACATCGTCAGTGTAGAGACTGAATGATTTGGATTCAATTTAGAGTAATAAATAAAAATCATGTACGCAGTGCTCGGCACGGGTATGGGTAATACTCGGGTAAACGGGTATGGGTACGGGTATGGGTACTACCCGAGTACGGATTTTGTGTACCCGAACAATTCCGGGTACTACCCGGTTACACTTTGGTCGGCTCAAAATCTAGGGTACGGATACGGGTATGGGTACGGGTACAAGGATTTCAAAATGGGTATATACCCACCGGGTACGGGTATAATGGTGTCATTTACCCGTACCCGCGACCATTGTACCCGAGTATTTGGTTATGTTGAGATTTGAGACATTTTGATGAATTTTATGAAAATAATGGAACTTCAGTTGGAAAATTCTGTCGGTATTTTTAGTAATTCTGAATACATATAGCTTATTGTTAATACCCTTTTAACCTTACAACTTGCAGTAACTGTATTTCAGACTGTGTTGCTAAAATATATATTTATATTTATAATATATATTTTTATGGAAACATGTTTTAGGAAGAATAATAAAATTAATAAATAGACGAGGAATAATATCAAAATAGAAGTGGAGAATAGGATTCAACGAAATTTTATACAAAACGTCTTCATAATGTAGTATTTTGTCACTAATTACATAAATAGTCTGATTGACACGTATGCACATGATACTTCATTAGCCACAATGAATACAATTTAAAAATTAGAGTTCCGATGAGTTGGATGGCAAGATATTTTTTGTAATTGGTAGTTGATTAGGAAAAGGCGGATATTTGTAACAATATATTAATGAGTTACATGTACACAGAGCTACTGAGATGAGAAAATTAATGTAAAAGGCCGAATAAATCAAGAAGTGAAAAATCGAGTAGCCAAGTCCCAAGCCAAAAATGCATGTACATATGGACTGGGTGCTATAAAATACTTCGCCCATCAGCCCATAAACAATCAAATGGGGATAATTTTACTTCTAATCAAAAACGCTTATAGTTTTCTACTCTTCAATAAAAATATACAATGTCAAATACCTCTCTAGCTAGTCAAAATTACCCTTTCAGGTGTCACACATTATTACATATAACGTAGTATGTATTACATTAAAACAAATCTGGATAAAGTACCCGGGTACGAGTACGGGTACGACACTGAGATACCCGAGTATGGGTACAATTTTCGCGTATTTTCGGGTACGGGTACAATACGGGTACAGGTACATGGATTGAGATTGCATTGCGGGTACGGGTACGAAAAATTTGTACCCGGATACTCGGGTATGGGTACGGGTATAGATACCAGTTATTGAAATACCCGGACTTCGGGTACGGATACGGGTACGGGTACCGATTTTTCGTACCCGTGCCGAGCACTGTGTACATGTGCAAAACCTCTATCTCCCCCTGTCCCCATAGCCCATAGAAGGGGTAACAATGCTGAAAAATATACGATTCCCTAATAGACAAGCAAAATCTTCCAGATTTAAAAAATTTGTTTCACATTTATTTCTCAAAAACTCTGGATACAGCGGATTAACAGGTAGTGGAGCAAAGTGTGGAATATTTTGGGAAAATCATGTTTGACTACTTCTTGAATTTTTACTCGAATTTCACATTTTTCATCACCTCAGCCAAATTGCAGTCTCAGGAACTAAAATGTGAGTCAAAAATAATACATAATGGGAAAAGAATAAATATTTATTAATTTAATTTCCACCTTACCTTATGTTTTTGTTCTCATGAACACAAACGATGACCCTATAAAGATGATATTAGGTTATCCCATAATGAAATAATAAATCCCTGCATCTTTCTCAGCCCGTGTTTCCTAGAAACATGAGACAAAACACATTTTTTTAACGAAATTTAAATAAAAATTCAAAAAATATTGAAATTTTGCTTTTTCAAAAAATCCTGATTTTGCTCTTCTTCCTTTTCCACTCATTCCAGATTTTTTTTCCAGAGATACAAAGATGGGACAAATTTTGAAGAAATCTGATTGGGAAAATATGGAAGAAAATTTGCTACAAATTGAAGGATTTAAATATTTTTGACCGTTGCCTCGTCTGTGGGCAAATGGTGGGCCCAATGGTATGTGGCACTCTGGACATAACGTTTCCTCTAAAGGCAAAATGATTATATATAATATCTTACTTCCATATACTCATTGAAATATATTATGCATGTACGTAAGACCATTTTGCCAGGGATGTCAACGATTAATAATCACGATTAATGATTAACGATTAATGATTACTAATTATTAATCATCAATCGTTAATTTAGTAAGCTTGGATTGTTTGAAATAATCATCAATTGTAATCATCAATTAACCTTTTTGCAAAAATCAATCATCAATTGTAATCATCAATTAACCTTTTTCAAAAATCAATCATCAAATGTAATCATCAATTAACCTTTTTCAAAAATCAATCGTCAATTGTAATCATCAATTTACCGTTTTCAAAAATCAATTATCAATTGTAATCATCAATTAGCCGTTTTCAAAAATCAATTATCAATTGTAATCATCAATTAGCCGTTTTCAAAAATCAATTATCAATTGTAATCATCAATTAGCCGTTTTCAAAAATCAATTATCAATTGTAATCATCAATTATCGGGCTGGCGACGTCTCCAAAATTCTAAGCAGTCTAGGGTTCGAAGAAGTTTTTACTAAGCAGTGTCCGGTGTATCTGGCTGATAATATAAAGGATATAATACACTCTGTTTACGATCAGAGCAGTTTACACGACATGAACAGAATCCTGAACTCCTCGTCTCACCCTTTGTACAAGTTAGCTTATTAAAATGATAAATGCAAGCAGTATCTAAATACCCACATTACATTGTTAATTGCAATCCTCAATTAATTAATTTTCAAAATAATCGTTAATCGTTAATTGCAATCATCAATGAAAATTATTTTTAAAGTAATCGTTAATTGTAATCATCAATGAAAATTATTTTCGAAGTAATCGTTAATTGTAATCATCAGTGAAAATTATTTCTAAAGTAATCGTTAATTGTAATCAACACGGAAAATTATTTTTAAAGTAATCGTTAATTGTAATCATCAGTGAATAATATTTTCAAAGTAATCGTTAATTGTAATCATCAGTGAAAATTATTTCTAAAGTAATCGTTAATTGTAATCATCAGTGAAAATTATTTCTAAAGTAATCGTTAATTGTAATCATCAGTGAATAATATTTTTAAAGTAATCGTTAATCGTAATTATTAATTATTAGTTATAAGCCCATTAATCATTAATTCTAATTATAAATTCATTTTGTTTTCGAAGTAATCGTTAATCGTTAATTGTAATCACAAAATTGGAAATTGACATCCCTGCATTTTGCTTTTAAAGAATTGCCTTAATGAGTAGTCACTTTAATTTTATTGAAACTGAATGAGATTGTTTTGCTTTTAATGAAACGGCATGTATGTTGTAGATCATTTCGCTTTTGATCAAAAATGAATCTAGATCATTTCATATTTTACACCGACGACGCGACGATATAATCTTTCAATGTTTTAAAATTATCTTGGATTGGTTAACCTGTTACAAGCATTTCACCATACCTTTCTGCAATGCTCTATAATAATATTTTTTATAAAATTAAAAATTTCTAAAATTGTTTCAGGGCAGTAAATAATTTATTGACAAACTCCAAACAACGAAACCAAAACTGACAGTGAGTACAATGGGAAAGGGCTAAATGCAGCTTTAATACTTGCCCGAAGAAGCAAAACAAGAAATACCTGAAACTGTTATTGTTAAAGAGTGTTGTTGATTGTTAAAGAGTATTCAAAAAGATCTCTTGATCGTTATATTATTCAATACGAAATGAAGAAAAATCTTTGGAGGTTTTGAGCACCTCTCACCCTCACGACACGATTTCAATTGCACTGCTTAAGTCCGTAGACGTTTATAGAACTGAAGGTTTGCCGATGCGAATGTTGAATTCCTGGAATGTATGCCCACTCATAATTGCATTCAGAATGGGTATTTGTCTGACTTTAAACAAACCAAATTCATAGGATTGCCCAACATTTAGATTTATTAAAGTTTTAGTTCAGAGAGCTTCACCAAGAAGTCCACAAATTGAGCACTGACCAGATGGTACTCCGACACCAGCCTAGTCTACTAATTATTAAATTATAATAATTCGAGTACCACATGACCGCTTTTGAATATACACTGAAGAAAATGCTTTTTTAAGTTTATTCCTCGAATCAGTATGGTGTGGTCGAATTTGGACAGCTGTGAGGAGGACTTACAGATAGGTGCCGATGGACGTTGAGGAGAATTTCATCTCCATCGATTGGACTGTATTTCGCATTCAAATTAATTACTTAAGTTTTTAAATCCATTTCAAGATTCTATTAACAATGAAACTAATCCTACCAATCAGAATTTAATAATAATTCCAGTAACAACAAACTAATCCGTGATTAATCATACGTCTAAAAGCACAACGCTAATAAACCTGACTTACATACGATAGTTTGTTAATTAATGTACATTTTTAATCCATATTCTAAGTCTTTCTTTGTAAATACCCGGATCACATTATTAACGATAACAAAACAACAGTAAACAGTACATAATGTACATTCTTGCCGGTGGTCTTAACTAATCGTAACATAAAGCAGTTGAAAGTTGACATGCAGCAGAGTATCACAGGAATAACAATAATTTATTATTAAATACTAAACACAACTCATTCAGCAAAAAATAAATGCCCAGAAAGGCTATACGAGTTTCATCAATAACAAAAAATATTTATAAATTAAACAAACCACATAAAGTCAATCTAATTCGTATCATTGTTTAGATCATAACAACAACAGTACAGGAACTTCAGGCTTTGACAAGTAGGTTACAATACTACAACCACCTCTAGGAGTGACATGAAAGCCGATTAGCTTTAAAAAAAACATGAATTAATTCGTCCCTATTTTCTGTTTCACATTAATAAGCATATCCCTCATGGGGTATTCATATCCCAGTTCCAATGGTGTTAAATCCTCCAGTTCATCAGCAATCTCTTCACCGTTCAGCCAAAAGGAAACATTGTGCTTGTCTTGACCCTTAAAAGTGTTTTAGAACAATTAAACATTACTTGACTTTGAAACAAAACTGCATCAAAAAGCTAACACCAAACATAATGCAGTAAAGGGGTCCATCTTTTGCAGTATCACTTATCACTAATTTGCTTCACAATTCAGAGGATCCAATCCAAATGTTTGACTAATACTCCTTCGAATTTACTTATTAAGAATTTGACAATATTTGGACTCACTTGAAAATGGCAGAATTTGTCAATTACAATTTTAAAAGGATCCCATTCATTACACATTACTGTAACCTCGTTACCCCCGTTGACGATGCAGGTGAATCTGTATTTCCTGTTGTCACTTGGTCTCTGGATAGTACACAAAGTTCAACAATGTTAAAATGATTTCATTTTTGGATAATATTCAAAGTATACATTCAACCAGAGGTAGATTTTAAGCATGACCCATCCTGGCCTGGTCATGGTAAAACATTTTAGGGCCAGGTTAAAAAAAATTACCACAGGTCCTCAGATTGAATAAGGAAGAGTCCGCCCATCTATTTGGAGGATTAGACCCATGGTAAGTTATTTTAATAATGCACCCCTGCATATAAAACAAAATTAAAAGGGTTCTTGTACATTAATTTTGATGAAATAACAAAATACTCACTTCCCAACCTTGTCGATACCGGCGTTTTGCTTCCTGTATAGCTTTCGCAATGGCAAATCGCCTTTGGGGATCCCGAACCTCTCTCCATTTTTCTCGCAAAGAGCTCCTCACCCTACAATTATTATTGTTGGCACGTTTCATTTTGCAGGGCTTCAAAAATAATCATGAATGTTGCAACTCCGTAGATGTAACTATATAAAATATATTGTAGCTACTAGAATCATTTCCCGTTTTGTAACGAACCGTAATGACACTGACAATTCTGGAACTGGAAAATGTTTTGCTTAACCATAAGTCTACTCTTTTCAACACTAAATAGTCCGTGTACACAATGCATCTGGGAAGGACACATTTGAAACGAAATACGCAGAAGTGTCATTTGATAGCTTTAAAAGCTTATGGTGCAGACGGCTAAAATCCAGCATTCACACCATTGGCTATCATGGGGGTACTGCAATGGAGGGCTACTAATTTCCTATTGGATGGTGAGGTGCGCCTTTTGAGTTTCGTTGTGATGCATCACGTCTCATGCCATTTCATCTTGTGATCTTATTCCAAGGTACATTGTTCCTCCCCTCCCGGTTTCGCAGAGGAATAGTTTACTGAAGGATAGTTTCAAGGGTGGACACTAAGGCTTGTAAGGCTTGTATACCATTAAGGTTAGCTGGAAAAAAATTCTCAACACAAGCTTCTGACCATGCAGATGTGCAAACCACTTCGAATTTTTAATTTGTCGGTATTTCGAAAAATTTTAAAAACATAATTTGCGCTTTAAATTTTGCTTTCACCTTTCCCTTAACATAAAGTTGTGTAAACCACTTCAAATTTTTCAGTTTTCAAAATTTCGAAATAAATAGAGATATCATACAAACTGGGATTGCGCTTTAAACTTCCAACATTTCAGCATGCATGTAAGCAAATCAGTTCTAATTTTTCAGTTTGTGAGAACTTCGGAATAGTTTCAGGAAGAAATTCGCTCATAAAAACATCAAATTGCGCTACCACAACAAGCTGCAAAATTAATTTACATTTATATTTTATACTCATGTCAAGCGCACACGACGCCTATCGCTTCGCTCATTGAGCTGTCGGTCAACCGATTGCAATTTACGATTTCTTCAGAATAGCTGGACAGTGTAAACAGGTAAGTAATTAGGAAAAAACCACTTGCGTTCTAAATATTTTATCACTTACGGTGTGAGTTGTTTCGTTCTTGGAAAAAAAAAGACCCACAGTGTGTTTCATGTCAATGTCTGAAGCATTTCAGCATCTGAACCACGTTTTGCTCAGAAATTTGCTCCATGGTTCAAAAGTATGTTGCATTTAAAGAGTCAACTTTTTGGTCCAGGAAATCGGGTTATGATTTTATAAAATAGATGTGCAGTTTCACGTACAGTTTAAGCCGTTGTGGGACACAAGTGCATTGTGCGTAATTGAATAGCTAAATACGTATTTTTTTGAATTATAAATTCTGTTTTTATTTTACTTGTAACACCGAAAATTTGCATGCTGTTTATTAACGGCTGACATGCTTGCGCATGCAGTCTAAATATTTTACAAGATTTGAGGATGGGGTGGGGCGCTGGTTGTGGCATAACATTATGATATAAAATCAAGCCACAAAAGAGTACGCCAGTTTATCTTTTCGAAGTGACAGCCATTTATCACTAATAATTAACTTCCAAAAGGTGTCATTTTCTCTTCCTTGAGATGCAGACATTAAAATGTGATGGGGCTGGAAGTCCGAAGTGAAGGTCCCATTGCAAATTACGATACTGTTCACAGTTGTCTTCGGAAGTTTCAGGATATTTCCAAAACTTGTCTGATCAATGAAAAATTGAGTTCCGGACCTTAATAGGAAACTGTCCAAATGAATCAGATGTTGAAAGTGATAAGTGAGTAATTGGAATTCTTCCTCCAATACTTTCCCCACAACAATTCTCAAGGATCGAAGTCCTGTCGGAAGGAACTGACTGTTGATAAAAGTTCCTAGAAATTGTTGAGTAGTAATTTTAAATTGGCAAGCCTCTTCTACATGTAAATTAGTTAATGAGGAACATTCTTGAAAATTTTGAAGGTCAATCCAATCAGGTCCTGCCTGAAAATTTGGGTACTTTTCCGTATCTACTTCAATGCAACCCGGTACTTCGATGCTTACCAATTTGGAATTATTACTTTGACAGCATTTAGCAACAGCCAGCAACACATTTGATACATTCCATGGTATTACTTCACAAGAGCTGTGCCATTTACAGGATAATTGCTCTACTTCAGTTTGAAAGGGTAACAAAGTGTCCATCCCGTATGTGTCAACAAGAAAAAATAGTTGCTTTAGCTGAAGTGACACCGATAGTTTCGCTAGCATCTCCTGTGCTCCCATTATTGAAGGAAATATTAAAAATTCATGTCGTTCTATTTTCAAGGATTTTATAGTTCTTGAGTATTTCTTTAAAAAATTGTACACGGTCCATGGCCCGAGTTCCACACTGTATTTATTTAGTACTTCATTATGTTGAAGCGTCGGCAATGGTCCTTCAAAACGGAAACTATTTTTTTGATTAAAATGCAAACTTGCTATGCTATTACAGGATACCATTTGAGTAAAAAAGTCAAGGACGATCATCTCGTCTGTTGTCAGTCCCCCAAAGTGGCTGAAGGTTACTTGGAGTAAATGAACTGCAGAAAATTCCGGAATAGGTAATTGCTTTGGATTCATTTGCTGATAGTTGTCTAACGACAAGTTAGAAAATTTTAGAAATTGTAGGTTTGGAAAATTGACGAGAACTCCTTGAATATTTGAAAAGGTAGCTACTTTGAAGAACTCAACGTTGGAAATAGTACCGGCGTTTGAGTTGTAAATTTCTTTGGGAATGGTTTCGAAGTAATCTTCGATAATTAAAATTGTTGCTGGGAAGTCAAAAAAATCAGAAGTGTATACTTGATCACGAAGTAGAAACTTGTAACTGCTTGAAGGGGTTACTGGAGCTGGAGCTTCGGTTTGCATACTGAAAAAATAGAATATTGGATACAGAAAGAATGTAAATTTATTAAATGAAAGAATAACCTGCTAACCTATTGTAAATTGAGAGCATCCTGCAATCTGTAATCCAATTCTCTGTATCTTCGGAATTACTTATTTTTTGGCGTAACTGTGTATTAATATACTGTTATAAGTAATTAAATGGTAACAAAAATTGAATTGCAATTATTTTCTTTCATTAATTTTGCTGGACTGATCAAGTAAGAAGCTAAGAATGTTCAAAATGCAAGTATTCAATGTCATGGTCTTGTCCTTGTCAGTTTTGTTTTAAGTTTCTAAGATATGATGCTATGTTGACGTCGGTGACATTAATGGGCTGCAATTATTTTCTTTATATACGAATTGCTTTGCATTGACGAAATCATGGTAAGGTATATACTATAAATGAATGAAAAAGTAAAGGAAAGACAATACAGTGACAGGGGTGTGTTTTATGTATGTATATTGTTGTAAAATAAAAAGTAAGATGTGACTGAAATAGAAATGATCAGTCTTCAGTCCGCGCCCATTAATGTTAGTATAGACAGATGTGCGTCAAAAGCCAAAATATTAATTTATTATTCATGATCCCGGAAGATATTACAAAAATTCCAATAATAGCTAGAGTAATTATTATTAAATGTAGTATATCTAATGAAAGAGTTTGCATAAAAATTGAGAGTGACTGAGATTAGAGTGTAAAATACACCCACATTATTTTAGCAACCAAAAGAAAAGATAATAAGAATCAGACTTAAAAATAAATTTAATTTCACATTTTTTCCGTATTAAATTATTCTCCAAAACTCTTGTTTTTTAGCGTGATTTTGTATTCAAATTTTATAATGCTGCAAATCATCAACCGCGACAACCTTCCTGTAATCTACGTATTTAATATTTTAGATTACGCACCTTACAAATATATAAACGCAGCTTACGTAAGAGTAAAATTCAGTGATAGCCAATTATTTTACTGCGGCTCATTCTCCTGTAATATCCCATTGAAAGTAAAAGAGTAGTAATAATTGTTTAAAAAATCGGTTGAAAAATAAGCCGTCTCCGTCCCACGTGGGATGACTTCGGAAAACTATTCTACTTTTCAAGATCCTTTAAAATGTAATATACATATGGGTTTGTATTATTTTTTTATGAAACAAGACTAACAAAGGTAATCGGACAGACTGGACCAAACCGGACAAGTCTCATTTTTCAATAGAATTTTTTATAATTATATGTATAGTTGTCTCACATTTTTTCCATGCTGGCATTACATAACTACAAGAATTCTTCGTCTATGGTCTATTGTTGTCTTTGTAATGATGGAACCATGAATGGAGGATTCCCAGTGCTAACGTCACGACGACATATACTGTTGTTAAACAGTCTCGACAAAAAAAAATATGGAAGGGATCAGCTTGTGCGTGCTCGATAGTATTTTTTTTCAGAAAAAGATTTTGGTTAAGAATGATTTTTTTCCCTTCAGAAATAGTATTTAACACGGGACAGACTCAATTGATGATCACATTTAAACTTTTGTTAGTGTCGGTAATCTGTAATTTACTTCTTAGGAAATTCAAGAATGAAGTTGTATTTTGCACTAAGTTTGGCTATTGCAGTTTGTATATTGCAAGTGTCACTGTCTTCAGCTGAAGATGCTGCAAAGAGTAACGTGCGTGTGAAGAGACAAGGGTATGGCGGGGGAGGCTACGGTGGAGGTGGCTACGGTGGAGGTGGATACGGAGGAGGAGGCTACGGTGGAGGAGGCTATGGTGGAAGAGGCTACGGCGGTTATGGAGGTGGTGGCAGAGGCTATGGTGGGGGTGGGGGACGTGGGGGTTATGGACGCGGTTATCAACTGAGCTTCGTGCCTTTAGGAAGTTTGCTTTTTGGAAAATAATTAAAGGTAATTATTAATCTTTGGAGAAACCATAAATTGAAAAATTTGAGCAAATTGATACATGGATTTGGAAATGTGTTACAATTTTAGGAGCGTTTTGGATCCGTGGATTGGATTGAGTCAAGTGGGCAGTTGGAACTCGCAGTTTCAGTAATTTCATGAATGTAAAACAAACTAACAATAAAAACAAGAGTTCAAGCTATTTATCATATGCATTTCTTCCAAATAGTTTTCCAAATATTATATGTGCATACAAAAATCTTCATTCCAAATAAACCTTGAAGTGATCATCAAACATTTTACATAATCATTTTCAAAAATTGTAGGGCATTAGTACCGCTGTAAAGTGAAATAGTGAATCTTACGAACCACTGACTCTGGCTGTTTTGCAAATGCATCCAAACGTCCAAACGTCAGGAACTATTAAGTTATTATTTACAGTGGATCTTCATGGTTTTGTTTATTTGTGAGGAGTAATTACTTACAATTAGAGCCAATCAAAGGCCCATTTTATCCATATATTTTAAATAGTAAATATATTTCAGGTTACTAAATGTGTGGGTACATTATTAACCAACAATAATAATTAGTTTAGGGAATATTATAATAATTAAACGAAATGTTTTTACTTTATAGTGTCATCTACGTATGTACATCTGTAATTAAATGCATAATATTTCTGTCAAGTGTAGGGTGAGGTAGGACATTTATTATAAATACTCTAATCTGTTTTGTTGTATTATTAAATTGTCTGGCATCAAGCAACATGGATACTATGAAATGTTGAAAATAATATAACATTAAGGCATGTTTATTGCGTCCTGTGTATTTGTCTTGCACTATAATCAAAAATAATGGCTTTCCAGGAATCAATACCATTAAAGTAGAGAAGCGCTACATGATCGGTTGCTTAATATTACTGTAGAATTACTTCCAGGGGCGAAGTTATCCATGAATCCGTCGTTTATACATTTGCATACTTTAACTGCGACGACTCAAATAAATTTTGCCACAATAAAGTTATGTACTGAGTCATTTTAAGACTTTAAGTGCAAACTCAACAGGTTGTGTTTTTCCTGTAAGTATAAAAATACAAGTGGTGTAGTGCACATATGTGTATTGTATTTCTGAGGAATCTGCTTAGAAAGGTTGAAGTTGCGCAAGAGCTCTGCGGCAAATGCAATTAACTTTCAGAATCAAAGTTTTGGAAACAAGTTGCAGATACCGGATTACTACATCTTGTTTATTTAATTAAAAATAACTGGCACTTTTCGAAGTACATCAGGGAGAGTTTTATTTTGGACAGTGTATTTATCCGTTGAGAAGCTCATTAATCAAGTACTGATTAGAGTTAAATTCCACGAACTACACAAACATGGTAAATTTTAAAATCTAATTTTAAATAATTGCATAAATACAGATATATGTACACTTACGCATTTTTTATGTATCAGTTATATGGTTTTAAATACTTCAACTGTAATAATTTATTACAAAATGAAACAAGTAATGGTCAGTTTAAAATAAGTTTTTATTGTTATACTGCTTTCAGGATAATTTTTTAACATAATTTAAAAGGTTTAAGTTTCAAGATGAGGTAATATTATAGTTTGTACTAAACAGTGCCATAACAATTCAGTTGTACCTACATACATTTATAAGAATATTTACGGTATTGCAGAAACCAACCAGGAAGGGTGCTAAAGTTCTATTAAGGCGTACGAACATCCACAATACCAAAACCAGGAAAATTCCATTACTTGAGGTTGAACCAGATTATGACATTCACCTTGCAATCACTCTAGTACTTCCCAAGCGGAGCTGGAAAACAGTTTCTGACAGACATTACGATGCTGAAGTTACTGCAAGATGCGAAAACTCTGGAAAATATTTGGAGGTTAACACTGACAACGAGACTTGTTATAATCCATCAAATGATGAATCAATCGGAGTAGGGCCTTACATTAAATTGGACCAAATTCCACCAGTCAATGATCGTAATAAGGGATGGATATCTAAACTAATGCCAAGACAACATGGGAGGTTTGTTAAGCTTAAAAGGACAAAACTGCCTCTTGGGATCAGAAAAGAGCTGGAAAAGAGATGCAAAAGGAAGTACACAGGTTATAAAAGGACACCGAATAAGGATGACGATGGAAATGAGCTGGAGCCACGAGTGACTAGAAGTAAATCACTTAAACTACTGCAAAATTGAAATTACAAGGTAGTTTTGAAGAAATATGTGATCAAATACCAGAGTTATGCAGCATTTTGAAATACATATTTTGAGACCACAATGTATTTGGTATTTTGAAATATAGTATTAATGTATATTATAGTATATACATTGTCTGTGAGAATGTTGTTCCATTTTAGCCATGGAAAAATATACGCTGGAATTTAAGATACGCTGAAGACCGGCTCAATTTAATTTTCAACAAAGTCCTTGAAGTGTTTTGGTATCTGATTAACGTTATTTGTTAAAGCTATACGTGATCCAGAAACGAGTGAATATTTCATTAGGTGGGTATTTGAAGAGTATTTTAAGTATTTTTTTAAATACAGTACTTTGAGTTTTTTGGACTACCTATACCTTGTATTGTATTTGTATTTTTGTAAAATAACGTTATAAATAATGTTGTCTGAGGTATTTTACTTTGTATTTTGTATCTGTAACATTTTACTTCAGGTATTTTATTGTATTTTGTAATCAAAGCCCAAGTGTTTTTGTCAAATATATATATTCAGTACATCTAATGAATTTATTGTACAAGAATTGTTGCAGAAATTTTACAGTTGAAATTGTTTCTAGTTGAATGTATCTTCTTGTACTAATTATTCATTGGCGATTTAGCGGATTGTTTTCTTTTGTAGTGTCATTGCGTGTTTATTAAATTGTAGACGTAGTTCAGGACGTGCATTGTATTTTGTTTATATAAATGAAATGATTAGTAGTTATATATGTTTACTAATAAAATGCATGTATGTACCTGTACAAAAGTGTTGATCGAAAATGTAATTTATTACAGGCGGACTGGAAATGCAAACAATGAATTTCTAATTGATAATACATTTTACATATAAGTAACGCAGACATTATTTTAGTAATCGTTGCCCCCGTTTCTACCTCCTCCGTTCCCTCCACCGTTTCCTCCTCTGTGTCCGCCATTTCTGCCTCCTTTTCTTCCTCCGTGGTTAATATTTCCACCTCTATGGCCACCATTTCCTGAGCGACCGCCGCCATTACCAGCTTTGTGACCGGATTGTCTACCCCCTCCGTTATAGCCTCCACCCGTACGGCCTCCAAAGGAATCATCCCCTCCTCTCCCCAAGCCTCGCGTACTACCTGATTGTTGATGTGTTCTACCACCATTCCCTCGAGCAGTATTTGCCATCCTGCTATGACCCCTGCCTCCTCCCTTGTTTCCACGGCCAATACTCCTACCCAAGCCTCCTCTCACGTTTCCTCTACCCATACCACTTCCACCCTTCCCCCGTTTTGTATTTCGCGACTGTGCACCCGAATTGTGTCCCTTATTTCCTCTACCAGTCCCCCGACCAGTACCTCTAGTGACTTGTGATACCTCTCCTCCACCGAAATCTGATCCATTCTCCTCTTCACCATCCTGTCCCATATCACCTTCTGCCAAATCTCCACCTCCTTTACCCATGTCGGTGTCATCCGTGCCTGCATCCCCTTGATCAACGTCAGCCCCCCCAGCATCTTCACCGCCTTGATCCCTGTCAGCTCCGCCCATATCTTCACCGCCTTGGTCCGTATCAGCTCCGCCCATATCTTCCCCTTCTTGGTCCTTGTTAGCTCCGCCCATGCCTTCACCGCCTTGGTCCTTATCAGCTCCGCCCATATCTTCACCTTCTTGATCCATACCAGATCCGCCCATATCTTCACCTCCTTGGTCCATGTCAGCTCCGCCCATATCTCCACCTCCTTGCTCCATCCCCCCCTCACCTTCGTCCCCTTCACCTGCTCCTCCACGCCCACTTTGTATGTCATCCTTATCGCCAGCGCCAGCGCCATCATAAGTAGCGTCATCACCCTCACCTCCAACATCAGCCATGTCATCACCCTTTCCACCGCCAGGTTTCTCGTCCACCTCAGCTCTATCATCTATGCGCCGACTATTGCGAATATTGTCATCATCATCGCCGTAAGGTCCAACATAACTTCCAGTTTTCGATTGGCTCAAACCTAATTTTCCTTTACTGCTCATGCGTCCAGGATGTTTTTGGGCTTTAATTTGCTTTTGTCTTCCGCCATGCTTCTCGTATCCCTTTGAATCATGTGAGCTTTCCTGGGCATCAGTCTGGGGTTTACTTCCTTTTCGTTTTTTGTTTTCTTTTTCTTTCTCCTCACTACCTTTTTCATTTTCTTCTTCAGTTTCTTCGCCAGAAACTTTACCGCCACCGAATCCAGCGGGGCCAAGTTTATAAAATTGAGAGAGAAAGCCAACTATTCCTTCATTTTCTTGGGGGACTGGCTTGCTGTTGAAGTGGCTAAAGTGACGACGGGGTCTCAGTGTCGTTGGTTTCATCGATATTTCAGGAGCTTTGGTGTTAGGAACTTCTGGTACAACTACTACTACGCCTCTGGTTTCAACGACTTTAGGTTTATCATGTACTTCATCTTTCACAATGGGGACCTTATTAGAGCTTGGTGGATTTTGTTCAGTCTGTACTACCTGTGCAGTATGGCTTACGATACTCTTTCCAGATATGGGTCGTAAGACAGGTGCGCCATCACCTCCTCTTGATGCAATTCTAAAAGATGGTACTCGATGCAAAATTGTTGGAGGAGATTCCTTGGGAATTAAGGCGTTGGCACTATCTCCATCTGCATTACCTTCAATCTTTGCGGTTGCTAAGGAATAGGAAACTCAATTGTTAATGCTATGCTTTTGTTAAACTCCTTAAACTGGAATACAATTCAATTTAACTATTTTGTCTAATTAGTTACCTCCAGCAAAGGCAAAGATCCCAACAAATATAGAAGCAGCTAAAATTCCTCGGCGCATTTTGCAATGGCTTCGGAATCTAAATTGTAGCAAAGATTACAACTTTCTGTCAATTTTTGCAATTTTTAACACTGGTAATTACACACTACAGGCTCTATTTCGATGCCAACTGAGATTTCCTTTGGAATCGGAACGTCGTCTTGATGCAATTGCCTAAACAACAATAGGACAATTATGGCATTGTATTTGTGAAGATACAATGAAGTCACATTGAAAATAACTTTCCTTGTACTACTAATTATGAAATGGAAGATTTTGTGCAATGGTGTTTAATGTTATTTTCATCGTTTGACATGATTCATTTATTTGTTGTGGAAAATGAAAGGCATGAAAAGAGAAAATGTCATGACCTGCAGCACTTTTAAGTTGTTTACAATAATGAGTTGATAATGAATTAATTACTCTCCAAAACACTCACGTCAAATTTTCTCAGAGTTCTTACGCTCTGGAACGCTACAAGATTTTTAAATATAGAAATCATGAATTTTTAGCCAGATACACAGGTAAATATTGATTAAACATTTATAGTGTATTCCTTCAGTTATGGAATCAGTATGGTTGCCTTATGCCCACCTTTGACAAGGTGTAGAGTAATGCTATCATATATGCATTAAATAAGCAGTCCTCCTGAAACTCCAATTAGGTTACCTTGCTAAGGTAGAGTCAAACATAGACTGACTTAAGTTTATTTTACTCCTGTAAAGGGAAACTATGTTAACAAAGATAAGGAGCGAAACTGCTCCTTTATCACAAATTAACCTAATGGTACATTCCGCATAATCAAACTCTAAAAACTCCGGTAACACCATATGCAGGATAAAACAGAATTATGCCGATTCTAAATTAAATTCATCCTTTAATCCGAAAAACGAGGGATGAATTTATGCTTGCATTGCAAGTTAAATGTCATCTTGTACATTCTCAGTCCGGGCAGGTCAAATAAGATTTCTTTCTGCACTCAGGATTACATTATGGACTTTCCGGCAGCAAAGTGTTCCTGCATGCACGAACATTTTCAGTGACCGTTAGGTTTATATTGGGTATGCATTAAAAGCATGGTAGTAATGGCTGCGAAGTGTGAAGACATGGTTCAGAAAGCTGCTCAGTTTTTGAAAACTTTTGAAATAATACCAATTAGTTATTCGTGATCCAGAATGAGTTTTTCAACTATTGATTCAGTTTTGGAGGACCTGAAGCGACACATATGTATCAGCAGACATTTAGAGGTAAGAAATATCTAATACATAAGTAAGTATATTCACAATGCCTGGTATATGTATGTATGTATATACAACGGTATATTGAATTTTATGAATAAACACAAAAAATTCACAGCTACGAAATAATTTCAATAATTTTTAGCATCATGCATGATACATAATTTAGATGTGAATGTTGAAGTATTAGCGGTGCGACCTATAGGAGGGAAGGAGTTATAACTTATAAGTTTCCCCTTGGTACCAAAAGATATTTCTATGAATGTAAATATAGGAACGAGATCGAGTGTTGTTTGATGCTATATGACTTTAATGTAATAATTATGTTGTTGAGTAGCGTTCAATTGTCTTGATGAATCCAACTCCGTAGGCTGAGATTGATAGTGATAACATTTTGATGTTTATACATTTTAATCCCTTTTTACATATGTGCAAACATACACGAATTCCATTGATTGGTGTGTAGATAAAATATGTATAGGTACGCAAACATGTGGTCTTCATTTATTTTAATCCGGAGATACAAATTCCATCAGTATTCCAGCTTTATGACTTCTAATAAAGAGTGCACAGTATTGTTGAACCTTTTGGCAGCCACATATTAATACCAAAGACCATAAGCAATTAAGAGTACGCGCAGATCTTATATTTTGTAATGCCCATTGTAATCCGTCCATAAAGCAGGAGTCAAGCGAATGAGATTTGGATTTAGAAATGGAATTCAAATGATTTTTCAAGAAATCTTTAAAAACTCTAAAAGAAAACATCAGAATTGGATTTAGATTTCACTTTTAATTTCAATTTGTCATTTGAGCCTCAGAATTCATGCAACGGACTCTAAATGATTGTCAGATTTGGGAGTGTTTTGAGAAACAGATTCCGTTTTGACAAGTATTCGTTTACACTTTCGGATTTCTAGGAAAATTTCAACTGAAACCTTGCCACCGGGAAATCAATGAAATTATGGCGTGTAAGAAATCAAGAACCCATTCGCCATTTTAAATAATGTTCTTATATATTTTCATGCTGTAGCCGAACAATACCATTGAGCGCAATTCTGATGTGAATTCTCAGCACAAAAAAGTTAAACCAAATTCTAAAGACCGAAATCACAATTTAAACTAAATCTCAAACTCTACAAGTATAGGTTGAATTCTGAATCTAAATCGTAATCGAATTAGGAATTGAATTCTGAAATTTGCATGTACAGCGGATTCACTGAATTCTGAGGAATAGGAGGATCCAAAAATCTGATTCGTTCTACAACCAGCATAAGTTTAGCTAAGTGTCTTATAAGTAGGATTTAATAATAAACAGCGCAAGAGATGTTGATATTTTATTATCAACCCTGTTCCATTGGAAGAGCTGACCGGATATTTAATATTATTAACAGTTTGGCCAACATCCGTTATCCAGCCGGAAGCTGTTACAATCGATCCTTTCGTTGAATTTATAGCTCAGTAATAATAATTCCCTTTCAAATGGTACGGTATGACTTTCTTAAGATTTTGGTAAGTAATCCGTCAAATTCGGGCGTGGAGATTTGTTATTTCAAATTTGGTAAATGTTTGCTTTGACTCATGAAATTTTCATTTATACCTATGACATAACAAAGATGTTACAACCTCAATACATAAAATTGAAATAATCCTAGAGAAAATATACGATTGGTCTCATTACTCATCTTGTCACAACCGAAATGACAGTATTCTATAAATCAAATGATAGAACTGTCCCCAAAAAATTACATTGCAAAAATTGGCAAATTGTAAGCTGCAATGGACTCTTCCGAGAAATTTTTTGCTACCTCAAGTACTTGGATGTTCACTTTTTGTTGTTAATATTGTGAAGTGAAGTACTGCGTATTTAATTTCAGCTTGAAAGAACATTATAAAAATGTAAACAGAAACATGAAAATGCTAGTGTAGAGAAGAGAACGACTTTATTTACAACTAACAACACAATGATGTTGTTGACTGATTGTGAGAACGACTGAGATATAGAAAATTGGTTTTTGAATGTGCTTGACAACTAAACAAAGTTTGTACCATACTGATGTTATTTTCGTAATGTTTAATGTAAAGGGTTGTGTATTATTTTATATATAGTCTCACAACATGAACCTCGTACAGCTGTTATAACAATATCCTGTATGATTCCCTTAGAAAAACTGAATCTAACTTCCTAAAAAAATTGCATCACTTACGCCTGTTAAAAGGCAAATAGCTTTTAAATACAATTTCGTACTTTTCACGGAAATACATATTCAAGGTTAATAGATTTCCCCAGTTTCAAAGTCTACTTCAATGTGTTGAATTTTTTTTCCATTATTGCATAAATTAAAGTCATATGCTAATATTAATTTTCCTGTTTAAACTTCATGAACACAAGACTTCGAGGTAACGATATTTGAAAGAATCAAATATATAAGTTATTGAATAATGGAAGTTGCAAAAAACGTTGACGTTTGACATTTACTCTGTAGTATTTTTTTTAGTTCTACACTTGAAAGTGCATACTTGATTTGCTGCTTATGTAAACACCGAGTGCTGTAATTTTGCACAGTGCCTAAATGTACATATGTACCTATTGTTACTACATACAAAATCTAATTATGTATAATTATACATGTAAAGTAATTATGTACAATTAATGCCTGAATGCCGCACTACAGTATGCACTTTCTTGTATTAGGGATTATAAATGCAAAAATGTTTATTTAGCCTATTAAATGAATGTGCTAGTAATTTTACGCTGCGCTGCTGGTGTGAGTTAAAAGGAGTGTTTAATGGCAAAATTTATAAACTATATTTTTTTGCAGTTTCTATCAAATCAATCTTAAAAAATGCAAGGCTTGTAAAGGTAAGTGACAATGTTCGCTGAGAAACCGAAGAAATGGATGTTAGTAGTTTGAGTAAATCTGAAGACATTGAAGAGCACAAAGTTAGAAGTAACTTCACTTGAGACGTAGCTAAGCGTCCAAAATTTAACCTGCAAAATATTCACATGATAATTAATATTTCAAACTATTATTTGCTGGAAATTTGATTGAAGAGCAGAACGATTTAGTTTCCATGTCGATACTGTTAACATAATTTGATAAATTTATGAACTTACGTCCCCATCCCCAACCCTTGCCACCGCCGCCGCCCCCACCTCCATAGACGGGTACTTGTACAACAGGGACAGGAATTACGACTGTTTTGACAGGTCTGACACCACCTCCCCATCCACCACCACCGCCTCCGTAGCCTCCACCGCCTCCGTATCCTCCACCTCCGTAGCCACCACCTCCATAGCCTACAGCGCCACCTCCACCACCCCATCCGCCGCCACCTCTACCGTAACCCCCACCTCCGTAGCCTTTTTGTCCTCCTCCGCCACCCCATCCACCACCACCGCCTCCATAGCCTCCAGCTGAAAAAATATATAAATAAATAAAATATCTTTCCTAATATCATATAATAATATTTTAATTGTATAATAATGAATCTGGGTTAATCAACTGGAAATACAATTTCCCAACTTATGTTTTAATTTTTCGAAGACTTACCATAGGACAGGGCAACTACTCCTAGGAGCAGAGCAACAAGAATAATTCCTTTCATTGTAAAAATTTGATCGGATTCTCCAACTCAAGTTCGGTAAAGGACTGTGATGTTTGAGACAATTTGCAATCTTATTTATACAGATCTTGTGTACTTTTTTACACCCAATTCCATAATTTCTACCCCTGGACTCCAACTTCCCATAATTTGGCACCGAACTCACCTGTACATATTAGGTGTAAAATTGATAAAGTAAGTTCACGTCATCAAGCTAGCAAATCACGACGGATATTAAAGGCATAAAACATCAAGGAAAAGTCATTACGTAATAGGATGAGTCAGAAGTTTTTAAACTACTACCCGACAGCAGACCTTGACATTTTTTATGGTCAGTTTTCCCGAATCTCTCCAGCAGTGCAGTAATGTACGTCACAGTGACTGATTATCGTATCCAATGTATGAATACATATTGATAGGAATTTGTAGGTGTCCATCCTGTGCGAGTACTTGAAGCGTGTCATAATGGTTCATGTAAGTAAATTAATGAAACCACCAACTCTCATCTTTCTCCTTCACTTATGTATGTAAAGCGGTATAGTCTCTTCATGGGACAATAACTTCCAGTAGTACAATTGTAAGCTTATTGGGTCTTTACTCTTAAAATTTCCACTGCGGTCATTTATTTCCATCAAAGAACATCCATGAACAGCGCAACAATGTCTGCTGTGGATGGAGGTCGGGGAAAGGATATGATCTAAATCCTTATTAATCATGTTCGTAGAGGAGCTGCTCATTAAGGTGAGTGTGTTTTTTACGGTAATAACTTTGTTTTCTTTTTTGCAGCGCATTTTCCATCACGGACGTGACGTTCTTTCCTTAATTTAATAATTTACAATTTGTTGCACGTTGTGAATGAATTATATTTTTTAGACTTCCATGAAGCACCTTGTCACAACAGTTTTTTCAGCATTTAGTCAAACGAATTTCGACGGAAGAGAAACCGGATTTATTTGTCCTCCCACGACTAATCTGGACCCAAGAGGGAATCCCAATAAATACCATAATCTATTATGGAAATTTTTTGGACAATCTTCTTGTGAAACTTGTACAGGCCCTTCAATATCAATTCTTGAAAATTATTGCTCTTGGTACTTTCCTATTAATAATGCTGCTAGTAATACAACTGTAATCAGAAACATTTCATTTATTTAGTTTTGACTCTCTCAAGAATTGCCATCATGCTTCAATAACTCAATCAATTCCCGTCACTATCCCATTCAAAACTATTGAATGGGAAAAACGGAAACAATCAACAAAATATCGTGCAGAGTTTTTTCCTTCAATTCTTACAGCAACTCTGTACAAACTCAATTGCACAGAAAAGCTACATTTGTAATAGCCATTTAACATAACTGCACTGTAAGTAAGTTCATAAATTCCAGTGACTGATTAACCCACAATCCCTTAAATAATAAGCAGGGGCTAGTGGATACCAAACCTTGACCTTATGGCTCGTTACTTGTACAAATACCAAAGCTACGGGTATGTACTGTACATATGCTGCAGGACGTATGTACATATGTACGAACCAAATGAGTAAAGGAAACTGTTAATGCTACCTGCACAACCCAGGGAATACAATCGAAGTGCAACAACAGCAACGCTAGCAGTATATGTAACATTAGCATAGGCAATAATTCAGTACAATAGACTTTTAGGACCATGTTTACAGCTTAAATGGCCCAACCTTTTGGTCAATGATTGTAATCTTTGTCGGTTACCAAAAGTTGTTGGGTTTACTCCATGCGTATCCGACCCTGACCAACTCCAGCGTATATGCTCTTCTGCCAGCAATGTTGAAAGTTTGTGTCCATGATTATAATGGTTATCCAGAGCAATAGAAAAAGTACATCTTAGTTCCCACGTCTGGAACCCAAACTTGGGTCTGACCAGGTCAGGAACTGTTTTGAGTGTAAACAAACAAAACGGTTGCAGGGAAGGAACTTCGAATGTCCTTTTTATGCATCTCCTTTTCCCTTATGCTATTAAGCAAAGATATACCACGAGCTTACAACATGTTGTTTAGACTATAGGTAGTCTAGACCAAATCTGGAGATGAATGTCAAGGAGAATATAAAAGATGAGAAAAAAACGAAAAGTTCAGTTTAGACGGTACCAGCGCTCCAACAGCACACTTAATCTCCTACTTCAAGCCATTGAAAATACGCTGTCATTATTTTCTGCATAGCAGCATCTGGTTAAGGATGAGATTTACGACGGGGCTAATATTTTTAGGTTTATTGGCGGTGGTAGGCTCTATAATTAATTAGTTCACTTTTTTTTATCAGCAAAGAAAAAACATAAAAGATATAATTGCATGAAGTACAAGTGAATATTTGAAGCTACTACGAGCTATTCTTTTACTGTAACTCTCTGCAGTTTAAATAAAACTGCATAGTAACAGTCTTTAATTTTTATGTAATTTTTACTGTGTGCATAGTTAATATTGAATTTATTTTGCAGGTCCTGAGTTATTCGGAACCACTATCTCCGTTCGGGACGGAGGTACCTGCCACGGAGGATCAAATAAAAATGATCAGGATTCTCTCGGATCAGATTGCGTTGAAGCTGCAGGAGCGGAGACCACAAGCACCGCCAGTAAGATACCTCGGAGTCAGTTCTTTCCGACTGAGTACTCAACCGGATGGACGAAGGATATTCCTCATCCGAATTCAACTTGACAGTTCACCTGAGTACTGGGGAGCAAGAGTTTTCCAGCGTGATGGGTATCCTCTGGTACTCCAAACCTTGTTCGGTCCTCTTCGAAGTATTGATCCTTTGGATGAAAATCAGAAATAAATTTCAAATTTCATTTTACTTTTTCCCTCAGAGATTGAATCACCTTGCGTTATGAATACTACTTAACTGTCTGTATGTAATTACTCAATTCAGATCTATGTACACAGTTTTATTAAAATACAACAGCTATTTTTATTACTTGAAACATTCGGAAATTTGCGCATTGTGTAACACCCATTGCAGATTGCAAATCAAAAGCTAATGGTTATATCTTACGCATATGTATGCCCAATATATCTGCATAATATCTCTGTAACGAGCATTTATTACTTTTACACATGTGTATGAATGTACCTTTTAGGTTTTTTAGTGGTACAAGCATAAAGGTAATTAATATTGGTAAGTAGCATTCAACTTCATTAGAGCATGTTTTCCTGCAGATATTTCTTGATACTTTTTATCGTCAAATGTTCCATTTTTCAGAGGAGCGACAATGGTATCGTCATCTGGATGTACAAAGTATACAATAGATTGTCTGGCGATCCTTTTTTTCAGCTCTATCTCCGGTATAAGAACTCGGTGTTTCTGAAATTAGTTAGACATTAAAACCAAAACTAATTAAATATTCATATTAAGTCAATTCAATTTATCTTGACTGAACGCACTGTGGCAGGAAAATATCCACTAGACCAGAACTCCAGGAGATCCCCCGTATTGACTAAAATTGACCCTGGAATAGGCGTTGCAGCTATCCATTTGTCATCCGTGGTTTTTACCTTTCAAATGGAATCTCAGGGATAAAAATATTATTAAAAAATATCAAGTACGAAAAAAATTACTTTCATCCTCATTCGCTCACTTGCAATCCCCCAATTGAATCCTGGAATAGAAGGGTAAGAGTCCCATAGTCCGTATGCTCTGCACATCGGACCGTCCCGGGTAAGACAGTAGAATCATCCCGAATTGGAGGATAGTACAAAGATCTGAGTGAGGACATGCTCCTCACGGAATCATCTCTCATCCATTTGGAATTAGAATAAAAATAATCTCCATCTTCAAGTTTCAACGACCGTGCGAGAATCCTATTGAGAAGGTCAATGAGCGGATGACACGCTTGCTTCAGCTCCAATAATGTTACTTTGAAATCTGGAACCTCTTCTGGGAATGAATCCACTCGAATGGCTGGAATATCAAATGTTTCCCGAATCTCAAATGTTGAATTTTCATTGAGGCTATAAATCCAAAATAACAAATCATTTTTCATTAAAATATAATATATATAATTCATACATGAAATGTTCACAGTTTTTCACTTCTTCAGTTGTTCACAAATTTAAAAGACAAACATATGAGATTTACAGTTCTTGTCCAGGTTCGACATATCCATGAAAACCTTTGGATGCATCTTTACGGTACTTGACCTTCAATTCCTGGGGTAGCTCAAAAAAGGTTTTGCTTGCAGCGAAGGCCTGTTCAATCTGCGTGGGAAAAAAGAGACGTACTTACATTATGTACACATGTAAGAACAATAAGATTACAATCAAGCACATTTTTTCCTGCATTTCTTGCAGTCTTTGTAATGCAGTTATTAGTGATTTATTATGAAATTAGGAACAACCTTGTCGTTTGGTATCCCATGGTTGACCAAGTATACAAAACCTACACCACTTAAAGCTTCCTCAATTTCCTTGGATAATGTTTCATAGTCTTCCTTTTTCCCCTGACTTGAACCAACTCCAAATTTCAAATCTACAACAGGTATCTTCAGCATAATTAAAAAATATGTAATAATTCAAAATATCTTTGGTCTTCAGAAGTTATGACATATAATAATTATTGGAGTTTATAGTTTCTGAAATTGTGAGAATTACACTGCGCGCAATACTAAATCTCATACAGAAATTGGAGTGAGATTACTCCACATGAGATCCTGCATTTGCATGGGCAATAATCCTATACGCAGATATATGTAATTACGTAATTATATTATGTATAAATACGTTGAGGGTTAGATACTTGTTTACCTGTGTCTACAAGTCTACATAGTTCCTGCTAAACTGATATAGCAAGTATAGCTCCTCACGAGTACGAGTAGATACTCGAGTTTCGAGTTCGAGTACGAGTACGGGTCGAGTACGGTATCAACTTAAATTGATACTTGTACTCGTCGGGCGAGTATCCGTTTTCGTACTCGAACTTGAGTATATTTCTAACGAGTATCAGAGCGAGTACGAGTACGTTCAAAGTACTTGAACCAAAGCACGAGTACGAGTTCGGGACATAAATTCAAAAGTACTTGAACCCGTACTTGGATTTACATTTGATACTCGAGTAATTTCCTCCAGCACAAAGTCCACATCCATATTTCCTATATTACAAAAAAGTTGTTTTTCCGAAGCAAAAATGGAAAAGCGGTTAAATTCAAAATGACTACGAATAGCATGAAACGTTACACCTACAGCGTAAGTTATTGTTCCAGCTCCGAATTGATTACTACTGTAGTTACTAATTGTAAGTATATACCTATCGCCGTAAAATATAATGGAACAGGAGAATAGGGCGAAATTAATGGAGATTAGAATGAGATTGACCTGACTGAAGAGAATCCAGTCGATATGACTGGCAGAATCAAATCTTGATCTATTGTTCGTCGGCATTTTAATCTCAGTGGAGAAATTTTTCATTGCAAACACTGTTCGTAAGTTGCAGTTAAAAATTCTTGTTAGTGAAATCTACTATTTGCTTTCTATGGCAATCTCTCTTTAACAAAAAATAGTGTCTAAAAAATTTTTTTTCGGTGTACTTGATACTCGAGTACGGTTTGAGTACGAGTTCAAGTACGGGTCGGTCGGTATAAACGTTTTATACTCGTAAGTACGGTCCAAGTTCGGTAAAAAGTTAAGAAATATAATACCGTACTCCGAGTACAGGATTTTTTACTCGTACTTGAAGACACAAGTCCGGGTCAAGGGGGAATTTGACCCGACAATTCGAGTACGGTTCCAAGTACGAGTACGGTATGGATAACTACTCGACCCGTGAGGAGCTATAATAGCAAGTCAATCTCAGGGTTACGTAAATCTGTTATAATATGTAAGTACGATTTCTTATATTAAGAAACATTACGCATTCTAAATTAGAGACTTTAGTTTACATTTGAGGCAGTCATACTTCATGCTATACTGTCATCACGCAGTGATGTGATGGCTCATCTCTCATATCACTTGAAATGACATTGGAATAAAATCATAACATTTTATGGATGTTTATTAATAACCTTTCTTCCTACTGATTAATTACTCGAATGCTGTCCAACGAAATATGTAGCATAGGAGTATGCATCTATTTGTATGTACATAGTTTAAATGTATGAGTACAAAGTGGAGGATTAAATTACTCATAAATAGATTTTGTAAGTTATACGTCTACTGTAAAGTGTATCGAGTTCACTGTCCACTACGGGCTGAGACCTGAGACTTCCGTTATTTATGCAAGTATGCATTGAAATATTAATATGAATAATTATTATAGATATTATAGAACAGATATTATTGTCCTATTTGTCCTGTGGGGCTGTAATCATTGTCGTAGTATTCAGTACAAACCCGCAGCTACTACCAATTCAGATGGTATGATACACTTGTCCAAAAATTGGAAAGGTTGTGGAAATTATTTCTTATTATTGTAGAATATACTATGTATCTACTTGGCAGTATTGGAAGTAATAAAATACTTTGTGGAATACTAAATACATAATGTGCTTATTGAAAGTCCAACCGTTAATACAAAAAAATTGTCGTATATGCGAGACGGTGCATAATGTCAACAAATGTAGGTCTGTAGTTCGTACCTTTAGCATGAAAAGAGCACTCACGTACATACAGTACTTACTATCGGTCAAATGGGCTTCAGATATCTTTCCATATTTGTCTCATTTAAATGTAACGAACTTTTCTGACTATTCAACTGTACAGTGCTTTAGTTCTGAATTGTACGACAAAAGCGAGTGTACACAAAATTATCCCATCTGCTATTTCCATAATGCTCGGATATTTCTTTGGTATTCGTGAGCTAACAATAAGTTCTACAAGGCATGTTTTCATCTAGAAATCAAGCAAGCGGCAGTCTCACAATTAGAAAATTATAGTCAACATACAAAATATTAAATAATTTCTTAACAAAAAGAAGTGCTTTGACCTTTTTTATTTAAACGTTCGCCAATGTGAATGCTTAGTGATTTTTGATTGCAATATTTTTACTTTACAAACAATTTAGTCACATACAATGTCTGCTGTAAGACCCGCTAGTACCCTTGGGGCCATGAGTAGTAAACACAGTCGAAACGAAACAAGAAAAACGCGTAAAGGAAGCAGTAATAGCAGCACATTGCAAAAACGCCTTTCTGAAGTGAGTTTAGAGTTAAGAGTTTGACAGGTTTGAATTAACAATAATTTATTGTGAAGTAACGTTTAATGGCAATTCCTCAATTTATTGATTACAGGGTTGCAGATGGACATACAATCGGATAAAGAATTATGGACAGCTGGACTTTCCAGATGCAACGGATCATTTATTTCTGTTGAAATTAAAAATTGACAGCGCAGAATTGCTCCAGGTACTAAAAATAATCTCTAAAACCTTCCTTACCCTTATACCTATATTCCAACAAGCCTTATTAAGGGGAAGTTTCTAAATGTATTTTCAGTACGATTACCAGAAAAATGGACTAAATAACCCCAATAATGAATGGCGAATCAAAGTTGATGCCTTTGGTACGGACCTCAAATCTCAAACCTTCAAGTTTGACTCAGAGGGGAAATACAGTCCGAAACGGAAGCAAGGAATTCTCATTCGTATTCGATCTGACCTTGTCAAATTCTCAAACTTTTTATCCGAAAACACCTTAAGAATTAAAGTAGAGTCCATTTATAATGAAGGATTAGTTCACACTGGAGAAATCCTAATCAAATTATCTCAATTCATGGAAACCTTGATCACTGGGGTAGCTGACAAATGGCGCCGGATTTCTCGGGACATTAAATTGGATGATACAATGGAAAAGGGTATTAACCCTGAATTAAAATTGTCCGTGCTGCTGTCTCTTTGTAATGAAGGTCAATGCTTTAATAGTGAGGACGATGACTCTCCTCCAGATTGCACTGGAGGAAGCATTGAGTCAACTAACCTATCCAGTGAGAACATTATTACAATTATTTGTGTATTTTTAGTATAAGTAAAATATACATATTTTTTGGTACATTATTAATTTGAATGTTATTTTATTTTATTGCAGGTGACAACAATGGCTCTAAAGTTTCCTTGCAGAGCTCTAAAGAGAATGTACCAGTTGCAAGATCTGCTGCCTCCAGTATCCAAGAAGAAGTTTCAGCCTCTCCTAATCGTAATCGCATTTTGATGAGCCAGACACTGAATGCAAGCAGGACACGACCTCGACGAAAACAGGTAGATTTGGTGTTAACTCATTTGTGTAATGGTATTATGGATGTACTATTGTCTAAATATATGCAATATGCGTTGCTTGAATATGAAGTAGATACGTGTAATTAATTATCTATGAATAAAATTTTACTTTTCCCAGAAAAATCCTAGAATTTCCGTGGGACGACTGACATTACTATCAAATGATTTGGAAGATAGGAAACGAGAGATCGAGAGCTTGAAGGAACTGCACGAGAAGGAGGTACGTTCACTGTTTTGAAATGCACACTGTAACGCTTTCAATGTTGAATATTTTCGTTAAATCCCATATGATGAATCTATGAAAATCCGTAATGAAATAATAAGCTATAGGCCTGATCTCCAACAGATGTCAGCATTAACTACGGAGCATCTACAGGTGTGTAACGAATTGGAAATCCTCAAAACCAAAATTCCTACAGATGAGAACAAAAATAACATCCAAAATGAGAACTTTCAAAAGATTGACGTGGGCATTCAAACTGAAACCGAGCCTGTAGCCCTAAATTATTTGAACAATAAAGAGGAGGTACGTATTTCACTTCACCCAAGTCTAATTCCCACTTGGAATGTTGGAACGGCTTTCTACTTTGCAAACATTTTTTCATTCGGGAGTAATTATTACAATTATGTCGTATTTTTATTTAGAAAAGTATTGGCGACAATCGTAGGAAGATTGATGATGCACAGCTTAGCGTGAAGGAAACTATTCTTGATAATTTGATTGAAGAATACAATGCCAAACTTAGTTCCTTGAATATAAGAACGGAGGCCTTAAAAATTCGAGATACGAGGGTAAAATCTATTAACCAAATTATATTGGATTTAAATTGAATTAATTAGAAAATACTGATGAACGGTGACTTTATAGAACGTTACACGTTTCGGCAACTCCGTGAAAACCCACCGAGAAAGAATTGCTAAGAAGCAAGAAATTAAGAGGCTAATAGAGAGCACAAATATTTTGGATGTAAGTTGAAGTAAATCATAAACTCGACATAGATATTCAAAGAAGCTTAAAAATGAAACTTAATAATAATTGCTCTAAAACATTTTGATATTTTTAGGTAATTAAACTGGAACTATGTGATGCGCTTAAACTCGATATCCGATTTTTGGAAGCACAGAGCTCTGAATTTAAAGATGATTTGTTAAGAAAAAAACTCGAGAAAGAAATTCAAAACAAGAAAGACTTGTTGGCCACGGTTCAAAATTGAAAAGTACCTAAGCATATTGATTTAAGGAAACTTTTTGATTGTTTCGCAACTAATGTAGACTTCATATGGCTTACTGATTTTCAAGCCACTCTATAGCAAGTAATGACGAAGTGTCTTTTCACATTTAAACTCATAACTTTAGTACGTATAATAATTTCATTGCGTTTTGATACTCTCATTCAAATGATTATTGTAAGTTAAGTCCATTGAAATTCCAATGAATAAAACAAATCTAAAATGCATTCTGACCAGCAATGGAAACACAAATGATCACTTCATGTAGAATCTATCAAGCAGCAGAACGAGATATACGTCAATACGTTCTGATCAGTGAAAAATTAACATAGAAAGTCACATCCGGAATAATTAATCAATTAAGTTTTATACCGCATAAATTTTATCTCAAATAAAATCGAATTCATACAGCAAAGCAGCTGGCATTCACAGAAATGCATACAAAGACTAACAAAACTAGGAAATTGAGTAGTAATAAGTCTATACTAAACAACATCAAAAAGAGAAGAAATTAAATGCTATTATTCTTCAGGTCGCATGACGCCCCAGCTCTATTTGTCTCTTCAACATTAGGCTCAACCCTCCCTGTAAAGAAATACAACACAAACATTTTAATAATTGGGGAGAAAGGTCTTCAACAGCAGATATTGCCATAATTTCTAATTGTGATCATTTTCACTATTAATGCAATGCGCACCATGTACACATTGAAATTGGTTTACTGCAATACCTTCAGACGAATTACCTATTGGCGAGAACGACAGTGACTTGTTGCTGTTTCTCCTCCTGGAATGCTATGTAACAAGCATGAATCATACCCGGTATGTACCCCAGTAGGGTAAGTAAAATATTTATACACAAGTCACATCCACATCCCTTCGCACACAGCACAGACAATGGGGGCATGATACAGGCCCATATGATTAAACAGCAATCACGACAGCAGCTACCCATCTTTTGGCTTTAGTCTGTAAAACAACGAAGTAACCAAACAAGTATAAATAATACTACTCTCATATTCATTCATATCCATCATACGACAAAGTCGTATCATGTTATACTTATAATGAATTTTACTGCTTTTAGAACGAAACGTCCCAATCAAATCTCTTCCAACTAATACAAAACCTTAATCTCACTTCAAGAGACAATAACACACGCACTTCCCGAACATCTGGCATTTCCTTCGTAGAATAAATCCTTTTCCTGCTGCCCCCTAACATAAATACAGGAAAAACTCGATATAACGGATTTCCAGGGGACCAGTAATATTTGTCCGCTATAAAAAATGTCCGTTGTATGCAATAATTTTAGCATTGGTTATATGGGAGCCGGACAAACAAATCTGTCCGGTGTAACTAAATTTCCGTTGTAGAGCCATCCGTTATATCGAGTTTTTCCTGTAAAGGATAACGAAGCAAAATATATGATTCACCCGTTCTAATTCTCCAGATTCTAGATCATTGACATAGGTAAAAAATTGAGATCACAATACTCAGGAACAGGAACGTGAAGCAAAGACGAGATTTTTTGAGGATTGGCGGCATTACAAATGTCTGGTCACAGAAAAGTCGTGTTCTGAAATTTCTTTTGACACTGTTTTTTAGGAAATTTTATGGACTTTCCGGTGACCTAACCAGCAGGTCTCTATGTTGAGAACTTTGGACATGAATCATAAGAACAGAGTGTAATGTTGGAAAAATTCATCATAAGGAGCGAAGATACGAAAACAAAATAGTTTCTGATTTTGCCATTATACCGTTCATAAAAATATTACAAAATGCTGACCGTGTAGCGTTCATGCGGACTCATTTGAGCCTGATATTGTTATCTTCTTCGGTCAAAAATACGTTTTCAGGGCCTAAAAATGTGAGACGCTTACTTTTATATAAAAGATTTGAGATAATTCATAAACTTTCCTCAGATTAACAGAACATTAATATTATTTCAATTTAAATGGGCTTGCTACCAATACCTAATCAAAATGACGGGCGCAATGTCGACGCAAAAGTCGAGGCTTAAAGCCTCGACATTTAGTCTCATGTCCGTAAATAAACTCCAAGGAATGCAGAGTTCATTAATTAGGAATTAGGAAGCGCTCACCAGAAATCATAGAACTAAATAAGTTTCAAAATCACTTAACGGTGAATAGAAGTAACTACTGATGACCAATAGGTAAACAACGTGAGCACCGTTCCACGATCCAAAAAGGATAGCACAAGCAAGTCAAAAATCTGAAGATGTTTTTAGGATTCGAATATTAACTTGTCCGTCTCCGAGGTCTCTCCAGCGTCAACTAGTCGTCAATCCTTTCCTTACTAACTGCAGGAAATATTTCCGTTGGATATGACTGTGACTAACAAGATAGGCCTGGACACGCCTAGGCCAGGCTGCAATGATTATGTACACATGTAAGTAACTGAATGAGGAACCTATAATATACATGGGGTTTTGACCTAAGTATTTAAAGTAAATGTTAAGTTATTCAACTGTAAAGATCTCAGGTTATGCCGTATGCAGCTAACAACTGTCATGAGAGGATCATATAAGATAGCTCATAATCATTTGTATAATAATAATAATTATTATTATTATTATTAAATTTAACGATAAAAACATGAATTTATTGATAATACAATATAATATAATTATATTGTACTGTGTCCATTGTCCATAGGCAAACACTGTTGAGGTCTCAGAGAAATCAATGTATTTCTTTCTATTTCCTCAAGTTCATCAGATGTTACAAGCGCATCAAGACATTGAAAGTTACAGGAAACCGCCGACCGACATGTATTATACAAGAGTCTGCCGGCTTTTATTCGTTGAAGAGAATGCATGCTTAACACCGCAAGCCACATCCGTCCTTACTTCCTAAATCGGCACAAGTTATTCCTTATCATTCAACATTACGGTGTTAAAGCTCTTTCCCAAAGAAATACCAATTAACAATCTCTTAAACTGCAATTTGCATTTCGGGGAAAATTAACAACAACATGTAACATTCATATAATTATGTCAATCACTGTGACACAGTATTCTGCACTTTTTTGCAACTCGAAAATGATAACCTTATTGCCCTAAACAAAATGGTCGTCTGTGTCTTTTGCATTTACTGTCTTAATGGTCTGGTTCAAAAATTCGGAACACATACATTTATCAGGCATAAAAGTTGGACCAGACCATTTAAAATGGCTTAAACTTTGGAGAATGCCAAAACTACTAGTACTAGGTGTTTATTTCTTTGAAGGTTTAGAGTTAAAATTTACGAAATACATCAATGTAGAAACAGGTACAAAACAATTGAGAACATATTTGAAAAACTTTTTTTCGGACTGTCCTTGCATGTTCGACGGCCTGTCAATCCAGCTTTACTCCTTTCCAGGAAACTTTGATCCTATATTACAAGACCTGGCTTTTGAACACAATGATTCATGTACAAATTCGCCTACTCCCCACCCTACGCCTGCTTGCATGAATTGAAGAATTAGTGTGAGAAAAATATTTTGTAACATGAAGTAGAATGACTCATTTTTTTCTTAAACGTACATAATTGTATTTTAAGAATTGTTTTAGAAAATGTCGAGGTTTTATAGCAAAAACAGCAAAAATTCAGAAAAACTTTAACTTGACTCCTTCAAAATGGGAGAAACACTTGTATAAACTATCCCTCCCCCACTTTTTTGGGCGAAAAATGTTCCCCGTTTCCCCCTATTCCGGTGTGCACGCAGAACAACAGTAACAGTAAAGTCACTTCAACGGTGTACCTAAAAGAAGCATACAGAAAATGTTCAAAATTATATAGCTTCCAAAAGATAGTTTATATATTATACATGTAAATATTGTAATATCCAGAGAAAATTCAAAATATAAGCTAGTGAATGCACCGAAACATATATTTGTAGTTAATTAAACTGAAATTCTGCGATGCGCTTAAACTGGCAGCCCGAAGTTTGGAAGCACAGAGCTCTGATATTAATGTTGGCATGTTAATTAAAAAACTCGAAAAATAAATCAAAACAAGAAAGAGCTGTTAACCACGATTCAAAATTAAAAAGTTTTTACGAATATCAATTATTTAAAGAATGTTTTTGTCACAAACAATGTAGACGTCACATGACTTACTGATTTTCAAGCGATTCTACAACAGAGTAATGACGACGTGCCTTTTCATGTTTAAAATCATAATTTTAGTACTATATAATTTTATTGCATTTTGATACTCTTTCGCATTCTAATGAATATTGTAAGTTAAGTTCATTGAAATTCCAACGAATAAAACAAATCCAAAATACATTTTGAAATGCAACGGAAACAGAAATTATCACTTCATGTAGACTCTGTACAAACAGCAGGCCGAGATATAATGTCCTAGCAGGAAAGAAGATAAGACAAATTTTATCCTGCATTGAACATAACATCTTACAAAGGAGTCATATTTAACGCGAATGATACTTTACAAGGTTACACTTTCAAATATTATCCGATACCCTACACCAGTAGCTATTCAGATAAAGGTGTAAATCAGTGAGCAACTAATAGATTGAAAATCAACTACTAATCAAACGGTCTAATTTCCAACTGCCTTCTCATCTAGGCTCCAGGCTGCATTTTGAGCACAGTTTACAAAAATTACATGCAACTAGAAATTCTGCTCTACTTTGTGTGGTTCGTTAAGACGTCATTACTAGGTAGACAAACCTAGGAATGTTTCAAAGGCTTACATGCACTAGGTAACAACAAGTAAATTGGCATTTGACTAAAAATGTCCACTTTTAGTATCTGAAATAGTTATATTTTTATTTTATATTGTAACTTTGGCTTTACCTAGAGCAGTAACTCCGGGTAAAACAAAGAGTAAATAACTGAACTAGTTGCTAGTTCCTACATATAAATTCAACAGTATTTCGTTAAACCATTTTTCATTTAGTCCTCGTTAGAACTGGTCCTGTACGAACCTTACAACATTAATATAAATACAGCACTTGTAACTTTTAAATACGACGAGTGTGTTAATTCAACAAAATTTTGACTAACCCTGCAGGTAAAAAATACTACATTTGAAAATATGTCATGAATGCACTTCATCAAGGTCCACAGTACATGTTAGGAAAAATTAGTTAGTCTAGCTTCATCATCTAATAAACAGTAGAAGCTCCGAATAATTCATTCATTAGCAAGTGCACACTGAATCGAGTCTCCTCGTCAATACATTCTGGTCCGTAAAAAATTAATACAGTAAATCACATCCCGAATATATAATCAATTAAGTTCTAAATAATTAATTCTGGTAACATCGCATTCACTCAGTATAACGGCAACGGCTGACATTCACGGAACTACAAACACAGATTAATCAAACTAGGTAATATAATGGGAAATCTATGATAAATAATACAAAAACGGGGAAGGAATCAAATGCTTTTATTCTTCAGATCGCATGACGCCCCAGCTCTCTTTGTATCTTCAACATAGGCACAGTCTTTCCTGCAAAGAAATACGAAACAACCTATATTTAATAATTGGGAAGAAACTTCTCCAACAGCAGATATTACCATAATTTCAATCTGTTATCATTTTCACTACAGCATCAGCAATGCAGTATTCACATATAGAAAATGCCTATTACAGCAATACCTTTAGACGAAGTTATTAGACACAACGACATTGACTTGTTGCTGTTTCTCCTCCTGGAATGCTATGTAACAAGCATGGATCATTCCCGGTATGTACCCCAACAGGGTGAGCCCAAAGTTGATAAAGAAATCACATCCACACCCCCTCGCACACAACACAGACAATGGGGGCATGATACAAGCCCACAAGACTAAACAGCAATCACGGCAGCAGCTACCCATCTTCTAGCTTTAATCTCTGTAAAAATACAAGTAACTATATATTAACAACAAACGTTCTCAAATTCATTGACTAACGACAAGCCTCATCGAGTTATTCTTCCAATGAATATTACCACACAAACTATGACACATACACAAGACACAAACTATGACACATACACGAGACACAAACACTTCCCGAACTACTTGCATTATTTCCTTCCAATTATATAATAATCTGTAACGAACATTACAAGAAATCAATGATTAAAAAACTCGAAGAACGGGCCGTAATTTAACATGTTCGTACACAATTCCGTCATGACAAGTATGTAATTAGCATCAGTATTAAACTATTAACCCAAAAATTATTAATTAACACAAAACTAATTCAATGTCAATATCAATTTAAAAACCAATCAACAAAATGATGGGCGCAGTCTGACGCCTAAACATGTGGTTCATTTTAATAAAACCCCCAAGGACTGTACAGTAGTGTATCAATTCGGAATTATTAGGAAGCATGCACCTGAAATAAATAAATTAAATAATAACTTCCAAAATTACTTACACTGAATCGAAGCAAGTACTGATGACCAACAGGTAAATAAACTGGTTGTAAGTGAAGTCCGTCCTAAGATCCGAAACGGCTAGCACAATGAGGTCAAAAATAGTTTTTTTCTGGCTTCGACTGTTAAACTCTGTGTCTCTCAGGCCTCTCCAGCTTCAACTAGTCGTCCATCCAGCACTTCCTCACTGCAGGGAATATTCCCGAGGGACGTGATTGCGACTACAAAGAGAGGCCTCGACACGCCACTGCCATCCTGCAATTAGCATGTACACATGTAATTGGATCTGGAACCTATAACGTACATAGGGCTTGTGTGATGTATGTACATACTTAAAGTAATAGTGAAGTCACGTCCACACACTCGGTGTATGTATACCTAAAAGAAGCACACACAGATCTGACTTGAACGATTCCTGTATTTGCTCTCCCCTTGAAGTGAACCAGGAAGGGATCGCCAGGCGGTGGATTACAGAGTGGCTTTAAACCCTGCCTTGGATTTGTCTTGCTTCATGGTCTATTACTGAAAACTATATCTTTCAGTATGCAGATATCTCTGGGCCTGGGCAATACGTATATTTACTTATCTCTTGGAAGGGTTTGGATTTCAGATGGAACGGAACGTTTTTTCGGATGCTGAAATCGTTCGTGATGTTTATGGTCCACATCCACAGTCCAGGGCGCCAGTGTTCAGACTTAGACTTTCAGACGCGATCGTAATGTTGTGAACGGATGAGTATCAGCATGTGTAGATGTATATATCCGAAAAGATTTTGCGTATAAAACTTATGCCTGTATATGGTGTCTGTAAAATTACGATCTAGGATATTCAAGAAATTCAAGCGTAAGTACACAGTAAAATCTTTTTGCGGACATTCCAAGGGAGCTTTTGTCTAATGTTAGGGAAATCCCGAGCAGCTCACAGGACGGACTGACAAAAACATCAGTCCGGACGGATTGGGAGTGGGATTGGGATTGACTATTTGAATGTACAGAGGGATTGAGACGGAGTGGGATTGACAAAATGCACGTAGAAAACTGAGCGAGATTGATGATCAGAAATGACGCCACCTTAATTGAAATTAATTTAATTAATTGCATTAATTTTATCAATTTTATAATGCTTTTTAAAATTGGCGCGGTATATACGCATGCGCGCGCAGCGCCTCAGATTGAGTGGGATTGACTATCGGGAGTGTGTGTGCATCAGAGAGATTGGGAGTTTTCTCTATGGTACATAGAGTGATTGGGACGGAGTGTGAAATGAGGTATCGAGATTGAATAGGGATTGGGATTGTAAGAAGAGGGATTTCCCTAACATTACTTTTGTCCCGAATTGGAATGCGTACTTGGGAGTTGCGCAAGCAACAACTAAGTTAATGTGTCCGGTCTGATGAGATTGTAGTGTGGATGTTTAGAGCTCTATTGATCATGGGGATACTTACTTAAGTTTACAAGTCCAAGTAAATAAGTGCGTCTCGGCGTCTGCTGTAGTTATTTACTCTTGTGAGAGAGGAAAAAGTAGCGTCCGTTGGCTTTGCGAATTGTCAATGTTTGGGGTAATATGCGATGGGCTGTCAGTACATAATCTGTCGAAAATCTAAATAATTGCTTACTTCATTGGAAATTCCATGGAGGTTTCAGAATGCCATTGAAATAATTTTCGAATTAACAACTTCCTTGTGTATAACTACTGAATTTCACGTCGGCGATCTATTGTGAGTCATGATTCTATATTCATGACTCATGAATATAGAATCGGACCTTGGAGTTTGGAGATGCAAAAATTGCAAATGCCGGTAATAGCCATATACACGGTACACTACAATTATTGTACAATTGTATTATGTATACAATGTATGTGAGTACGGCTACATTAAGCCATAGGCCAATGGATTGCATATGTGGCTGTGGCTAGACACTAAAAATGACTAGTTATTACGAACATGAACGGCTTATTTATTGTTATGCAATCCATAAAGCAAAATGCCCCATGTCAATGCTGGTTATTGCTGACTCGCAATTGTACCTTGAGCAGAGATGCGCAAAAGAAACAGCCTTCCTTCAAGCCTTCGAAGGCGAAAATTCAATCAAAATTTCCCCTTCAACATGTCCTAGAATGAAGCCCTCTGAAAAATCTGCCTTCCTTCACCCTTCCTTCCAAAATACATATGCTCATTTTTGCCTTCAGCCCTCTTCTAAAAATAGCCTTCCTTCAATTTTATACTACAACCCGCTTAAAAACGTTTTGCACCAGCAGGATTCAGTGCAGTGAAGATGGCGGCACACATTGTCAATTCACAAATTGGCTGCATTGTTGCGCTAGCAGCAAAACGTCGTTGCATATGCTATGCTTTCCCGTTATATATATTTCGTGTACCTGGAAGCCTTCATGGCCTTGGAGGGCTAATATTTAGGAAGCCTTCCTTCACAATCCTTCACTGCTAGTTTTTGTGAAGGCTTCCTTCAGCCTTCAGAAAAAAGTATCTCCATCCTTCATTCCTTCTGCAACGTTAAGAAAGTTACCTTTCCGCCTTCAAAGAAGCCTTCTTGGAAATCTAGTCTTCGAAGGCTGCGCATCTCTGACCTTGAGTATCTGTAAGTTAAAGTATTATTGAATTTTTAAGAAGAGTGTTCTTAGGAATTTTATCGATTAGAAATAACAATCTAATAATTAGCTTACAATTAGTTATTGTTAATTACTTGATAATTTGATCTTGTTACATGTCAAGCTAAATAATAAACACTATATTCATTGAACTAATTGTAAGAACATGTGTATGCACTTGTTTGAAGGTTTGAGCTGCGCTGTGCTCTATAGACAATGTCCATATTCAATATTGTCACTATTGCCAGTCATTGCAAGTTGCAGTGAACTAGATAGGATGGTATTGAAAATAGTAATAATATTCTATGGAATTAAAGTCATCCCGCGTTAAAAGGAATCTCAATAAGGCAAAGGTGTTCGCCTGTCCTACATATAGGCCTATTTGTAGGCTATTTATAGGGTGCGAGGATTTTATTAAAGAGGCTTGTAGGCAAAATAGGGTGCAAGAATATACACTTAAAACCTAGCCTACAAAATAGGTAGGCTCAGCCTTCGTAGAATTATAAGCATATATGTAGGCTATTGAAGCATGTCATCTTCATTTCATGGCATATGGAATGGACAAAATGAAAATAAATTAAAGAATAGTCGGCGCCTGGTACTTGCAAATTGTTTTATGAAGTGGTTCAAGCGTGAAAAGTACGTGTTATCTCGCGTTGATATGCGCTGAAACCTCACCGAAATCAAAACTTCTAAATATTCGGTAAAGTGGGAACTTAAGGAAATCTTAAGTGTGACATCCCTTTTGACCAATGTTGTAAAATTTGCGTACTATTTCCGGTGTAAACCAAATCAAGATCCATACTATTTTGCTCTGAGGGCTTTGGTCAAGGTTTCTAAACTTAAACTATTTTATTTCAACCCTATTTACTTGAGACAGGATTTTTAATTTATTAGAGTAGAATGGTCTTAAATAGTTTGTCAGTTATGAAAAGAAAAGCACATAAGATTTAGGAAGGGTGTACAATTCGTTGAGCTAATTTTTTAGTGAAATGTAGGCTAATATGTAGGCTTGCTGGACCCCATATAGGAAGGATGTAGGATAGGGTGATCTATTGGGCGGTTAAAATGTAGGCATATATGTAGGATCGGCTCAAATTTTATAAATAGGAAGGATATAGGATAGGCTGAGTCATTTGGACACATTTGCAATAAGGATTTTAATCTATCTTTTGTAAACATATTGTCTCCTAATATATTTGATGTATTTAGACGCTATAGCTATGGTATAATAAAAACAGTTTGAATGAGAGCATGGAAACATTTTTCCATAGGCAAGCTTTTCGCATGCAGTATATCCATGTCAGAGCTGCGCTCAAGTTCAAGTAGTACTTGACAAGTATCAAATCAGGTCAAGTTCGGGTCAAGTTCGGGATCATGAGCGTTTCTACTTGGTTGAATCGGGTCAAGTTCAAGTATTTGCTGGATCCGAACTTGGAACTTCAAGTCGGTTCTGGTCCAAGTACAAGCCCACAGAATTGACTTGCACTAAGGATCAAGTTCAAGTTCGGATCTAGGCATGGATTTTACTTGAACCCGAACTTGGACTTTCAAGTACCGATTCAAGTATCTTAGTTCCAACGTTTGATTCCTTTGTGCGTCCTTCGCCATTGGTTGTTCGCACTTCTGTAACACGCATTCTAGAAACTAGTGATGCCAATGGTCTGGTCTGATCCAGTCGTTCGGACCAGACCGGACCAAAGACCACGCTCCGGACCATGGTCCAGAACACCATTGAGAGCAATTAAATAATTATTTATTATTTATTATTATTATTATTATCATTATTAATTTTATCCCGTCAAATTCTTCTTTTATCTCCAGAAATGTCAGTTTTAATTTGTTCCATGGGATTTCGTTAACTCATAGATTTTTATTTTGCGTACGTTTAAGACCATGATCCTGTGATCAGGTCTGGTCTGGTCCTGAAGCTGGACCAATTGTATCTGGTGTGGTCCAAGTGTTGTATCAGACCGGACCAGACCAATAATGCACCATTATAAATGGTCCGGACCAGACCATTGGCATCCCTACTAGAAACCATGCCTGCAGAGATATGCACAGAAGCTGGAGCTCACTTTCATTTCGAGTGACTGTTGAATATTCTGTAAATCGTCGTGCTTAAAACTATTCTTCTAATTTTTCATCTTTTTTGAAAAACTGTTGAAGTAAATTGTCAGGTGAGACTGTAACACTAGGAAAAAACGATGAGTGAACCCGAATCTGAATTTAATAGAGACGATGGAAATTGAAAATCTTAGCTCCACCCGTTGGAATGGTTTTGCGACTTCATACTACAAAGTTGCAAGATTCAAGTAATTACTTGAAATCCAAGTTCGGGTTCAAGTCAATTCCAAGTTCGGTTCTCAAGATTTATGGACCCGACATTCAAGTATCAGATCAAGTTCGGGTTTAGGAAAAATTACTTGCAAGATATGACTTGGTATGGCAAGTAATTCCTGTGAACCGAAACGCCAAGTTCGGGTACTGACGAATATCTACTTGGAAGTTCAAGTGCAGGTCAAGTTCAAGTTCGGATCCTCAAAATATTTGACCCGAACGCAGGTCTGATCCATGTGTACCTTACATACGGAGAGTTGACTGTAATAGTTGTTTCAAAACTCAGGTGAAGCTTTTTAACAAATTATTGTTGTTGCAGTTTTACAGCCACGGAAGAAACAAAACCTCATTGTCATGTCATATATATCATTCATCCCGCAGAACTCTACATTCTAGTTTTTTGGACCTAGGACGACTACAAACCTTTTGTGTACAGGAGCAGTGAGTATTGAGTATATAAATATTAGTATAGTATGGTCCACACTTTTCAAACAATTATTAGAGTTTACTTACAAATTTACTGACACAGTACTAGTCCATGCGTGAAGGTCTCTGTTTCATGACAAACTCCACTAATTATTTCGTGTTGGAAGGAATAGGATAATAATTTTGAACACTTCATTTCTGTATTATAGTTACATATTTCCAGTACATGACCTTACCATGGAGACAACATTGACTAACAATAAACCGACTAAATACAGTTGGCACTCCGAGCAACCCTATGTATGTATGTATTTTCTGTAAGTTCATTTCTAAAAGATAGGTACTGTAACGAATATTTCTATCCGTTACTATTGCATTGGTAACTACAGCAGTGCCTCAATATTTAATAACAATACCTGTTATTTCCGAATATTATATTTGTAAAAATGGACCAATCAATCTATTAATGCTTATAATCCTGATCAAAAGCTAGTTTTGTTCTGTCCGTCACTCCTAAACTGATCTTGAAACAATAAACACGCATATCTTTTGCTATTCTTTGGGAGTCACTATTTTATAGTTTGAGTTGGGAACTGTTCATTGAGCCGCTAAATAGTTCCTTACAGTACAAACAGTCTCGCTTCCTCTATTACAATACATGGTACCTTGTCGTATTTATTTAATTTTTAATGGACTTTTAGTATATTGTTAATTGTTATATAGAGGCCAAGGGAAGCTGAAGCTTCAAGTTCCTATTGTGAATATGGTGGTGTTGATGCTTGCTTTTCTGTCCGGACGATATCTGCCGAACCAATGACACCAGCAATTCAAACTATTTGCAGGGTTATATTAGGTAGGTAAAAAAATCCGTGCACTGCACTGATTTGGGCAAACTTTGTTTGCATGTGCAGGAAAGTGAAACTTGTATTAAAAGATTTATAATAAGGTAGGGAAATAGATTTGTATTTTTTCATTAAAGGTAGAATGTCCAGACGTCAATCCATTGGAAAGATATAGCAAATGCAAGATTTTTTATTCAGAAAATAATTTTCTGAGGTCAATAGGTTGATACCATGTCGCTGAAGTTAGCAGAAGGCACAACTAGATTTTATGGCCGATATTTTGGTAAAGGTCACATGTCCGTATGTCAATTCGTTGTAAAGATATGGCTACCACAAGATTTTGTAGTGACGGACGGACGGACGGACGGAATACACTCGTGCATAAGAAAGTTTCACTTTCTAAAAATAAGAAGCCTATCGTTTTTAAAGTAAATTGGATCAGCCGCTTGACCTCAGAAAATTAAGTGAGGTCACGTATATAAGCATACAAATTCATGCTGCAAATTCGAGGTAAAATTCAATTCAAGTTCAACTCCATTATCCATGGATTCTAAACACATTCAGTTCAATTCAGTTCGCTGTGAAAATACAAATAAGACGTTCACTCAAGTTCACTGTAATTTTTTTACCGCCCATTCAGTCCAGTTCACATTTATTTTGCAATTATATCAGTTCAGTTCAAGTTCAGTTAAATCAATTAGTCGTTCAAATCAGCTCATTTTTAATAATTCTTTATTTAATTTTGCATTTAAATATTTCGATTTCAGTATTGATGAAAAATGCTATTCATTGTCTGGTTTACTTTTATTTTCTATTCTTAGGTAAACTAAATGCAGAATATAAGCTACTGTCCAATTTTGAAATACTGGTTTTAATAAAAATAGAATTTTATCAAAAATTACTTTGAGGTGGGATTTTCGGGGACATTAACGCAAACTTAACAATTATTACACACACATTGAACCAAATGACGAAATTCATTTTGGCATGCAGCAAAGGTGTCCAAATGACTCAACCTATCCTATATCCTTCCTATTTATAAAATTTGAACCGAGCCTACATATATGCCTACATTTTAACCGCCGAATAGGCCAGCCTATCCTACATCCTTCCTATATGGGGAGCACCAAGCCTACATATTTGCCAACATTTCATTGACAAATTAGATCAACAAATACTACACCCTTCCCTATGCTTTTCGTTACTGACAGACTATTTAAGAGCATTCCACTCTAATTAAAAACAATGTCTCAAGTCAATGGAATCGGAATAAAATAGTTTAGTCACCTTGGTCAAAGTTCCTAAGAGCGGAACAGTGTCGACCTCGTTTTGGATTGCGCCCAAATTTTACAACGTTGCTCAAAAGGGATGTCATACTTAAGATTTCACAAATTAAATACCGCAAGAAACATTTCCAAAGTCAGCTTTATTACAAACGCAATAATTATTTATTTCAGTGATATACAATCTGCAAGTACCAGTCGCGGATTATTCTTTAACTAGTAAAAGCCCCGTGCTTCGCACAGGAGCAATTACTTGTGTAAATAAATAGCGTAAATAATAAAAGTGTAAATGGCAATAGATCTCGCATCAAGGTCTGTCGAGAAGGCTTAATATTGATTTCCCGCTTCGCCAGGCAAAGTAATCTCTTATAAGACGAAGTATTAACTGTAAGACTAACAATTCGTTTCATATAGGTAGTTGACAATTCATCATCAAAATATTATGGGACAACAGCTTTCGGCCCACTAAAGTTTTCTCCCAAACTCAATATTTGGCTATACACGTGGAATTTAACTAATCGCTTGATCAATTTAATACCAACGTCGTTATTAAGCCTTGCTGTTGCATCACTGTATGGTGCTTCACCCCTTATTGGATCAGCACAACGTGCTGATCAAATATGATTTTTTATGTTATTATAATTTGTATATAGATCCGTTGTACCGCAATATTCTAACTGAAGCCTCAGACACTGGACGCACTTATTATTTAAAATAGAAAAAATGAAAGGATTTCATATTAGCGCAACACATTTAACTTGCTATAGTTACTAAAGTCCATGGTTCCTACAAATCAATCCTTAAATCGTAATGATATTTTCAGGGATATAAAGATCAAAACTCTGGATGCTAAGGCTTGTAATTATTCTTCCTAATAAGAATCCCACACGAATGTGAACTAAGTTCAGTCATTAAAATTCTCTTATCAAATTATTCAGTACTGTAACCGAACGTAATTTTTATCACTACCAGTCGTAAATTAATCCAAATTTGATGATTTATGTCTAATGTTTATAATAATTATGGTTTGCGCTGTTAAGTGATAATCTAAAATGGCGTAATATTGCGAGCTTCCAGTATGCTGCAAGCAGTTGGTATAAGCCGAGAAGATCAGCGAGCTGAGCGAGCTGAAAAACCTCTCCTCTGCGACAGAGTTTCAGCTTTCAGCCCGATGTACTTCTCGGCTTGTTGTATATACCACCGACTTGCTTGGCTATATAGTGAAATAATATAGTACACACCGGCTTGGCTTACTATATAGTGAAATAAGCCGGGAAGGTTTGAATTCGTGAAATAAGCCGCGAAGGTTTGAATTGTACTACAAACGCGCGAAAGTTTAAATCAACAGAAGTGCTCAATAATAATAAAGGATTTTCATTTTGCCCGTTCCATATACCATTAAATGAAAATGATGTGCTTCAATAGCCTACATTTATGCCTAAAATTTTATGACGGCTGAGCCTACCTATTTTGTAGGCTAGGTTTGAAGTGTATATTCTTGCACCCTATTTTGCCAACAAGCCTCTTTAATAAAATCCTTGCACCCTATAATTAGCCTACAAATATGCCTATATGTAGGATAGGCGGACACCTTTGGATGCAGCAATAATGGCGGTTGGCGGTGTTATTCATGCACTCTGGTTTTCCACGATGAATCGCTCAGTACAAATGATAAAAACACATCATAAATAATAAATTCTATCAGCTTGTGGTGTTTGCATTTGAGAAAGTGGCGTCAATGTGTCAAATAAGATATCGGTAACCACACAATCTATTATTTCCTGAAGTTCAACTAAGTTCAGTTCATCGCTTTGCTATACTTATTGCTCATAATTCAAGTTCATTCAAAGTGAAAAATAATTCAATTCACGTTCAGTCATTCATTCTATTAATGTATTTCCGTTCATTCAAGTTCACTCAAAATGTTAAATATTCTTAAACAGTTCAGTTCAGGAACTAGTTCACTGAACGAACTTGTTGCAAGCATGATACAAATACATACGTAGAGAAACTGTCTATGTAAAGTAAGACCTGCTCCATCTATGGTATAATTTGTTGTTTACATTAAATTATTGTTGCCATCAAACGGTAGATGTCATATAAACCAATCCGATTCTAAATGCTTTTCAAAATTTAATGCATGCATATTTATTGATGTTCTTTTTAGTAAATCGTTGTGTAGTAGCTCACTGCCCTACCCCGACCCTATGGCGGAGTTTGGCTTTGCTATTTTTAGGGGCGAACGAAACGATAGTCCCTATTGCGAAGGTCTGGCTGTCTGGTTGTCTGTAGAGGCTGTCTTGTCCGCACGATATCTGCAGAATCAGTCCTACTACACATTTTTTACAGGGACAGATCATGGAAAAAGGAAGAACCCTATTGTTTTTGAAGGAGACCGTGTCGTTTGTTTGACCTCAGAAAATTAAATGAGGTCACGTATAAACTCATGATAATACATATGTGTGCACATTGGAGAGTACATCTTGCGCCACCTATTGTAGGATTTGTTGTTTACATTGAATTGTGTGTTCCACCGTCCGGTAGAGGTCTGGAGTACTTGTACATGGTGTTTTAAAATCGAATATGAAACGTTTTGTACAATTCATTATATGCGTACTGAATGTAATACTACATACAAGGAAGCACATGTGTAAACCATTTTTATGAGCGAAGCGAAATAATGGAACGATCTCGATTTTGACCTTGTGGACACAAAGGTTTCTGTACAAATAAGCATAGCTGAAAAACAATTTGGCCAACACAACCTCCTGACCATGTAGATGTGCAAACCACTTCGAATTTTTTCATTTTTCAAAATTTTGAAAAATTTCGAAAAAAATTTCGAACAGAATTTAAGCTTGAATTTTTGTTTGTACTTTACCCCGAACATGCAAATGTAAAAACCACTTCAAAATTTCCAATTTTTCAATTTTTTCAAAATTTTGAATAATTTGAAAGTGATTTTTACGCTTCGAATTTGGCTTGCACCAGAGGTGTCCATCCTTCGAAGGATTTCCTTCATAAAAGGCTTCTTTGAACGAATTAAGCGTTAGCTTTGGCAAGTATGAAGGGAACGGAAGGAAGGCTGGAAAGGAAACGAAAGATAAACGAAGGCCTCTGCTCCTTGCAGAAATAATGGAATGTGAAGGAACATGTTAATTTTACAGCCTTCGAACGCCGTCGGAACTTACAATTTTTCAAAAAATATTTTCAATTCAACAACAAGCATTTTATTCCCTTCGCTGTACATATGTACATACGGATAATCTGCAATAATTGCAATTAATTACAAACTAATTATTAGTTTTTCAGAGGTAAGCAGTTGGAAGTTTAAAGATCTGACTTTGTGACTTGTGTTAAAAGATTTGGGATAAATTTATGAACACAGAAGGAAGGTAACGCATGAAGGGCATTTAAATATTTTTTGAAGGCTGAAGGAAGGATTATAGCAGGATTTGAATGAAGGAAGGGCGAAGGAAGGGCAAATATTCAGAAGGCTTCATTTTACTGAACGATGAAGGAACGGGTAATTTGAAACGGTCATCGTTCTGAAGGATGAACGAAGGCTATTTCAAATGGACACCTCTGGTTAATACGCTAATAAACTAAATGTATCACTTATTACTGGAATATTTTTAGAACAGAAAATGATCAGTTTGAAATGATTAACACACATGAGTAAATAACAAATGCTTGCAATGCCTACGAAGACCATAAAGGCGAAAAGCTGCAAATGGTTATTTGTAAAGGTTCAGAAAATCACACAAAATATTTTCAATTGCAGACCATTTAAACCTTGATCGTTTTTATTTGAAGAAGTCTCCATGGTTTTAAAAATAGTTTTTCGTTTTTTTCTTTACACTGATCTCACTCATTTTGGAAATCGTAGGATTGACACAAGATTATTATGACTGAAATATTAACGGATGCAATTATCAATAATACTCACTGAACGATTTTGTTTCGTTTTATTGCGTAAATGTACAAAATTGTATATACGATATATACAAGCCTAAAATTAAATTACATTTTTTGTACTAGAGTGCAGAGTATTGCATTTTTTTTAAAACGTGTGTGTATTTTTGTTCTCGTACTCGCATTCATTAATAAAAATATATGTGGCATGTACTAGCACTCATGAATATAAGTGCACGGTTGTAATAGTATGTACTCATACTCAAAGTAAACTCGTGAGTACACTGATTGTGAGTGCGAGAAGAGTGCGAGTGCTGCACTCTGTCCACATGAGGATGTGCATCTATGGGCGATGGGAACTTGTAAACAAACAACGTGCAACCGTAATATGCTGAACTTAAGGTCAATAAGTATATTGAAGTAATATGTTAATCTAAACGCAAATAAGTTACATCCTGAAACAGCAGAAATATGGTGCATTTGTAATATGTTTATACCTATTCCGTAATAATCAGTAACTATGTGCTCTCATTTAAATTTTTACTTAAGGGTAGCTACCACAACGCTTCGCTCATTTAGCTATCGGCTTGCCGATTGCAATTAAAGATTTTTTTCTTTAGCCCCAGTTAACATCTTTGCCCAGTAGATATAACTGTGACCAGCATGGGGGAATTTAAATATGTTTCCTTGTACCCACCACTCACATTACTGTACAAAATAGTGTTTCTGTTCGGTATCGGGAATTCCCGAGGTTTCGGTTCGGTTTCGGTTCCGGTACGGTTTCGGGTCAACTTTTTAAAGAACCGTTAAACAGGGACGGGAAGAGGCATGAATACGAATACTTTTTTAAACCTTGAGATACGAAGGAAATACTTGAAAAAAAGCTTTGTATGGTCGAAACAAATTTTCAATTTTTGTAATTTTTTTCGGATACTAATTTTTATTATAAAAATTATTATCCGATAATTATAAAAATAAAAGATATTATAAAAAAACGGATAATACTTTTCTTTAAACCCATTTTTTAGCTATTGTAAGTATCGAATTTCAAAAATTCTTTTTAAATTCCGATTCTACTATCATTGATCTATTTGTCTATACTTACAGCTAATCAATGCAACTGTCCATTTACATACAAACGAGGTACAAAGTTTTTGGGCACTGTGAAATTCGGATTCCGATTCCCGTCCCTGCCGCTAAATTTCGGTCCGGTTTCGGGTCAACGGTTTATGAACCGTCAATTTTTGGTCCGGTTTCGGGTACAAAAATCAAAACCGAAAGTTTTCGGGAAGGGTTTGTTAAATCTGCCGTTTTGGATGGAAACGCGAAATTTGCATTTGTTAAGCATTTGTCAACTATCATTTGAAAAGGCGACACAATTTTGACTTCCATAAAAATGAATCCTATACATTTTTGGCCGGTTCGGAAAGGAACCGGAACCGGTTCGGGAACCGCTTTTATTTTCCGGATCGGTTCCGGGAAGGCAAAAATGTCCCGAACTTGAACATATCGGTTCCGGTTTCGGGAACAGAATTGGGATTTTTTTCAGTTCGGGAAAACGAGTCGGATCGAGTCCATGTTTTGGTACCGTTCAGAAACACTAGTACAAAAGCCCTTGTTGCCACATTCCGCCGGCGCTTCGCCCCCTGGTGACTTAGCACGTAGTGCTGATCAAAAACGATTTTTTTCCACAGGCAGGTATATGAAAAAAATCGGCGTTTGAATTTTTGTAAAGTCAAAATTCATGGATGAAGTGTAAAACTGAAATGTGGCTCGATATGAAAAACTCGGAATTTTTTATGGAAAATAACATTGAAAAATGGAGCCCCAACGTATCCTCCTGTAGAAATTTTAGGGGACAAATATTTAGTTAGAGCTTTGGTTAGAAGTACTTATTGTTAGCAGTAGAAAAAGTATCAGCAGCCGATTATTTACGCCGCCCCAAGTAAGAGTGATCCGTGAAAATCTTAATTACGGTGGTATTATTATTGTGAAAGTTTGTTAATGAATAAGGACACGTTAAAAATCCAATGTTTTGGAGCCCAAAAATTGGATACATTTAATCGCATATATAGTAATTACATATGTATCATTATGCATTTTGGTTTCGTCTAGTTATTTTCATTTAATTTACACCCACCCACATTTATTTCCCTACTACTATGTAATTTGTAGAAGAAATGCAAAATTCTATTTAACTCTTGAAGAAGCAAGCGAATAACTAACAAAAAGTGCCATAACTCATTCGAACGTCGAGGTAGCCCCGAATCAAATTTCGAATCTAATTGAAGGACACAATTTTTTGACATGACATCTTTTTTCACCTAGAATCAATCCTCTGAGACCTGACCCCACGTCAGGACCTGGACTAATCGTCTTATAACAGTTTTGTAATAATTAAAAACGATTTAATTCAAATTGACTGGGGCTCAAAATTTCGATAAAACCGATTTTGATATTTCGAAGTACTTTGAAATAACTAATAACTTTGGGTTTGCAAAGCACATATCGGTCGATATTAGCTCATTGAAAAGGTATTTAATTGCTACAAGTTAAAGTCATTTCAGCCTAAATTTCGAAATTCTAGTCAAATGTTTGGCGGGATATTCAAAGTCGACATTTATTTTTTGTCAAGAAATAATAATCTGATACTTGCCCAGCCCCCGGCAGGACACATGATTTCGATGACGATTTTGAATAAACTTAAAAATTCAAATTCATGTTTATTTTTGTTGAAAATTTCAAAAAATCAGATTTTGTGAGCAATTGTAAAATTCAACAAACTACTACATTTTGACTTGGACGTCGTATCTCGGTATCTCGACCCCTTATTAAATAGCTTTTTAGTTGTTTTATAGCCTAATATCATTTTGACAAAATTTTCGAAATTCTAGTTAGATTTGGAGGGATATTCAAATTCACCGTTTTTTACCACAATTTTAGCATTTGTGAGAAGAAATTATCTCAGACTTGTCCCCCTCAGGCCCCATGTAGTTAGAGCTCATTTTAAAGAAAAGTAATTTCGAAAGAACAAAAATTCAAAATTTCATGTCATTAAATGGAAAATTATGGCACTAAACACCATATGATTTTTTAACCTTTTCCATGGCGTACTCATAAGGATTGATAGGTTCAAAGTCATAATCCTTATTGAGCATCTCGCTTCTCAGAGGGGAGATGTAAACGCTGTTATCAGTAATGGAAAACGACATAAAAGATTGCCGACACTTTTTCGTTTTGATCTCATCCTCCGGAATTATCACTCTATGTGGCTGCAAAATAAAAATCCCTGATGATAGTTTTAATTCTTAAAGAATTAGTACTCTTTAAATAATTAATCGTTTCATTCACCGTCGCGATGAAATATCCACATGTCCACTTCTCAAAGAAATCTCCAGTGTTTACCACAATTGTTCCCGGGATTGGGGTGACGGGGATCCAGTCTTCATTTGGTCCTTGAACCTTTCACAACTAGACATTAGTACAGTTGTCTTTTATTAACCATTTTTATACTCTTGTAGTTTACCTCCAGGCCACCAATATCATCTTGGAACACCAACGTAAGAAGACCATAATCTGAATGTGTCGCACAACGAATGTCTCCTGCAATGACATCATCACTAACGGGAGGATAGTATGCTGTTCGGGTAGAGTTCAAACTTGGAACCGTCCGATCGGTACAGTTTCTTGCACAATCATTAATCAAGTCAATATTTTCCAGCTTGATTGTTATAGCCAGCAATTTGAGCAACTTTGCTTGAAGTTTCCAGCAAGCTGCTTCTAGAGACTCAGTTGCTTCCTTAAACATCGGAACTTCTTCAGGGTAGTAGCGATCATGTCCAAAAATATCAAACGTCTCTTTTAGCTCCCGGTTCGTATCACTCAAACTGTGAGTTCGAAAAAGCCATTCAGCAAATTATTAAATGTTAAAATGTAACTTCGATTTAAAAATGAACCATTACCGTTCTTGTTCGACAGCGGAGTACCCATGATAATTTTTGATCACATCTTCTTTGCAGTACTTGGTCTTGATTGCAGCTGGTAGCTCAAAGAATTTCTTGCTTTCTGCGAATGCAGTCGAAACCTGGAATAAATGTGCAGATAGAAGTTTAATGCATATTCTTAAGCAAATTGTCGCATCACATACATATACGGTTACATAATTTTTAATTTACCATATCCTCCGGAATTCCATGATTAATCAAATAGACACTTCCATTATTTTCATGAAGCGCCAGTCCAAATTTATTTGCTATCTCTTGTATTTCAGGATCCTCCTGATCGATCAAATCTATGTTGAACAGATTGTTAATATCTATTACAGGAATTTTTCTACCCATGATATCCGCAAGTTCAAAAAAGTACTAAAATTAAAGTCAAGTATACTCTGACTTGAACGATGCCTATACCCTATTTACTGACAAAAACTATATCGTACGTGAAGACGCAAAACGGCAAAGATACATTATCAATTGGAAGCAAAATATTCTACATGCAGGTTCGTTAAAAGCTAAATGGACTATCTTAGTTGGGTAGAATATTTGCATGTCAGCAAGTGGGTCATTAACATCATTTTGCTTTCCGAAAGACTACTTAGAACAGTTTGCCTTTTCATCTACGAATGTACTGATTAAAACTGAGGGAACGGTTAGATAATGCCGCATTGTATACGAGTAAACAACTTTTCAAGGGCAGATCTAATGGTTGAGATAATTATTATTAGAACGCAATCGGACATCAACACAAAGGCATTATGTATAAGAGCTAGAAATAAGGAATGACATTTTATAAATCTAAAAAAGATATTTGTATGCATACAATTTCAGAACTGTGATTTCCTGTGTGACAAATTCAAAGGTTATCATTTCCAAAAGGTCAAGTGAAAGAAACTACTAACAAGGAGTGCTTTTGGCATGATACTCCTGGATTCGAACCAAACAACCTTGGATTAAAGTCTCTCCAAAATATACGCTCCCATGCAAGCCCTGTGACAACAGATCTCGAATAATAAATCCTCCCATCGTAACTCCTGCAATATGTATAACCCCCACTGGAATCTCTCCAACATACTATTTGGAGTGTCTCATGAAGGGTTTAGTATTGAAATGATTATAATTACGCGAAGGATTACAGAGGAGAGTTCGTGTTGAAGGAATTGTCATCATTATAATAATATCAGGGGGATTCACCCATTTTTAGTGCGCGGGGGCCCCTGTGCTACGCGCCGGGCACAACTGCTCAACCCCTGCCTCACCGTATCCCTAACGCATCATTTTCCCATAATTTCCAGCTGACTTTATCAATAGCGCAAAAAGGTCTCCCTATCAAAAGCGCAAAATTAGTGTGACGGACGCACACACACACGCCCCCGCATTTTATAATGTGAGGTATAATTACTGATAAATAAATACTGTAAAATATAATAAATTACTGACACTAATTAATTGTATTATTGATTGGTTTGTATTGTCATGACATATTATTAATCTTTTACTGGCTAATTCGTACAAATAGAGTTGCGGGGTTCTACAGCAGGGAAAAACTGATTGTGAATGGAGAAATCCTAGATTTGACTGAAGTCTGCCACTAACTAGGGCTGCTAATACAACTCTATTTTTAAGACTCGGACTGAGAGGGAATTATTGGAGTTGAAACTGCAGGCATTGACATGACACAACGTTGCTAGTTACAGTATGGGCGAACATGTAAGAAAAGAGTGTTTAGTTTAATTGTTCCGCAGAGCAAGAGGTTACACACAATAAATAACTATGGATGACACTGAAAACTCCATTAGTTTCATATATGTACATAAGCACTAGTAGTGGAGCCAATGGTCTGGTCTGATCCAGATTTTATGAAACTGGCCTGTTCCAAAGCTCAGACCAGACCATTGGTCTGGTCCAGTTTTTCGGTCCAGACCAATGGTCTGATTTAGTCGATAGGACCAGACCAGACCAAAGACCTTGGTCGGGACCATGGTCCAGAAAATCATTGAGAGCAATTAAATAATCACATCTTATCCAGTCAAATACTTCTTGTATCCCCAGAAATGACATTTTTAATTTGTTCCATAGGATTTCGTTAACTCATAGTTTTTTATTTTGAGTACTTTTGAGACCATGGTCCTGTGGTCTGGTCCTAAAGCTGGACCAATTGTATCTGGTCTGGTCCAAGTGTTGGATAAAACCGGACCAGACCAATAACGGACCATTAATAATGGTCGGGACCAGACTATTGGCATCCCTAAGCACTACCCTGTATACAGTTGAAGTTCAAGCTGAAAGCGCTGAAAGGATTTGCACTTTGTGTATATGTATGTAATAATGCTCTTATGCATGCGGCCTATGCGAGCACTCACCTTGCCTTGAGCCTTGAGGTCTACTATATACATGCATTACAGACAATTGGTCATTGGACCTGGACGTTGCGCGTTATGTTGTAATAATACTAGTATAGTCTGTTTAAAAGAGCATTCCTATAAAAGCAGCAACATTTAACTCGTATGTAGCGGCATTGACAAGGAGAAAAACTAGCGTTGGGGATTGGGGACCCCATCCCCAGACATATACCTTGTACCCCAACTTCGTACAAGGTTTATGTCAAATGATTTATTGATTTTCTGATTTTATTAATCCAGATTCAAGATTTAGCTCTTAATTACTAGCATAAAAGTTTAGAAAAAATTATGCCTTTACAGTGCCTATTGTCAGTAATTCAGGATTAAAAAGAATTTTGTACATTAGGAATCCCAAGAATTCATCCCCCAAATAACATTTCGATTAAATTTTCAGTCATCACTAACCCCTTCATTGTTAATCGATTTAAAAAAAAGTAATCCGCAGCGTGCCAAAATAAATCGTTGTCTCCCTCCAGTCCAACCCTCAATTCTAGCAAGTTCTCTTCTAAATGTTTCTAAAATCTACTCAAAATCTCTCGTTACAGAGCAACTTTTGCGTACAACTACTTGGTAACTTTTTATCAAATTCTTTATAAGACTGTTTCAATATTCATGTATACAGAGAGCAATAGTGAATTGTGAGCAAGATGAGAAAGTATTATCGTATTTAAGGTACCTCACTTCTACATTTTATTTTTAAGCCTTGGGATATATGTATGTGTAATGCTCCAACATTATTGTTTGCTACGCAGATGCCACAAACTTATGTTTGCTGCAACAGTTTGTTCTTTCCAGCAGAGTTCAGAAGAATATTTTCACAAAAACATGCCAGGAGAACATTTACAGCTTTAAAATTGTTATAATATATAAATATTCATAGATTTACAATACTTTAGAAATATACATTGACATAAAACTAGCCAAAACAAAAGAATAATTCCAACAAAGACAGTTGAATATCTTTGTTGTTGTACAACGCCTTTTGAATAGATAAGTAATAAAAAGTTCAATACGAATCCAATGATGAAGTAATTTCTTAGTTTGTAGCAATCTTCTCCACTGACGATGGGAAAATTATTGCATTAACCACCATATGCTTTCTTAGCCTTCCCAATGGCGTGTTCAAAAGAATTGATAGGCTTGAAATCATAATTCTTATCGAGCGACTCGCTTCTCAGAGGGGAGATGTAAATGTCATTATCCGTGATGGAGAACGAAGCAAAGGATTGCCGACACTTTTTCGTTTTGATCTCAGCCTCCGGAATTATTACTCGGTGTGGCTGCAAAAACAAACACCTCGGATGACATTTTTATGGTTATAAACTTAATCCGCCTTAGATAATCAATCGTTGCATAGTTGCGTTTACCGTTGAGATGAAATATCCACACGTCCACTTCTCCAAGAGATCTCCAGTATTTACCACAAGTGTACCCGGGATTGGTGTGACGGGGATCCAGTCCTTATTTCGGCCTTGTACCTTTCAAAAATAGCATTTCGTAATCTAAATCCATTTTAAGCATGATAGTTTTGTAACTTACCTCCAAGCCTCCAATATCGTCTTGGAACAACAGCGTCAGAAGACCATAATCTGTATGTGGGGCACATCGAATGTCTCCTGTAATGACTTCATCACTAACTGGGGGATAGTACAATGTTCGTGCAGTGTTCAAACTGGGGACCGTCCGATCGGTACAGTTTCGTGCACCATTACTAATCTCGTCCACATTATCTAGTTTAATTGACATAGCTAGCAACTTGAACAACTTCGTATGAAGTTTCAAGCAAACGGTTTCTAGAGACTCAGTTGCTTCCTTAAACATCGGAACTTCTTCAGGGTAGTAGCGATCACGTCCACAAATATCAAACGTCTCTTTTAGCTCCCGGTTCGTATCACTCAAACTGTGAGTTCGAAAAAGCCATTCAGCAAATTATTAAATGTTAAAATGTAACTTCGATTTAAAAATGAACCATTACCGTTCTTGTTCGACAGCGGAGTACCCATGATAATTTTTGATCACATCTTCTTTGCAGTACTTGGTCTTGATTGCAGCTGGTAGCTCAAAGAATTTCTTGCTTTCTGCGAATGCAGCCGAAATCTATAATAAACGTACAGTTAGCTGTGCACATTAGTGGTCGGATCGATTCAATTTGATTCGAATTTTTCAATTTGATTCAATTTGAAGCCTGAATTGAATCGAAAAACCGATTTTCGATTCAATTTGCCCCAAAGCAATTCAATTCGATTCAATTCACTCAGTGAATCGAATTGAATCGTAAATCCAACGATTCAAGTGAGAAAGTACAAAATTTTCCTTATGTTACTATGGAGTGTCGTATACATATTATAAAGGGTATAGTAAAAGCTATGCTAAAATAGCAAACGTTGTGCTATACGTAATATTTGGACTTTGAATATACGGAAAAAAAGTACCCGTGCGCAGCCGAAGCGGTTTTGCCGAATTGTTTGAATTGCAATTCACAAGATATGATTCGATTCAGTTCAATACCCAAATCGAATCATTCGATTTGGCTTGGCTGCAAATCGAATCGAAATACTACTGAATCGAATTGAATTGAATCGAATCGAAAATTTCCAATTCTGAATTGAATTGGTCCGACCACTAGTGCACATAATGCGCACTTAGAAGTTAACGGCATCACATACAGTTATATTATTATTAATTTTCAACTTACAATTTCTTCCGGAATGCCATGATTAATCAAGTAGGCACACCCATTATTTTCATGAAGCGCCAGTCCAAATTTATTTGCTATCTCTTGGATTTGAGGAACTTCATAATTAATGGAGTCGGAGTCGATGTTAAAGAGATTGTTAATATCTATCACAGGAATGTTTCTATCCATGATATCCGCAAGATCGAAATGAAGTAATAAATTTTTTTTGTGCTGTCTGGAATTATTACAACCGCGACACGACCCACCCTACTAGTTACTAACAAGGAACTATATCCTAGGTCCAGGTACTAAATAAGGTAAAAGCATTCAATGATTGTATGCTTTACACTCATTGCCAATTAAAACACAATACAATCTACAGGCAGTTTCACTAAAATCAAAGTGGACTATATTTGTTTGGAATATCTGCAGGTGTATTTTTGTTTGCAAGTAGACCAATTTGCTTTACATAAGTGGAAGGGCTTATAAAGCAGCTTGCCCCTTTTACGACGAGTCTACTAGGAGATGATGGTTATTTTAATTCAGTTTGATCCAAGTAAACAACTTTCCAAGGGCAGATCTAATGCTGGCAATAATTTGTATGCTATCGGACAATATCACGGAGGCATGATAAGAAATAATCATTGACATTTGATGTAATTAATAAACACACTATGTGTACCTATACATTTCCAGAATTGAATATTCTGCAGTGTGATGTGATATGCGATGAATTAAAATATCATTACATATGTAGTGTGGACTGTGGACGCGTTGACTGAGGCCTTATGTATATGGGGAGGGGATGTTTGAAGATGGAAGTTACAGCTGGAAGGCGGTCTATATGTGTGTGCTACTGTCAAAAGCCTGCAAAAGCGGAGATTTACTGCGTAGATATGCATTATCTTGTACTTTTATGAGACTTGATGAGGGAATGGGTCAAGAGGTGAGAAGCTGAGGCTTTTGGAAGGTTGGGGAGGTTGTCGATGAGGAGAGGAAAAGGAATTGTTTTTGGGAGTTATTACGAAGGAAGAGTTGTGGAATACGTGTCATCAGGGTTGGATTAATAAAATAATTTTTACCCTTGCCCTACTAATTGTAAGCCTCAAAATGGATTTGTGAGCATTTCCACTTGCAATCTGAGGACCTTCGGTAATTTTTTTTTACCCTGGCCCTAAATTTTTTACCCTGGCCGGGCCAGGGTGGGCCACCCCGTAAATCCACCCCTGCGTGTAATGCTCCAATATTTTTTGTTTACAATGCATATATACTACAAAACTATGAGTTCAAATTAAGTCTATTCAACTATTTACACGAAAACATGCGAGTAGAATATTTACGACTTTTTTGAGAATTTTTCAATAAATAATTATTTGCGCATTTATAATTCTGTAAAAGTATACACTTGGTGTAAAACTAACAAAATATTAAATGATTTCCAATAGAGCCAGTTCAATACCATTGTAGCTAGTTCCTTGAATATCTAGATTTTAAGACAAAGATTTGCACGAATACAATGATGAAATATTTACAAAAATAATTTGCAGTAGTCTTTACCATTGACGCATGGAAAATGATGCATTAGACACCATATGATAACGTAGACCTCGAGGTGGATCCACATGACGTGCTCAAAAGAATTTACAGGCTTGGAACAAGAGTCTGCATCGAGTAACTCGCTTCTCAGAAGGGTCGTTATCACTAATAGAAAACGACAAAAACGTTTGCCGGCACTTTTTCGCTTCAATTTCATCCTCGGGAATCATCACTCTATGTGGCTGCAAAACAAAAATCCCGGATGATATTTTTATTCCTTAAAACCTAATGCTCTTTAGATAATTAAACGTTGCATTAACCGTTGCGCCGAAATATCCACCTGTCAACTTCTCCAAGAGATCTCCAGTAATTACGACAATTGTACCAGGGATCGGAGGGACTAGAATCGGTTGTACTACGATAAGCGGCCCCGAACTACGATATGTGGCCCTATAGGTGTGGATTCTGTTGGTGGTCGTTGAGGACAGTGAGGGTTAGGTTAGTTTAGGCTGGAAATTGGTGCCGTGACATTGATGGCCTCGAAGAGGCCTTCAATGTCACAATGGCACCAATTTCCAGCTCTAAACTAACCTAAGCTGAACGTCCGAAACGACGGGTTAGGTTTCAAACAGGGGATGATGCTGGGCCGCATATCGTAGTTCGGGGCCGCTTATCGTAGTTGCCCCCTAGAATCCAACCCTTACTGGGCACTTGAACCTTTCAAAATGAGACTTTAGTAATTGAAATTCACGTTAATTTTTATAATTTTGTAATTTACCTCCAGGCCATCAATGTCATCTTGTAACAACATCGTAAGAAGACCCCAATCTGTAGACGCCGAACAAAGAATATCTCCTGCAATGACATCATCAGCAACTGGGGGATAGTACTCTGTTCTTGCAGTGCTCAAACTGGGAACCGTCCGATCGGTACAGTTTCTTGCCTTGTCATTAATAAAGTCCACGTTGTCTAGTTTGAGTGACATGGCCAGCAGCTTGAACCATTTTGAGTGAAGTTTCCAGCAAGCAGTTTTCTAGAGACTCCATTACTTCCTTGAACTTGGGAACTTCTTCAGGGTAGTAACAATCATTTCCACAAATATCAAAGGTCTCCTTTAACTCCAGGATGTTCAAATTATTTAAACTGTACATACATATACGAACATACCATTGGGCTTCAATAAAATGCGGGATGACTCAATAAAATGCGGGATGGTGGGATGGCGGGACCATAGATGTAGGTTTTTTTCCCACTCGCACTCACAGTCGCACTTCCATAAAGAAAAATCCACCACTCCTACTCGTGCCCACTCATAGTCTGTCTGAGAATGTAAAACTCCTACTCCTACTCTCAGCGCTAACTTCAAATCTCACCACTCCTACTCACCACTCGTGAGTTACTCAATGTTTTCATCGAAATATTTGCAAATATTAAGACAAGTTTTCCTTATCATTAAAAAAGCGAATATTAAGCAAAAATTGCATGACTTGTACATACATAAGTCGGCATTCCATACAATTGTTTGTATGATATTATGAAATATTTGGCAATAACCGATCTTTTAATCGATGCAATGCGGTTAATACAATTGTACGAGAAATAGCGAGTAGCAAAGCATGCTACTCCTACTCCTACTCTTTTTCTATGCTACGATTTATACCATTCCAACTCACGACTTTTTTGGCGCCTTCACTCCTACTCTTTACCTTGCTACTCTCCTGTGAGTGTGAGTAGGAGTGTGTTGAGTGCACTCGTCACTCGCGAGTAGCCCCCACGTATGGGCGGGACCATACATGGGCAACCTCACGAGGGATTGAGGGATGCCTCGCCCTCACAAACTATGAGAGTGATGGCGAGTACACGTTGATTTTAGGCGCCCTCATGAACATGAGGCAGAGGACCTATGAATACGATGTGAACGAAAGAGGGGGAGGCAGAGTACATATGTAAGCCCTCATGACCTTCTCTTACCTTAATCGTTATGCGAAAATCATACATATACATATTTTTCTGTAGCAAGACCAACTTCATACCGTCTTAGGTACCTGGTTTATGGCCCTGTGCAAAAATCCCAGTTTTAATTTTTAAAAGTAAAAGGTCCTCTTGTTTAGGTTATTTCTCATATGAAACTCCAGAAAAAAATTTCATTTTAGGATGTCGGGGAGACATGATCATTTATAAACAAGGGCACCTGGGCTTTATATTTGATTAATGCTGTTTTCAGACCCTACTATTGAATATTACTGGTATGAGGTTATAGAACCTATTTGTGAGTAATCTTTATTAACCAAAGACGTAGACAACAGCTTTGATCAATAATATTCATTTTCTGAGCTACTGAATCGATTATAATGAAGAATTATTGTCATAGACCAACAAAAATGTTTTTTATAACAAAATATAGTAGTTTGACTACTGAATGTTTTCCATTTTGGCGACAATTAAAATATAAGGAAGATATTATGCACTTTGTACCGATGAATTAGAATTTTAAACTTGTTTTTCACGATATTTTCAGGACAAAATCGAAAGAACATTGTAAATTTTTCAAGTTTTTTATACTTTTTACAATTATGTCAATCACGAAACCTAGTATGTACCTGTACCCTAATACCTGTGTAAAACCTGCACCAATAAAGGGCACTATTTTGAATACAGTAGTTTATTTCAACAACAATTTTTTAAAAGTTTGTTTTGAACGCTAGGTTGTAGAAAATTGTATAAACTTTGTAAGCTATCCAAAAATTCCGTACGTTCAGAACTGGGGGGAATGTCGACACATATTGAAGTTGTCATATTTTAACAAAGTGTCAGCGAAAAAATTATTTGAAGGCAAAGGTATTGTAGTAAATTGTAGGGGGATTATTTATGTGTAATATAAAATAACGAGGGCTCTCATGAGTGCGAGGGAGAGGGATGCGTTTTAAAAGTAGCCCCTCACGAGGGCGAGGACAACCCGTAACGTGTTGCTCGATTGATGACGAGGGAGAGTGCGAGCAGGTTATATTCCATCCCTCGCACAAAGAGAGAGAGGGGGAGAAAAACGCCCATCTATGGGCGGGACGACTCAATAAAATGCGGGATAGCGGGATGGGATGCGGGATGGGATCAATGAAACACTGGGGTGGCGGGATGGGATTTCAGGATTATTCAATGTAATACTGCGGGATGGCGGGATGGGATGCGGGATCACTCAATAAAATGGAAAAACAATCATTCAACTTACTTGTGATTGTGAGAATATAGCCTAATGAATCCTGTGAATACAAGAAAAAGCGGAACTTATACTCTAGATTATAAGGCAAATGAATAATTTCAAAATTCGACATATTTTTGGGTCATGTTTACAAAACTGCAGTATTAGTGTTCATTCAAATATTAGTGTAATTATATATACTCGAAAATCTGAAATATCGTGATAGGTCTAGCCACGGTTAGCAACAAGCTCGAGCGTTTTGTAAATATGCCCCAAACAAAATTCGAATTTTGAAATTATTCATTTACCTTATAAGCTAGAGTATAAACTACGATTCTTCTCGTATTCACAGGATTCTTTGGGCTATATTCCCACAAACACAAGTAAGTTGAATGACTGTTCTTTCATTTTATTGAGTGATCCCGCATCCCATCCCGCCATCCCGCAGTGTTTCATTGATCCCATCCCGCCATCCCGCATTTTATTGAGTCGTCCCGCCATCCCATCATCTCGCCATCCCACCATCCCGCATTTTATTGAAGCCCCATACCATTCAGCATTCAATTATCCAGGCATTTATAACAGTGAGAAAATGTAAAGCTAATGAGCATCAACTAAAAAAAATAAACACTTACCATTCTTGTCCCACAGCTGAGGACCCATGATTACTTTTGGTCACATCTTTTTTGCAGTCCTTCATCTTGATATCATCTGGGAGCTCAAAGAAAGTCTTACTTTCTGAAAATACAGTAGAAATCTGTAATAAACGAAAAGAGAAGTAAATATTAATGCGTACTTTCAAGTTAATTGCTGAATCACATACGGTTACTTTATTTTAATTCTCAGCTTACCGTTTCTTCCGGAATGACATGATTAATCAAGTAGGCACACGGCACACCCGTTATTCTCATGAAGTGTCAGACCAAATTTATTTGCTATCTTTTGAATTTGGGGATGTTCATAATTAATGGAGTCGATGATGAAGAGATTGTTAATATCTATAAGAGGAATGTTTCTATCCATGATATCCGAAAGATCGAAACGAATTATTAAAATTGAAGTAAAGTACTTTGCATAGAGTATAATAACCACCCTACTAGTTGCAGGTCAACAATAAACTACATCGAAGGTGAAAACGACACGACAAGACGAGAAGCGCTGTATATAGGGGTCTCCCTAAAACACTGAACCACTGAACCACTGAACAGCTGAACAACTGAACGACTGAACCAGTAAACACTGAACCCCCTAAAACAATGACTAGAACTGAGCTGTGTGAGGACCTCCCCCAAAACCTTATATTATAAATTTTAATAAATAAATAAATAAACAAAATTATATTAATATTATAAAGGTTTTTATATGATCGTTGACTTGTCACTCAGTTTACATCACTCAATTACCGACAAGTTCCCAAACCACGTGTGAGATGGCCGATAGACATGAATAATTTTAATGATAAGTTGTCAAAATAGTCGATTGCAAAATTTCCATGGCAACATTCATACATGTATGTAAAAATATCAAAATATGTTGGACTCAACGAAGGGCAAGTGACGAGCCGTGCAGATGAACGGATGAATTGTAAAAGTACACGATTATTGAATTAGAATAAATAAATGTTGAATCATCATGATCAATGTATTCATGTAAACCTGGAGATTAATGTTTAATAAAATCGTTTGTTATATTGGAAAGCATGAAAATATGACTCTTAATGAGCAATTAGTCAACAAGGAAATTATTTTTGCTTTAAAAAGTCGGTGTAGATATTTTTCTCAGTTAGAATTTTTCTTCCAACATCAGTAGTTTTGAGACATCGAGTTATTACTGTCTTTCGATATTTTCGATACTCTAGGGGGTCCGAACAGCACACCTGCTCTCCACGAAGTATCTTGTCGAGGAAATATAGGGCTGCAGGTCCGCAAGAGCTCGAATCAGTCTGTAATATTTTTGAATACGAATACAGCCACAATTTCGGAATTGGAACGAGTGTGGATCATATATGCATCAAATATAATTAGTCATAGTAGCATTTAATTAAGATTTTGGTCTGCCAGAACGGAAATAAATAGCCGCAGTATGATAGTCATTAAGTTTATGAATGATTGGTCATATTTGAGCCCACTGCGAAATCTACGTTACAAGTGAGTTCAACAAACCTTAAAAATTAATTCATTGGAATGGGTCAATTTCATAGTTAACAGGAGCAGAATTCGGATTTTTATACGGATTTCAGTTTCAACAGGTGTTTACTTCAACAAAAACTTTATCAAAAACAGTCTTTTAAAATACAATTTCAACTGACAGTTGAAATCCTATTTTAAAATAATTACAGTAATGTAAGGCAAATTGTATGAATAAATGCGGTTTTTTAAATTTTAAGCATAAACAACTGGGGAGTTACTTCCGTATATGCACAGTAAGCACTATTTGCTACTCTGGTTCATTCATGCCGTCTAAGTTTGTCATGGCTTGAAGGGAGGGTTGTTCGGGTGTGGAAAAAGTTCCAAATGGTGAACGATCCTGACAACAGTAAATGGTCCCCTAACCCACCGAAAATGTTTAGCCAACTACATAGCTGGGTAGCAAGAACATTTCTTGCCCAAGTACCAAAAAATGTTGAGCAACTACCTGGGTAGCGAATTTTTATTTTGACCAACTACCAAAATATTTTGGACAACTACCTGGGTATCAAAAAAACGTTCTGCCCAACTATCAAAAAAATGTGGTCAACTACCTGGGTAACCAAACATTTTTTGGCAAACTACCTGGTTATCGAAAAAAAGTTTTGCCCGACTATCAACTAGTTTTGGCCAACTACCTGGGTAGCGTGAAGATTTTTTACCGAACTACCAGAAATTTGTGATCAACTATCTGGGTATCGAAAAACCTTCGCCCAACTAACAAATAGTTTTGACCAACTACCTGGATAACCAAACAAATTAAGCCAACTACGTGGGGCATGATGACAAACCTTCTAAACCAGGGATTTCTTGAACAAGTGTACCCGTGGCATCAATGTGAGCTGTCAATTGGAATTTATTCTCGTGAAGTAATTGCAATATTCGAATTTGCTCGTCACTAAACGTGACCACATGGAAAGGCGTGATACTAAATAGGCGAATATAACGTTCGCCAGATCTGAATTCCTTTCTTCTTTCTTTTTCCAAATCCCACAGTGGATCCTTGCAGTTGTCGTTTTCTTTCATTGCCTATGTTGCAAATTTAATTATTGTTGGATATGTTTAAATGGTTCACAAGTTATTTATAAGAGGTGGTTGAACACGTTTGTACCTCATATTTCATTTTTCCAAACAACTTTCTCTCAGGCCGACTGTTTTCATTACCGGCACGAATAGCAACCAAATCTGCTTTAGTGTGAATTTCAGTTGCTACTGCTGAAGGTGTTCGAAATTTCAACTTGTCTCTAATTTCCTGTCTTTTGAAATTTTGTACCTTGCGTGCAAATGTATCACCTTCTTCATGTCGTGTAACTCCAGAAAATCTAGCATTAGTGTAATTTAATGTAAGGAAGATATAATATATAATCATGTGAATTCTTAAGAATCAAAATGTCATTACCGAATGCGAAAACAAAGAGGCTTATTAGGCTCGTACGACGTGCACGTCATTACAAACTCCAACAGTTCGGATGCTTGCATCGACCTTGTGCGTACAAGTATGACCTTGTACTTGTAGGGGCGAAACGCTTCTTCTCAAAGCGTAAAACGCAAGTTGTATTGTGCAAAGCAAACGCGTCGTTCACAAAGTCTGTCCAACCTCGAGATAGAATGACTTTTGCCCCATTCGTCACAACAAACTTCTCCCAACCATGTTGATCAACATAGAAATCAAATCCGCGTTCACGTCGGATAGATTTTTCCTATTAGTGAAACAACGTTAAATTACAACATTAAATACAACACTTATAATTTTGTGTTTCCATATTATATTACACCGTACACTATGTGTAGTTGATGAAATATCTTCTACTCGTTTCACTGAGTTTTCTGCGACAATGGGTTTAAGGACTCCAACCTGAACAAAATCATCGTCAGATGTAGGTACGATGTCAGACACATCTGATTGTACAATTATGGCGGGATCTGTAAAGCAAGTTGTAATATAACATAGAAAACAGTTTTATCAGACTTAGCAAAGATAAGTAAAGTGTATACCATCTTCATGCGACGAATCAAATGTAGGTTCGATATTGGGAACCGGTCCAACTGAACTGATTTCAGGAGCAGGAACTAGTTCAATGTACACAAACTGTCAACAATGTTATAAAATGTAATATAGATGGTAAGACAGCAAAACTATTAAAAGTACGTACCATCTTCATCCGACGAATAAAATGTAGGCTCGATATTGGGAACCGGTCCAACTGAACTGATTTCAGGAGCAGGAACTAGTTCAATGTACACAAACTGTCAACAATGTTATAAAATGTAAGATAGTTGGTAAGACTGCAAAACGATTAAAAGTACGTACCATCTTCATCCGACGAATGAATTACACGCTGGATTTTGTGAACCGGAAGAATTGAACTTATGTCAACAGCAGGAACTAAATCAATATGTAGAAAATGTGAAATGCATATATCAGGCTGAGTTTCGTAACGCATAGGAATAATTAGTTTATACAGTGTAGTAGTTTACCAGCTGTTGTTTCCAGAAATACAGTAGGATACCGAATCCAAGAGTTGCTGCAACATTTCGGACAACGAAATGTATCATCCTTAGCTACTGTGCCAATAGCCACACGTATACAAGTACAATGGTACCACTCGTAACAACTGGTGCACTCCACCATGTCCCCTGATGCGTATCCGCGACAAATACAGTACACCGAAGTGTTCCGTTTAGGCGATGAAGTTGCAACAGGATCCGGAAGGCTCCCTACTGGACAACTGATCTTGGTGTGAAATGTAGCCTAAGATTGAAAAATCGTTAACATCTCGTTCAGGTGAAACAGACAACTGATTTTTAAACATATGCAATTAAACCTTAAGCGTAGAACCGGGTCGCATGCACCAGTTACGAATGAACAGTCTGTCTCTCGTTTCCTGCTTCGTATAAAACGCCGCAACAACCATTCCCCACAAACCATTCTTCGTGTATAGTAAGTCGCGGATTCCCAAATAACTGGATTATGAGAGATACCAAACATAACATCCGCAACCTTATTTGCAACAATTCCAGACCAACGGCCACCCTTCCGGTCAGTAGTTCGACATCTGCGTTGTAAATAGCTACACTCAACAGCTCGAGCACTACGCCTACCATTACCAACCTTAATCAGAGAGAGAGATTAAAAGTTCAAACCAAACATTCATTTGTAAATACACTCCAACAAAAAATACAGAATTCCAGCAAATCTCAGCGTAACTAGGAGCTATAGAGCATGGAGAACTCGACTGTCAAGTCTGCTTTGCATTCCGTGTAGAAATTCAGAAACCAAAGCAGGAAGCTCATCCGACTACAACCTGTGTCAAAATAGACTAAGTCCAGAATCTAAAAATTATTTGACGAATTCCAGCAAAATGCAGCGTAACTAGGAGCTGTAGAGCATGGAAAACTCGACTGTCAAGTCTGCTTTGCATTCCGTGTGGAAATTCAGAAACCAAAGCAGGAAGCTCATCCGACTACAACCTGTGTCAAAATAGACTAAGTCCAGAATCTAAAAATTATTTGACGAATTCCAGCAAAATGCAGCGTAACTAGGAGCTGTAGAGCATGGAAAACTCGACTGTCAAGTCTGCTTTGCATTCCGTGTGGAAATTCAGAAACCAAAGCAGGAAGCTCATCCGACTACAACCTTAGTCAAAATAGACTAAGTCCAGAATCTAAAAATTATTTGACGAATTCCAGCAAAATGCAGCGTAACTAGGAGCTGTAGAGCATGGAAAACTCGACTGTCAAGTCTGCTTTGCATTCCGTGTAGAAATTCAGAAACCAAAGCAGGAAGCTCATCCGACTACAACCTTAGTCAAAATAGACTAAGTCCAGAATCTAAAAATTATTTGACGAATTCCAGCAAAATGCAGCGTAACTAGGAGCTGTAGAGCATGGAAAACTCGACTGTCAAGTCTGCTTTGCATTCCGTGTGGAAATTCAGAAACCAAAGCAGGAAGCTCATCCGACTACAACCTTAGTCAAAATAGACTAAGTCCAGAATCTAAAAATTATTTGACGAATTCCAGCAAAATGCAGCGTAACTAGGAGCTGTAGAGCCTGGAAAACTCGACTGTCAAGTCTGCTTTGCATTCCGTGTGGAAATTCAGAAACCAAAGCAGGAAGCTCATCAGACTACAACCTGTGTCAAAATAGACTAAGTCCAGAATCTAAAAATTATTTGACGAATTCCAGCAAAATGCAGCGTAACTAGGAGCTGTAGAGCATGGAAAACTCGACTGTCAAGTCTGCTTTGCATTCCGTGTAGAAATTCAGAAACCAAAGCAGGAAGCTCATCCAACTACAACCTTAGTCAAAATAGACTAAGTCCAAAATCTAAAAATTATTTGACGAATTCCAGCAAAAAGCAGCGTAACCATTAAACATTTAGTCAGAAAAACTGGCAGATAAATCTTTCATTGTTGTGTTATTCGGTGTATATGCCATTATTTGAGAATTATATGCCTCAGTAGCTTATACATATATGTTCTATTTCACGACGGCTGAGCCTACCTATTTTGTAGGCTGGGGGCTAAGTGTATATTGTTGCATCCTATGTATTCTGTAAGCCTATTGAGTAAAATTCTTTCAACCTATGAATAGCCCACAAATACGCCTATATATAGGATAGGCGGACACCTTTGATCTTTATTGTAAGATAATCCTGGCTACGATGGTTTAGTTTGTCACGTTGTTACAAATCCATCCGGGACAAATCAATATGACTGCAATGTGTTATGTCAACGCCATGGATTATTCGGTCATCGGCGTTGAAACCTTAACCCAATGTCAGACGACAGACCGTTGATTACAGGAATATTTGAGCTTCTTTACATTTTTATTAATATAATTTACAAAGCTAGTTATGTATTATAATAATACATTACTTCAAGAGGTCAAGGGTCAAGGTGTACAAGCAACTTAAATACTTCGTGGATGCAGCAGAGTTTTTAAATTACCTTGGAGTAAACGTCGACTGACAGGAAATTTACCATCCGATAATAAAATGAATGACATGGTAAACCTGCCTGCAAGTATCATATCTCAGGTGACATTTGATTTTTGAAACTATTATTTTTTAGTGTATAGTAGCTTCTGAAGTCTGAAGTCAGCTGAATAAATTTCAATGATTTCAAATGCATTCATAAAGTTAACTTTTGGTTCAATTCAATTTGCGTGTTGTTTGACGCATTTAAGATTAATATTTAATAGATTTGAATATACAAATTACAGGACACATTTCTTGACAAATGCATCATGGAAAATTTGTCAGAGCTAAAATAGTCGATCCCATCAGGAGTGAAATTAGCAATAGCGGTAAAAATGATCAGCCATAGCTTACAAGCCAAGGATGAGAATGTCGTAACAAAAAATGATTTCTCTTCTTCGACGGTCCCGAAAGGAAGGAAATTATCGACAGGATACATGGATGCGATTTGAAATACTCCCCTCATGCCTTTTAAAAACATTGCTGAGATTCACTCCTGAAAATGTAACCTGCTCGCAAAATGTTAGTTCATGAACCTGAGTGCATCTTCCAAAGCCCGAACTGCAGCGAAGATCGTGAGAGCGGTGTCTCAAAAGTCATGTGACAACAGGAACCAAAACTTTCAGAGCTCACAGACTAAGCCATTGCTACTCCATTCCCGTCATGGTCTGGCGGGGAAGATTCTAGCTCGCGTCAATGGTTTCCCATCAATTTGTTTGGGGAATCAAGTAAAAACTCATTTCTAATCGAATGATTTCACTGTCCACGGAGGATTTATGATAAATAGCAAATCGGAAACACTTCAAAACTCGACGGATTTAATGCCCCCTATGATTGTTGCGGAGAAAGTGAAAGCTCTGTCTCTCCGGTAATAATACCGTCATCAGTAAGATCACAGAAGATCTCAAGAGACTCAACAAGAGCAACCAGAAAATTGATATGTTGGTTTGCACAGCGGACTTTCTTTTAACAGATCCGAAAGTGACGTGCGAGTTCAGCACAGATACGCTTCTTGTGGTAGTTAGAAAACGTCCCATATTCAGTTGTGACTTCCCAATAGCCCACTACTACCGGATCAACAGCAATTCCAAAATGTTCGAAGGGAACCAAAAACTTGTCAAAGATAGGCTATTCTGTAGCCCGAAAGATATAAGATAAAAATTTTGGAAATATTTATGTATGTGGAATAATATTTGTCTGTACGCCCACATTTAAAATAAGTGTATTCATATATTTATAAAATTTATTTAATATTATTATTGACTATGACGACAAATTATTTTGCACCTGCGAGGCAGGGCTTTTTTCGTATGGTTTATGACGTCATGCCTGAAGTAATGCGGAAATCTAGCGGGACAGTATATGCGGATGAACCCTGCAGAAAAGTTTTGGCATGACCTCTATGCACGTATGTTGCAAGTATGTATGTACATATGCTGGTCGAACTAGTCCAACGCAAGCATTCTTCACTTTTGTATGCAAAAAATTTAATATATATTTTTTATTATACAGAAATAAAATTCACACTTGGTTCTTAAAAAGAATTACGAGGACTACAATTAATTCTTAATTAAATAAAATAAAATTGTCAACCATTTGTTGACATCAAGGGACGATCCCGTACAAGTAAGCAGCATGCAAAAAACTATTTAACTTACTGCTGAAGAAGATGAAATCCAACAGAAAGAATCGAATGGAGCGAATTTCAGAGAAGTTCCAAAGCAAAAGTTATCCCAAAACCAAATTACTTCAACGAATATGCAAATTCAAAATATGCAAAAATAGAAATGGAAATCACAAGGATAGTAAGTGTAAGCGAAAAAATGAAGATGATGAGAAGGAGGAGAGGATGAACGAACTGTCAAGTAAAAGTGTAAGTGAAAAAAGGAGTATGATGAGAAGAAGTAGAGGATGAGCGAACTTTCAAGTAAATACTTTGATTTGGTTCCCGCTAAGTCAAAATCGCGAGTGAGCCATTGAATTGAAATCATTGAGTTGAACGAATTGGCTTTGGCTGTCGGTTATTTGTTTCCTGCTTGTGCAGATGTCGGTTGTGAGTGATAGAAAACTGAGTGACAAGTCCATTCCCATGGTTTTTATTTAAACCTGTTTTTTCACATGGCTAACTGAAATCAAAAGCTAAATCAAAGAACAAACCGAACAATTCCCAAAACTAGTTTGCAACCAATGCAATGCGTCTTTGATATCTCTATTTCAAATCCATAAAATGTTGTTAGTATTTATAGGCTGCGTAATAAACAATTTCTAATATATGAGATTTAGTTGCTAAGCTTGTTTTTTTAAGAATAAAAATTGGAAAATCTTTACTTTAGATGCTTGTATGAACTAGCTAATGAAAAATAAAGGGTAACCATATATGTATATACATTGTATGTAGCCACTAGCAATATAACTATAAGCAGGTCAGTACTAGCCAATGTTTCTGGGGAGTTCACCAGGTCAGTTCTAGTCAGTATTTTAGGGGGGGTTCAGTAGTTCAGTGTTTAGTATAATGTTCAGTTCTTTAAAAAAATTTCTTCTAAAATCTCAGTCATTGATATTTTACTATTCAGAGCTTTCTCTATTTGCCACAAAGATTTCTTAGATGAAGAAACTCAATATGTAAAATATATTCTACAACGGAACGGATATCCTATATGCCTCATTTCAAAACGATTGAATAGAATGCGTCTAAAGTTCAATACGTTTAACCTACAAAACGTACCCAATTTAGCCATTCAATATAATTCATCAATAAGAAATGATAATCTAGTAATTACTGATTCTCAACTTCAAATTAAAATGGAGGAAGTAGAAGAAGAAATTGAAGAAGACACTAAATGGGTTCCCATTCCATTTCTTGGTACTTTATCCAATAAAATTGCCGGATTATTACGACGAAAATTTCAATGGAAGATAACTTTCCTGCCCGGTAAGAAAATTAAAAGTATGCTCAACCGAATCAAGGACAAAGAAGAGAACGAAACTCACGTAATATATAATATTCCATTCAAATCATGTGACAAAATTTATTACGTTGAAACATACCGTCCTTTAAATACACGGCTGAAAGAACACATGGACCATGTTCAATTAAAGAATCGTGAAAAATCAGCAGTTGCTCGGCACATTTGTAACAATCGGAAACATTCTATCGATTGGGATAACGCCAGATCAATCATGAAAGAACCAAATCAGTTTTTGAGAAAAATCAATGGTTTAATAATCCAACAATCGGATAAGAATTTGATGAACGTCAACGATGGATTTTTATTAGACGCTGCATGGAATCCTTTAATTCAGAAAATTATAACTAATTCTTAAAAAAGTTTATTCCTAGAAAATTGATTTTTAAAAAATATGTATTTTTCTCGAATTGCAAATTTTTCTACCACACTTGCTTGTTAGTGCCTGAGGATGACAGTCTGTTAGATGTCGAAAGCTTGCATATAATTTAGCTTGTTTAATAAAATTAACCACGTAAACCAAAGAAATGGATTATATTATTCAGTTCTTCAGTTTTTCAGTTGTTCAGTGTTCTACGGAGACCCTGTATATAGATTGTCAACAGAGCTTTTAAAGGCACGAAGGCAGTTATTGATGTAATATTTTAATAATAATTGACATTTTATGTAATAACGATACATATGTTCTTGTGCGCATACATATTCGTAATTTGTAATTTTTTACGGAAAAATAAATTAGCAGCTAATTACCCAGGGGACTCAGTCGCGAGAAACTACCTAAACCGACGTATATTTGTAGGTATCCCTGAAAGTTCCACTCATCTCTTAATATAAAATGTGATAAATTCGCATACGTCAAACTAGTTTGTGGTAAGCTTAATACTTAAGTAGAAAATACTTTCTGAAATACTTCAAAATCAGGAAGTAAATGAAATTAATATTCCGGAAATTAAGTATAGAATTTAAAAAATACAAGCTTAGCGCACTAAACATCAGTCCTGCAATGCTAAAATATCGTTCCACAGGAGCTAAAGATGTCAATATGGGAGTAAAAATGGGTATTTTAAGCTTCCAATTTCTTATAATTAATAATTTTTAAAGTATGCTAACAAGAAGAACAAGATGTTACTTAGCAGTGGAAGACTGAGCGAATTTATCCCGTTTAATATTTCCAGTCCATACGCCCGTTCCTTAATCGATAAAAAACGTTCCTATACTATACCCGACACCAAAGGTGGGCAAAATAGTTTGCCTCGCCAATATTCTACATATATTTTGAATACCCGATCCTACCTACATTTTGCCTATTAATGCCTATTAATACATTTGCCTACATTAATGTCGCTAAAAAAATATACCGACATATACGCAAGAATCATTCGCAAGCCTACCTAGATGCCTACTTTTTTTAAAAGAAAACTATATACGCCTGCATATTCTTGAAAAAATCCACAGCCTACATTTACGCCTACATAATTGTAGCCTATATTTGCGCCTATGAGCAATATGTAACAGTTTATAGGGAATCTATGCTGATATAGGAACGCCTGAGTTGTCTCCCTACACAAGGATTTCCCATATGTCAAATTGGGGAACCTAGGCCAAAACTCAAGTAGGGCTGACGTGTGTGGAATTGTGTGGTGAATGAACGAAGTTTTAAGTGGGAAAAACTAAACATAGAGAGCTCAAAATTACACGAATCTGTGGGAAATTTTCCGGTTAACAGTGTAATATTATTTTAGTGACGAAAGAATTTTAATTCGAATTGATTTAATTAAGAAGAGTAATTAACATTAACCAGTGGACCAATTGAAGGAAGTAGAGGAAGATAAGAAAACAGCAGGGGGCCATTCATCAGCCTGGCAGCTAGATATGCAAATGCACAGCCAAGAGAAGGCAAAGCAAAGTCCGTAGCTGGCCAGGCAGCTAACAAAGATAAGCAAACATAATTACACATGTACCTAAACCCAGAGGCAAGCAGTAAAAGAGGCAGCCCAATAGTGAGAGGAGAATAGTAAACTAATAATAACAATTCATTTTAACAGCCTGACAACTAGACGGAAAAATGCCAATCGGACATTCACCAAGACCAGCCAGCCAGACACATGAGGAGGTAGAGGAGGAAATAAGTGAAACCTGCAGTCAGAGCAGAGATGGCGTATACAAAAGAAAATCCGAGGACGAACCAGAAACAACTGAAATGAAAAAGGCCAAAGGAGGACAAACCACGGAATGCAACCTCCCGCAAGTAGATATGACCTTAATAGCAAAAATGTTGAGCGAAATGGAGAACAGGATAACAGAATCCCAAAGGATACAGACAAGTATACAGACCATTGCCCTCACCAAAAAACTCACCGACATCCAGGAAGTGATGACTGGAAGAATTGAAGTATTGGAGGCAAGGGTAGATGAATTGGAAGGTGAAACGGAATCACTAAAATCAAAAGTCGAGGCGCTACAGGAAGAAAATTATGAGCTCAAAAAGAGAGCAACCGTCGCTGAAAATAGAATTGACCGCATATGTAGGAAAAACAACTTGGTATTTTACGGCCTGGCAGAGAGAAAGGAAGAAACACGGCAGAAGCTACAAGAGATTGTGAATAATTTTATTCGTAATGAGCTGGAAATTGATGAGATTTTCATTGATAATGCTTATAGGGTTAAGACCGGAGCGCAAGGGAAACCAAGGGCGGTGATAGTGAGTTTCATTAGACTAAGCGAGCGGGAATCCGTACTTAATAGTAAAAGAAAACTGAAGGCAAAAAACATCCCAGTATTCATCACGGCAGATATGAATAAAGAAGAGGCGGAAAAGGCCAAGAGATACAGAGAGGAGAAACGGAAGCAAGGAAAAAGTACAAGAATGGAAAACTGAGGAGGAGGCCGGCCCTTACAACTAAACGAAAAACTAAAGAAGGTTTTATTCTGGAATGTACGAGGTTTAAGAAATCAGCTAGCAGAAAAACTACATATTTTAAGAAAAGAAGACCCAAGTATTTTTTGTATGTGTGAGACGTGGGTAAGTGACTTGAAGTCATTAACAAATTGTAAGTACATGCATAACTTTGATGTAACGTGTATAGAAGCAAGGGAGACAGGAGGGAGACCGGCAGGTGGACTAATTGTAGGAGTTAAGAAGGAGTTGAAAAATAAGGTTAATACCCAACACGGACAGCAACTTCTGTGTTGACATAAATGTGGTGACATACATATGCAAACATAAATGCTCAGCATTGACATATAAATAGTGCAGCCAATGAAATGAAGAAGAAATATGTGGGTAAAAACATGGTCATTTTTAGCGGGCCTGGAGTTTGAATGAAGAAGGTTCCAGCACATAATATACATAATTACTTTGTCAAGTTTTTCCCGCACAACATTTAGTAACTTGCATATGTCACGACTTGTGCTGACACAAGGCTCACATATCTATGTGAGAACTTGTGCAAGCCACCTCCCACTTATGTCAGTGTACGTACGAACGCACAGCATTTCTGTGTCAAACATATGCAAGTCAGCACAGATTTTGTGCTGTCCGTGTTGGGTATAAGATAGTTAAGGAGAAACGAAGGTATGCTGTGCTTAAAATTAACGAAGGATATATCATTTTCATGTACATATCGCCAACAGATGATATTAAACTGTGAAATCAGGTGCTGCGAAAATACAATTTGAAAACAAACGAAGTAATGTTATTAAGGGACCTTAATGCAAAGATCGGGAATCAAAGGGAAATGGAATCCTACGGAGAAGACACAGAGTGGAAGAACCTTAACGAAGAAAGAAAATCTCAAGATGAAAAAAGAAACAAAAGAGGTAACACACTGATAAACATAGCAAATGACAACAACATGGTAATATTAAATGGAAGATCGAAAAAGGACGAGAAAGGACACTTTACTTTCAGCAATCACACGGGAGCTAGCGTTATTGACATTGGTATGTGTAATGCAGACTACGTGCAGAAGATACAGGATTTTGAGGTTTTGAAATGTGAAGTCTGATCACAACGCAATTGTCCTAAGCTTAGAAAGGAACACGAAACAAAGAAAAATCAAAGTGGAATGTAACAAAATACACTGAGATAGTGGAAAGAAAACGGAATTCACAGAAAAATTAGAAGAAATAACTGCAAGAAGATACCATATGATGGGCAATATGTCCGAGATCAATGAATGCATCAGCGAAGCAGCCTTAAATATAGGCATGAAGTGCAAAGGATATCACGTGATCAACAATACTCCTGGCCCAAAGTGGTTCAATGAGAGATGCAAAGAAATGAAGACGACGGTCCGGAAATGCATACGCCGGCTTAGAGAGGAAAACAAAACCAACTTCATAACAAAACTAGAAGACTTACACAAAGCAAAACAAGACTACAAGAAAGTATGTGTACAGGCGAGAAAAGCATATTTTGAACAAATTACAAGAGGGGTGGAACAAGCTAAAAACCCGAACGAATACTAGAAGGCAATAAACTGCTTTAGAGATCCAAAGCACACATTCGTTGAAAATCAAATAACATCAGAAAAATGGGAAACTTATTTCAAAAGTATATTCGAAGTTGAACAAATGCCCGTGAGAGATATCCAACCATATATAAATAATGCATCGAAAGAAGAACCGAGAATTGATATAACTGAAGTGATGACAGCTTTGGGTAAATTAGCAAATAACAAATCTCCAGGAAGTGATGGGATCCCGAATGAAGTGTGGAAGAATATCGATGAAAGAACACTAGCGAGTCTCACGGAAACCTTTAATAACATCTTGAAGGATGACATACCAGACTACTGGGGGGAAATAATTACTGTACCTATTTATAAGAAGGGCGATAAAGACGTTCCCAGCAACTATAGACCGATATCACTACTAAATACGGTTGTAAAGTTATTCACTATAATACTAGCCGAAAGGGTTAAGAAGCAATGCAATGAACGAGGAATCATATCAGAAAATCAAGCAGCATATCAAGAGGGAAAAGGATGTTTAGAACACATATTTACGTTAAATTCTGTAATCTACAAGCAACTATCAAAACGAAAGGGAAAGCTGTACACTCTATTTGTAGATTTGAGCCAAGCCTTCGATTCCATTTTACAAGAACTACTATGGAACAGACTAAGAGAAGAATCCATCAATGAAGAACTAATCCTGAAAATCAAGAGCCTGTATGACAAAGCGAAAACTCAAGTTAGAGGGAAAGAGGGGAAGAGCAACTTAAAAAAAATATTGAAAGGAGTTTTTCAGGGAGAAACATTATCGCCAACATTATTCTCAGTATATATAGATAAGATAGTTAAATTACTGCATGTAAGAAATATCAAGGGTATCAAAATGAACGCAGCAGTAATTACCATCCTATTATATGCGGACGATATGGTACTCATGGCAAAAACGAAAGAAGACCTTCAAAATCAAATTGATGTGCTTAAGAGCTTCTTTGAGAATAACAACCTAAGGGTCAACCTGGACAAGACCAAAGTGCTGATATTCTCCAGAAATGGAAAACACAGAAAAGATGACATTATTAAGTGCGGCGAGAAAGAAGTGGAGATCGTGAAATCCTACACAAACCTGGGGGTACCGTTCATAAATACAGGGTCTTTCAAGACGGCCAAAGAACTATTCTTAGGAAAAGCAAAGAGAGCTGAGGGGAAACTTTTCGAGGTATACTATAAAGCGAAAATAACAGACACCAGAAGCCATCTGAAACTCTTTAACGCTCTAGTCACGTCAACGCTCTTTTACGCATTCCCGGTATGGGGATTGAAGTATATTAAAGAAGCCGAAATGTTCCAAACACAATGTTTAAGAAGACTGACCGGTACATCTAGCAGCACTCCATCGTATGCTCTACGATTAGAACTAGAGACCGTGAACATAAAATGCACAATATTCAAAGCCAGTATTAACTTCATTGATGTTTTTATATTAGCAAGAAAGAACTCCTCATTTACAAGAAACTGCCTGGAGGAAAGTAAGAAAAGGGAAAGAACAAAATGGAATTGGTTAACAGAACTGGAGAAATTATGCACAGAAGCTGGTATTATAGAAGAATTTCAAAAATTCATGCGAAACGAAGATGAAATCAAAAGTGAATTGATTGCAAAATACTATCTATGGTCAGTAAACGAAGATGTCAAAAGCATGAAGTGTAAAACTGTCTCAGCTATCACAAATAAAAAGTAAAGTCACCATTAGTGAACATTATATACTAAATCTAAGTTGGAAAAACGTTCAATTGGTACAGAACTTAAGATTAGGTGGTAACAGGATAATTGTACATAAGGGATATCTTAATGCGATCAATTTAGTATGGAAAAATGAAAGAACGATAGAATGTGAATTGTGTAATACGAAAACCGTGGAAGATTACTTTCACATAATTTATGAGTGTAGGCACTATGAAAAATATAGACAAACACTACCACCGAGTTTCGGAAGACTATGTGAAAGAAGTAATTATATTAATGTAATCTTTAAGGAAAAAATGAGGAGAGAGGAGTATGTAGCCTTCTACCTATTTTGGAAGAATTCGATGAATTTGAGAAAATACTACTATAGTCTTATGAACGATGAATAATAAGAAACGAGATATATAATTCTTGACAGAGGTAATTTAGAATTTAGGATAAGTAAACTAATGTAAAGAAATTAAGGGAAAATCCAAGCAAAGTTGTAAGGGCCAATGGCCAAAAGACGACTGAATAAATTATTATTATTATTATTATATGTCAAATTGGGGTTCTCCCGGCGTTATACGTTTTATTAATTCATCCCAAACTTAGGTATATCATACATAATTAAAGTACCTCCACTAACAATAAGAGAGTTATGTATGATAGTGCCAATATATAGATGTTTGCACTTTGTAGTTCCCCTTCGCCCTTGACATCACCTGGGAAAACTTTATCGCAAACAAACATCAGCATGAGATCGGTTCGGATAAAACACAAATCCGAACCGTAACCGAACCGAAGTTTTCGGTTAATTTTTTGTCAAAATCCGAACCAAACCGTTTTGTTCGGATAAAAAAATACTCCTATCCGAATTCGAACCGCCATACATCGGTTCGGATGATTTTTATAACCAACCGTTTGTCGGTTATCCGAATAACCGAAACAGTATTGCACATTTTACCCGTGAAAACTTCTTACGAAGCAAATAAATATTTATTAATATCTTTTCTCAAAATCATTGTTCTAATAAAATGTCGTTTAAACTTAAAACAATTATTACACTAATTTTTATCAAATTCTACCTATTATTTAACTTCAAATGACAACTAAAAATCTAAGGACCAAATATCCAGTAAGACCAAATGGTCCCAACTCTCGCTTTTCTTTTTTTTTTGGAGACTCATTGCTCCCAGTAGTTTCTGATGTTATTCCTGAATCGGAGGTTTCAACTGATGACATATTAGCTGTATAATAATAATACTTATTTAATTTAAGCTAAAAATTAAATAATAGTGTGAGAAATAATAAAGGGATGTGATGAACAAATGTATGCCTGCCCGTGGTCCATGCGTTGCACTTTCTAAGTATATTGCAGATACATAACGAAACAATCGTTTGTCTCGAGAAATTCAAGCTACAGCCGTTCTCGATTACGATTTGGTAAACATTTTAGGAACGAAATCCATAGTTGATTATCCGTCGGTTTAACCGAGCGGATACATTACTTAATCCGAACGAATAAATTCATATTTAAAACCGAACCGATACGAAACCGATATCCGGTTAGGCATTGACGTATCCGAACCGTTCGGTTATTTCAATTCGGTTACGACTGTTGTACCCGAACCCTCGGTTTCGTTAACCGATGATCGGATAACCGCGTTAAACCGAACCGATCTCATGCTTAAACAAACATAATAACATTACTGTATTTATCACTATTAGGGAACTTACTGCAAGACTTTTGAAGTGTTCTTTTCCTTAGAACATGTACATAACCCCATGCATGCACCCTCAGGATAACTAATCCCTTCGTGTATATTTAACAAATTTGTAACTTATAACTGCACTTAGAAACAACATTAATTTCCTAGCTATTCATCAATTTTAGTAAAAACATTTAAGGAAGCACTATTTAAACAGTCGAAAATGTCCACAGCATAGTAAGTACATCAATCTAACATAAATGCATGTAAAATGTGCGCCTACATTTCGCCTACATTTATATGAATAAGTAATTATGCCCAACACATTTTATAGGCAATCTACACAAGTTATCCCCCTATCCTATAATGCCTACAATTAACATGAGCATTTTTTTGAAGCCTATATTTTGCCTACTTGTAGGTCCTACATGTAGGGGATACACCACCCAACCTATTACCACCGTGTCTAAAACAGCTAAAATATTTAATTATCAATCAAAATTAGCAAGATATTTTGACTGGCATCAATGAGTATTTTTGTATTTGTTCCTTGATATTTTGTCTACAAGAGGACCAAATTTCATCTCTTTTAGTGCAGCGTGTCGCCCATAGTAAATTATGGAACAGGTCAAGTCCGAGTCATTTCCGCCATTTACAATGCTAAGTAAAGGACCCTATACTGACAACAGGGGCTCGCAACATATTTCAAACAACAAAATGAAATATAATGGTGTAAAAACCCCCGTCACACCATCTTTTTGTTGGTTCTTTTTACATCCCCGACGGTTATCACCACTGGCCCACCCCCCAATGGAAACAAAAATTTTTACCATGTGGGTACCACGTAGTGATGCCAATGGTCTGGTCTGATCCAGATTTTATGAAACTGGTCTGGTCCAAAGCGCAGACCAGACCATTGGTCTGGTCCAGTTTTTCGGACCAGACCAGTGGTCTGATCCAGTCATTCGGACCAGACCAGACCAAAGACCATGGTCCGGACCATGGTCCAGAAAACCATTCAGAGCAATTGAATAATCACATTTTATCCAGTCAAATTTTTTTTTATCCTCAGAAATGACATTTTTAATTTGTTCCACAGGATTTCGTTAGCTCATAAATTTTTATTTTGCGTACTTTTGGGACCATGGTCCTGTGGTCTGGTCTGGTCTGGTCCTGAAGCTGGACCAATTGTATCTGGTCTGGTCCAAGTGTTAGACCAGACCGGACCAGACAATACAAGTCTAGGACCAGACCGGACCAGACCAATAACGGACCATTATTAATGGTCCGGACCAGACCATTGGCATCCCTAGTACCACGACACCCGGCGTAGTGTTCACCATTCACCAGTAAAAACCGGAGTTTTACGCTTCTGGTTTCCCTATTCGAATCAGTTTCATCTGTATTGTAGATTTAATCATGAATGTGTGTCAACTAATGACTTGTATAGCCGGGAATTGCAACCGGGTAATACAAAACCCGGTATCAAAACAATGTAAAAACCCTTAATATAGCACTGATTTTTGGATCAAACTTCAGAAATATCCAGACCACATAAACCGGGTAGTATCTATCCGGCATCGAAAATAATTACTTATAACCGGTTTCAGTTCCCAGTAGTGTAAGGAACGGTTCAATTTTGTTCAGTTTTTTCCAATTCAGTTGAATTTACAAGCTGAACTGAATTGAAACTAGATTTTCGATTTAATATAGTAAAAAAAATGAGGTTTTAAAAAAACCAAAACGAAGCTGCTTTTACGGTTCTAAAAGTGAAAAACTAGCATTTGGTTTGCATGGGAGGAATTAGAGCAATAATGAACGATACAAAGCATCTCGGGTGCAAACTATGGTGCTACCGAATAATATATAATGTAAACGTATGTGTTTGCACCCGAGATGCTTTGTATCGTTCATTATTGCTCTAATTCCTCCCATGCATACCAAATGCTAGTTTTTCACTTTTAGAACCGTAAAAGCAGCTTCGTTTTGGTTTTTTTAAAACCTCATTTTTTATTCAATTGTTTTCAAAATTTTCTTGGCTTAATGAGTCCATATTATTATGATAGTAATTCATTATTAAAATTTTCATGAAGCTCAAATAATTTAATTAGTTGTTAATATTGGAAGACTTTAAGTTACGTCTCGAATATTGAAGTTTATGATTATGACAACCATACTTCGCATTTTTAAGTAATTAATTTTTAAGGGTCCAAGCCCTTGGTCGCACATCATAAGATTTTGCACACTAGCTTGCAATAATTAGACAGTCATGTGTGCAAATTTTTATCAAAGTTGTTGTGGGGGAAGACCTTTAAAAAAACTGCAATGTATTAGGATAGGCAATTCCGTAGACTCAAGGGAAAACTTGGGTATAAACAGCTCCAGATCTCGTAAACTATACACGCTGAAGATGCACGTTAAGCATTGGACGTTGTACAAATTCTGTCATTGACTTTAAGCCCTTAATATTCGGATTTGGTCAAAGGGTGCAGAAGTTATCCTTAAATCTTTTTTTTTCAGGGGGGGGGGTAAGTGCATATCTACGCTTTGCGTTTTTTACGAAAACGAATTTTTTCAAAAGTTGAAAATTCTAATTTTTGCGAATCAGTAAAAAAGCATCTTCGTAAAAAATAATTTAGTTCAGTTCAAAGTTTTAAATTGAATCGAATTGAACTGAATCGAAAATCAACGGTTCCCGCAGATGGAAGCTAAAGTAAGGGTGCTAAAATTACATTTTTATGAAGTATCCTAATATATAGTAGTTATCATGTGGTTTATCCCTTCATGTAAAAATGCGTGGAGAAAAACCTAGCTGGGTATTGTAGTACCCGGTTCCTATAACTACATGAAGTCAGCGTTGGTAAAAGTAAAGCCCAGGTTCCAACTTACAATTAATTGTGATTATTTTATTCGATCAGACTACGTCTGCAATTAAATCTATACCAGATGCTACCACACCGGGTATTCCAATACCCGGGTGGGAAATGTGATCAATTTAGATTAGTGTTGTTACTTTTTGAACGATAAAGCTGAAATGCCCGAACTTACAAATGAGTGCCAGCTTTTACTGTTTACATATGTTGATAGCCCCTGTTCTTGAAACTTGCCTTGGACACGGTGGTAATACGTTGGTAATCGTTGTACCTGCTAAAGCTGAGGAGGTATAGGGTTAAAGGTCACAAATAGTTCCCAACAAGCACGACTGCGGCAATTTCAAAAGTTCGAGTAATTAAGTACTTTGATCAAGTATCTTATTTTGAGTACTTATACTTACTATTAGTAAAATCTCTGCTTCACAGGACAAGTACTTTAGAATTGTGAGACTACATAAAGTTAAGACCTACCGTAATTGGCTTTAGATCCCGTAAGACCTGTCGAGAAGGTTTAATGGTAAAATTTCCACATCTCCGTGAAAATACACTGGATGTTTCAGCCATTTCCGTTGCCAGTCCATCTCCTCGTCTATGTTTTAGAACAACTTTAAGAGCCTGAAGTTCTTCCTCATGTATTCGTTTTCTTTTTGTGAATAAAGATGGATGCTTCATGGTGCCCTCACACCTGTGTCAATTTCATGTTAATTTGTCCACCTACACGTTTCGTGCACTAGCCAAGACAGGATCACTTACGAAATACAATATCTGCTGATTGTTCTATCGACGGAAATTGTCTTCCAGCAATTAAATAGGTATGAACAGTAGCCGACAGCACGATATACTTTTCCAAAGCGTTGTACAAGTCGTTTCCAAACTAAAACCTCTTGCCTGATAAAGTTGAACTCTTCCCGGATTACATCAAGCTAGCCTTAACGCATTCCCTGATTTGTTTCTAGGATTTACGTGTCCTATCACAGACGTACGACTTGTAAAGTTCCTTTGGAAACGTAAACTCAAATGTTTTAGAACTTCGACAGTTCGCTCCGAGGTAACAATAACAAGACTTAGCGGAATCTAAAATTTATGACACGAATGTTAGAAAAATCATTTTATAATATTTCCTGTTTACTATCCTAGCTTAGAGTATCGGTAATCAAATAATGTATACAGGCACATAAGTGTAATTTTAAACTAAAAGACTTACATTAGAATGAAATAAATCTGAACCGCTAGCGTTCAGATCAGTTCTGTCAGTTACCGAGGGAAAACCGGGTACGTGCAAAACCCTGAAAAATAAAAAGCCCGAAATCTGAACATGTCATTGTGTAAGAGTTTGTAACCCTAGAGCGGAACCTTGTGATAATTTCTGTCATTGGTTCCTCGACCGGATGGGTAGTCGCCGTTAGGAAACGCCGCTTATTTGCAAAGCATTAGTTTCAGCCAGCTCTTTGCCTGCTTTTGAACACAAGTTAGGTCGAATCCAAGATTTTTTGATTGATACTGCAACAGGGTGCTCAATAATCTTTGCTCCATATGACTCTCCGAGTTCTAACCAACTTACACAATTGTAGGTAATTTTGGTGCAAAGTTGTATTAAGGATCTACTGGTTTTTTCTCTAAGCAATCGGTAAATGGTTACAGCAGTCACAGTAGTTATGAGCATGAAGCAAAACAAATTCAAAAATTCAATTTTGTAACTGGTTCAGCCCCCGTCAGCATTCCAAACTTTCTCCAATCTTAACGGATATGCCCGCGGGAGCATGTCAAATCCATCTGCATCATGTGTTTTAACACCTGAACTATTGCTTCGTTCAAGTCATAACTGTTGTTCGGAATTTTTTGATTCAGCAACAGAGCTGCACTCAGGTAAAAGGCAGTGTCCGAAAAATTCCCGTCGGGGAGGATATGGGTCAGGGTCGGATCTGTTGTAAAATTATCCCATTTTAAGGTTGTTAGAGGATCCGCACCTGAAATTGCATGTTGGGTGACGGTCAAGTTCGGGCAAAATAAAATACGTAATCTAATTATCAGTTGCAAGTTCGGGTCTCAGTTTGCGAATTACCTAAACCCCAACGTGTCGTCTGAGGCAAATCTTAGGCGCATCTTCAATGAAGCCTTCATTAAAGGCTAGCCTTCGAAAGCTGGACATGTCTGATTCAAAGAAAATTACAAATCTTACAAAAATGTCGTAAGATTTTTAATTTACGTACAGAAATTAACGCAATCGATGAGAGTTGCAGTACAATCAATGTGTAGCTGTCTGAGAAACGCGAATGATTATGGAATGCCGCTGTTTTAGGTTTCCATGGAGTTGTGTCGCTTGAATATTTGTGTAGTTATAGGAGTTTGATGTATTCTTAAATAGTAATCTGAAATCTAAATTAATTGGCCGAGATTGAGCTAATTCGTTGGCTATATTCTAATCTATGAGAAAATTGTTACCTTGACTAAGTCGAATTTTGACTGTCAGACAAGCTAGACGTACAGAAGTATTATTTGTCCTTTGTTAGAAAATCACACAATTTACTTGAACTTTACTATCTTTAGCAAATAAACTATAGCTATTATAATACTAATAACTACACTTGTTCTGCCTTATTTTAACTGCGATTGTGTAAAGCAACACTGGTCTTTCATAGAACCGACCAAGCAATTGAAAAAAAAACTGATTGTGCTAAATATAGCACTAGTCCTTCGTAGAACCGACAGAGACACATAACTGACATACCTTAGTGTTGGACTTGGATTAGCGGTCCAATTACACAAAGTTTGCATTAAACTATAATGAGGAATGGTAAGGTTTGAACATTAGTTGTGTTGAACTGTCACAAAGACTTTCTGGAATCCTCTTTCTAAATTTATTTAGAATATTTTTTATTTATATCGACAGTAAATCACTTTCTGCCACATTAATTTTGTTTAAGTCACGCAAATATTTTTGCTGCGAGTTTAAACCATCGGTTCAAATGTGATTCTTCTAACTTTAACTTTCGAATCTGAAATGCATGTATTTCAAAATGTACTTCTTTGCTCACATTGCAACATCCAGTTCATATGCATACATTTAGAATTATTTTTACTATACGAATCAATTTGGATTAATGAATTGCGAAACTAATGTGGCTGATGACGATCAGAATTACTGTTTGTTTATTGTTAATTTTTGCAAGTATCTCTTTATTGTCTTTAAGTACACATACTATGACAATCTTACAATTCATTGTTTACATTGCATGTTAATTGGGGGATGGGACGCAGCCCAATAATCTTAACCTAATTTGCTTAAACTATGGAGGAGAGAGAGCAAGGTAACATAGAAGGAGATAATATCCCACGACGAACTGTGGGTGCACTGTCAAGCTATGGCAGGGACACCACTATCCCAATGGCTCGGTAAATCCACTCACGTTGAAGTGAGCGTTGGGTGTGTGCTAACTAGCAGTACATCCCACAGAACCCAACATCTATCTCTCTCTTTCCCTCACCTCCGCGACAGCAGGGGCACTGGGCTTTGAAGCCATTCCTCAGCGATGGTAGTTGAGTACATTCAGTGCTGGACTACTCCTGCTGCCCTAATTTTTGCAAGTATGTGTACTATAGAACAAAATCTTTATGAATGAGTCGCGTGTGTAATTAGTATCAGAAAGTAAAGTATAGGTTCGGACCCGGGGAGCCAAGTTCGGGTTGCCTATCAATTTTACCTGACATTTCAGGTACGGATCTGATCTTTTGCAACCTGAAAGCAACTCTGTTCAGGAAATCCTCGACGTTGCATTTGGAGTCAGATAATCAAATATGAGAAGAGGAAAACGAAGGAGGATCAACTTCTCCCGCCATATGGAGGGCATTAGGGCATACCCTGCTTAACTCTGTTGAATCATATGGAGAGAATGTATTTTGCCAATTTCTTGCAATAATTGACGGAGGATGTCTTCCTACAAATGTTTAAAGGATTTCGGAGCAACTTTTGATTCATTCCTGAAAAGTCCCAGTTTCGATAATTTCATTGACTCCGGCGAAGTCAGCTACTCTGTGACTGTGGCCCGTGCAAGGAAGCAATGCTGACCCGACAGCAGAACTAACTGACGTTTAACGGAATCAGTAAGACCTGAAAAACGATATTGAGGATCGTCTGATACAGAAATTTCTAAAAAACTATGACAATTTAAGTGAATCGTATGAAACGAAAGTATAGGTCCTAAAAGACTTGAAACATGACACTGTTGGATTCGAGAAGCTGCTGCGGTCATAACCGCTAAAATTGGATGAAGTTTGGAATGCTGCGTGGGTTATGAAATTAAATTTTTGGGTCTGTTTTGTTTCTTAGGCATAACTTCTATAATTCCTGAATGATCGCTTTGATATATGTAAGTACCGGTAGATCCGCAATAACAATTTGCACAAACAATACATTTTACACTTCTGTAGCGTCGTTAGAATGACTTAGATAAAACTTTTTATGGTGACACGTTACGTATTGAGTCAAAACCCTATTGATTTTGAGGACCAGTTCATCAGTTTAACCTCAGGAAATTAAAAGCGACTTATAAACTCATTTCTAATCACATGCTAATGCATGTGTCTCTCTTTTTATGGACACTGTTGTTGTGTCGACGATATAGATACCGTTCAGGCCTTTAATACTTAATACGAACATATTAATCAGTAAGGAATTTAAGTCAACATTACGATAGAATTAATTTCTACAGTGACACCAGCAGTCCATTTTGAAGGACATCAAGGCATTCGATTGATCTCTTGTCTTGCTCTGGAGAAGTATATAAGCGGAATTACCGATATATGTACATACAATACTATTTCCTCAGGATGAAAGTGTTTGTCCCGGTTCTGTCCCGAATTATCGAGGGGTCACTCCCAGGAAACCTGTAATCCACAAACGCAATTACTCGAAAGAAGCAGTCCAAAGTCCGCTCTTGCACAGAGAAGACATTTTAATACGGTACTGACATGGATACTTGACCGCTAGTCCCAAAAACTTCGAAAATAGCAGCATGAAATTATGGAGTGTTACGAAGAAGTGACTGGATCCGGGGTCAGTTGGCGGGATGGGATGTTACCACGAAGTAACGGGATGCAAGATCAGTTGGCCGGGATGGGATCCTCTCTTCTAATTTGAGCGAGTGGATAGTGATAGCACAGCTTGTAGAAGGATAAGTTTACACGGTCGTATGCTAGTTTGGCATAAAACTGGAAACTCCCACCAAGCGCCGCAACATGTAACAATGAATTCAAGGGATGAATTGAATGAATATATTGTTAAGCACATCAGCGTGAAAATTAAAACCTTTAATTGATTTTGACAACCGACGTACCATTATAAATTATTAACATCAATAGTAATACTCAATTTTAGTTTCTGTACACACTAATTACTAATTAATTTTAAATTGGGCGTTTAAATTCTACAAAATATTTTCTATAGTATTGTATTGAAATTATTTTGCACAACTGCTCTAAACTACCTAATACAATTTCGACTTTTTCCTATCTAATTTTCTTTGCTTTGAATTTTCCACAAGCAGAGAATACACGAATTTATCTTTCAAGTAGCACTACTAATTCAAACAATTCAGCTAATGGATAATGTTGTTGGATAATGGAACTGCGTGTTAGTTGTTGCTCCATAACAAACACTTCCCAGAATTTCGAGACCCGCTGCCTTCAGTGTGATTACCGTATCAATCAGTAGCTTCGATAAAATAAACCCCGGAGCAGCTCCTCTAGAAGCAAAGCTGAAACCCGGCTGTACCTGAAAGATTAAAATGTGCAATCATTTAATAAGCATAATTTAAATAAAATATTTATTCTGTGCTTAAAACTAGTCTACAATATAAACTGAAATTAAATTAATCATTACCAGTTTTGAATCAAGTGATCTGAACGAAAATACAAGTGCATGATCACCTAGGTGGGTAACGGGCCTTTTCTTGTCAAAATATTCTTCCGTGTATTCTCGATAGTCAATGAATGCATGGAATTTCAGTTCAGCTTTCGAAAATTCGATACGCTCTCGAACTTTTATTTCGTCTTCACCTGTAATTACCAATAACGTCAGCAAGTTTTAGTTTTAATTATTGCTTTATGATTTCAAAGTAACTATACATAATTTTACTATAAAAACTATAACAATTACTATGATAACTATACATCACTTTTAAAATGGTAAGCGGAGCCAGGAACTCACAGCTGCACTAATTTACACAGTTGGTCCTGCATCACTTGACTCACATTGTAAAAGAAAAATTGGGTCCTCCGGGTTATCTTTGTCATGCTGATGCGCAATCCAGTGTTTTGATGAAGACAAACTGATTCGGGATTTTTCAGCAAAGTTTGAAATATTTCCTCGTCATTTATAACCTCTTTACTACCTTTTAATTTTTTGGATAAGGCTACGGCAGATATTTTGACTGGAGATTTGCGTTTTAAATTTCAATTATAAAATCTTGATAGCGTAGCATCTTCAAATTTTATAGGAACGGCATCGCGTTGGAAAGTCCAGTATTGTCTAATTCGGTTGGGGACTTTTTCCCGTTTATCAATCAATCACACTCAATCAACACATAACAGATTTATTAAAATCAAAGGGAATTTCCCGTTTCGGAATGTTCAGAATCCACATTCCCCAGTCTGCTGATTTTGGTGCCTTGAAAAGATGAGATTTGTGACCTTTCTATCCAGAAGAACAGTCCACAAGAAACACCCAACCATTATGTGTGAACTTAATTGTCATTTAAAGTCACTGACACAAAAGATTTAAAATAATTACATAAATTTTATTAAGTACATTCACTAGTCCAATGTCCATCACATGTAATCAATTCAACTCTGAATTCATTGTTACACGTAGCGGCAACTGGTGCATGTTTCCAGTTTTATGCCAAACTTTTAGGTTCGCGCCAACGGGACTGTATAAACTTATCCTTCTACAAGCTGTGGTGATAGTAACCAGTAACCACACCCTCTATGAAGTGGTCACTAATTTATAAGGATTTAGATTAAAGCATTATACGGTAGCAAAGGCGGTGACCTCGTCACGGGCAGCCATCCACCACCAAGACGGCCTATTCTTTCAAATTAGAAGAGAAATTATTGTTTTAAAATGTTCCTAAAATAAATTATTGGATATTAAAGCATTATACAACAGCAATACGTAAGTGCAGGTACAGTTGATAGTGCAAATGAAAGTGACATACATAATTATCCTGTGCTCAGGTTTTTAGAATTAAAATTAGAGCAATTATTATGCTACTCCGAAATTTAAATACGAAAAGGGGTCTACGTAGTTGTACACGACTGATTGTTACAGAATTCAATCAGAAAATTATATTCGCAGAGGTTTTAACAATAGGGCGAAAGGGGAAACAATGTTTCTTCCCCGAGTTACTTACACTAACTTCAAATGAAGGAGAATATCAATTTCTCTTACGAAGAAGGCAATTTCCTGTTAAATTAAACTTCTCCATAACCATGAACAAGTCGCAGGGTCAAAGTGTTAGTAAATTAGGCATTTGGTTATCAAAGCCAGTTTTTACTCATGACTAAACTATATGTAGCATTTTCTAGAACCACTTCTCAAAAACATGTGAAAGTATTTGTTGACAAAAATGTGGATCAAGGAGAACTACGGGGTGAAAGGAATGTAATATACAATTAATTGTGTGTACACCGAAATATAATTTATTATAGTTTTTCATTTTAACCTACGTTAGTCTACAATTTTACTACACCACTGTGCAGCTAGCTATTACATACAACTATTTACTGCCTTCCATATTTACAATTGTCTCACTCAATTGCTGGCTGTGGAGTGCTCGTATATAATATATAATATTATAGAATTAAATCGAAGTATTTGACTCAGGATTTAAATCCGCAGTTTTCCAATATCCCGTTCCTGATTGTAATAATCCTATATTATTATTTGCAATGTAGATACTACACAATCAATTATGCTTGCTGCAGTAGTTGTTGTTTCCAGTTAAACAAAATAAGTATTTGAATGTATTTTCACAGACACGTGGGCATTTACGACTATACAATTTCGCAACAAACAAATATTTATAAATTTATGATTTTTGATAAATATTTACAACGACTATGACTATAAATAATATATACTAATTTAAAAAATACAACATGTATATATTCAGACACAATTTTCAATACTGCATTTGGCGTAAAACTAGCAAAAACTTAAAAGAAGAATTCCAACAAAGCCAGTTTAACTGTTTAGCCAATTTATTTGTTGTACAAAGCTTTTTCATTAAAAATTAAAATTTCTTTACGGAAAATCTACTTACTTTGTTCTATGCGATGACTGTTCCCACTGACGAGGGAAAATTATTGTATTACGCACCATATGCTTTCTTAGCTTTCCCCATGGCGTGATCGAAAGAATTGACAGGCTCAAAATAATAATCTTTATCGAGCAACTCACTTTTCAGAGGGGAAATGTAAATGTCATTATCCGTAATGGAAAACGACATAAAAGTTTGCCGACACTTTTTCATTTTGATTTCAGCCTCCGGAATTATCACTCTGTGTGGCTACAAAATAAAAATCGTGGATCAAAATTTTATTCTTATATGTAAACTTAGTGATCTTTACAAAATGAGTCGTTGCATTCACCGTTGCGACGAAGTATCCGCATGTCCACTTCTCCAAGAGGTCTCCACTATTTACCACAATTGTACCCGGGATCGGAGTGACAGGGAGCCACTCCGTATTTGACCCTTGGACCTTCCAAAACTAAACTTTAGTAATCCTTATTATTATCGAGCTATACCTGTCCGTTTATTTAAAGCTCCGCGCGCTGCGCACTATTTAGACATACAAGTCTCCACGACAGGGCTTGATTCGTAAGCCGTTTATCTTTTAATTTCTACTCTCACATTACCACATCTCCAAGTAATTATCCCTGTGAACGACAGGGCTTTTACTAGTTTTAATATATTTTAACATTTTTAATTTTGTAATTTACCTCCAGGCCACCAATATCATCTTGGAACAACAACGTCAGAAGACCATAGTCTGTATGCGGCGCACAGCGAATGTCTCCTGCAATGGCATCATCTCTAATCGGGGGATAGTACGCTGTTCGTGCAGTGTTCAAACTGGGAATCGTCCGATCGATACAGTTTCTTGCACCATCATTAATCACGTTCACATTTTCTAACTTGATTGACATAGCTAACAACTTAAACAACTTTGCTTGAAATTTCCAGCAAGCTGCTTCTAGTGACTCAGTTGCTTCCTTAAACATCGGAACTTCTTCCGGGTAGAAGCGATCACGTCCACAAATATCAAAGGTCTCTTTTAGCTCCCTGTTCTTCTCATCATTTAAACTGCAACTCCGAACATACGATTCAAAATGTTACAATCTAATTTATCTATGCATTTATAGCTGTGAAAAATTAAAAACCTTTGAGCTTCAACTAAAAAGAATGAACCATTACCGTTCTTGTCCGACAGCGGAGTAACCATGATAATTTTTTACCAAGTCTTCTTTGCAGTACTTCATTTTGATTGCAGCTGGGAGCTCAAAGAATGTTTGACTTTCTGCAAATGCAGCAGAAACCTGTAAAAAAGGCGCATATAAAAGTGTATTTGGAAGTTGGGTCCGCTGTAAATGTGGTATCAATCACACACAAGGTTCCATTAATTATTTTTACTTACCATTTCTTCTGGGATCCCATGATTAGTCAAGTAGGCACAACCATTATTTTCATGAAGCGCCAGGCCAAATTTATTTGCTATCTCTTGTATTTCAGGATCCTCCTGGTCGATGGGGTCTATTTTGAACAAATTGTTAATATCTATCACAGGAATGTTTCTATCCATGATATCCGCAAGATCGAAACGAAGTATTAAAATAAAAGTTGAGTCCCCAGACTAGAATGTTATGACACCCACGGTACTAGTTAATGACAAACGAAACTTGAAGACGTAGAGTATTCTAGAAGCTACATATATCAATTAAACGCAAAATATTCTGCATGCAGATTCGCTGAAAGCAAGGTGGGTAATATTTCAATGGAATATTTCCGTACGTGATTTTGTCTGCAAGTAAGTAGATAATTTTGCTTTTAATCGACAGAACATCTAGAGCAGTTGGTCCCGTCGTCCACAAATCTACTTATTAGTACAGTTGAGGGTTACTCATAATGTACCTTATTTTATCCGAGCAAACGAATATTTAAGAGTCGAGCTAATGGTAGAGATCATTAGTGTACTATCACTCAACCGCATGAAAGCATAGTAAGGAAGGAACGTAGAAATAAGCATGACATTTTGTACAATAAAGGTACTTTGTGCGTTTACATTTGATACATTTTTACATTGAGCATTGTAATTTCCAAAGGTATGACAATTTCAAGGTCATTACGTCCGACAAGCCAAATGAATGCGACTAATTGTAAGTGCTCTCATAAAGGCAAAGGAGAGCCAGCTTTAGTATTACTTAGCTAATTTGTTGTGTGTTTTGTGTGGAAGCTTAAGCCGGATTAAAATTAGGACCTATAGCTTTATAATCGGGACCTGCAGCATTCGAGGAGTCTACATACATACACTTATGTGTGTACATGTAAGTTCCTGTGAATGACGTTCAGAATTCATGTGTATGCATACTCTCTGAAAAATTGTAGATTCAGAGTAATTAACAGCAAAATAGAATTAAGTCTAAAACGAGGCATCAATTACTGTGAGATTCGGCAGAGAAAATTTTAAGGTAATAAATGTAAAAAATATATGTACACACACCGTAGTCGGACATAACCCCGCGGGTGGTAATATGAGCGATTGTTGACATGCTCTTTAAACGAATGAAATGCGAACAAGGAACAACAAACAGCATTGTATCAAGTTCAAAAACCAAAGTTTTTATTTTATTAATGGACTATATCCATCAATTTCCAAATATGGTTAAAATGATGGCTCCTATAGTAGTTTGACACGACAAAATATTAGTTCAAAATTATTCTGAACAATATAGGTATTTAGGTATATTGTAAGGTATACATACATAGTTGTAAGAAGTGTAGTTGTAAGAAGTGATTTTAGTCATGTAATAAAATTGTTATTAGTGTTAAAGGTCAGCTCTAGCTGCGTCTAGAGCAGAGTAAAGAATCCCTGACGAGGGACTTCTCACGCTCCACTTTTGGACGCGTCTCATCTTATGAAATGATGTAATGATGTATGAATCACACACGACAGTGTTAAAGTGTGTGCAAATTTTATTTGCGAACTTCAGTCTTAGACTGAGAGTTATTCCTTTCTGTTTGATTTTTAGAATCCTCTGAGATTCCCCTTTTGTTCTATTTTTAAGTTTCTGAAGTTATTGTTGAAGTAATTATCATTTCGTTTTCAGTTTCATTTTGAATAAACAATCAGCCTTCGGGTTGTTTCATTCAATAATTGTCTGGATTACATTTGAGACTTTTATTAATTGTTTTCATCCAATTAATTACATTTTTAGCACGATTCATAGTTATTCAAGTTTGGAAAGTTACTCAAATGGAGTGACCTCATCTTGACCTTAATATGGTGGCCCATGTCAAAGACTTTTCACCCGTTTGCCCGTGAATAAGTCACCCGAATAGCTCTCAGATTAGGCTCCCCGGGTTAAAAGCGCAATAATTAAGCAATAAGTTTGAGATTTTGGCATTCATTTGAGATTGAATTTTAACACGAGGTTTGTCTAACGGTTGATTTTATTCCCGTCTCGAGAAATTTTTTTTAAGGACTTGTAGATTGCAACTACTGAAGTCAGGTGGCCCAAGTGGCGACAACAGCTGTCTTGGACTACCCCCGATTCTACTCTCCTGGCCCACGGAGGTTCCGAGGATTGAGTCATACTAAGCAGAGGATTTGCCTGCCCGTACAAGATTTTGCAGAGGATTTGCCTGCCTTACTGGATTTTTGCAGAGGACCTTTACCTGCTTTCAAGTTTTCCACAGAAGATTTTCCTGTGTGTGTTGTTTTGACAGAGTGATTTTCCTGTCCAAGTGTTTAAATGATTTATTATTTTGGTCATATCAAGACTTACTGATGTTTTACTGGAAAAAGGTACGTAAATAATTATGGTTTTTTATGTCTGGCTCAAAACAGCCTCCAAAGAAACCCCTTGCATCTCAGTCATCAATTTCACCTCCGCCTCAAGGGCGTTCAACTCGTTCAAATTCTAACCCTGACATTTTAGATAAAGATCAATTAGCTAAGGTTTTAAAGGCTGCTCGTAAGCGCCAACCTGTAACTACAGTTTCAAGTAGCACAGCTCAGACTCCTCCGACTACTACAACTGTTCCATTAATTCCACCCCTTAAAGCCAAAACTACTAAACCTACCCCTAGTGCTAGTTTTACTCAAAGTGCTTCGCAGAAAAATGCAAAACGTGCTTCTCGTAAATTTAAGATCCCACCTCCGGTAATAAATTTATGTGATTTATTTCAAGAACCTAGTGGTTATTTTTCAACAGTTTATTATCATACGAATAAGATGGCGACGACAGTTCCGCCTACGATTGTGATTCAAACCCCTCCAGCGAATTCTTTTCTTAATTTTAAGAAGACAAATCAGTTTGATCCAGCCAATCATGATGTTTTTGATTTTATTATGGATTTGGAGAGGACCATCGGTTTACTTAAATGGGATTGGGCGGAATTACAAAATAATCTTCCCAATTTATTATTGCCTGACCCATATCTTTGGTTACAAGGTGAAATTCGACGCACAGGTTCCACTGTAGTAGATATTCCCACTATGTATACAGCTCTTCGAGAGAGATACGGTAAAAGCCGTCAAGTTTATTTGCACCAACTTAAATCAAAAGTTCAGGTAGAAAAAGAGTCATGTGCAAAATTTTTGTATGCTATGGATACACTTTGTTCCCGTTATGATGCAAACATGCCCGTCACTGATAGAGTGGCTTGGGGCATTTCGGGACTACTCCCAAAATACGCCCAAGCTACTAGCGGCTTGAGTTTTACTAGTATCGCAGCCCTTGTTAGATTTTGCGAACATCGTGAATTTCAACAAGAAGCTACTCCCATTCCCGATACTACTGCTAAATTATTAGCTTTAGAAGAACAAATCAAAAAGTTAACTACATCTGATGCCCCACATGCTCAAGTTAACGCATTAAATGGTAACCTACCTGCTCAACGTAATAATAATCGTCGCGGACGAGGCGGTGGCAGAAATAATAATAATGGTGCTCCTCGTAATAATAATAATCAAAATAATGGTAATAATAATAATCCCAACCCTGCTCGTGGGCTCCAATGCTATAATTGCAACAAATTTGGTCATTTTGCTCGCGACTGCCGGTCGGGAAATGGGCAGAGGGGACCCAACATTCAGCACCAGGGTCCCCAAAACAATCAAAATCGACAACAATTCCAGAACCGCAACAATGGCCAACGGAATTACCAAAACAACAATTTCCGCCGCAACAACAATTACAATCCCAACAATCGCCAAAATGTTCAAAGAGTGGAACTTGCTTTTGCGCCTCCTCAACAGGCTGCAGTTCCCCAGCAGGTTCAAGCAAATCCCACTCTACAGTCATACCCACAGATTACTTACCCTCTGTAAATGTTTTAAGTGCTACACATTGCCCCTACATCATGTGCTATTTTACCTCAGTGACAATTGATGCTTTAGTTGATACTGGTGCTACACATACTTTAATTTTACGAAGTGCAGTGCCAGCTGAGAGTAAAATTTTGCCAGGCCCTCCCTGTCATATTATGACCGCTGACAAAACCAAACTTAAAACTTCCAGTGTAGTAACTTTGTGTTTTAAATTAGATAATATTAATTATACGCCTACAGCTCATGTGTTGGATACTCTCACCCCCTCATTCATTTTAGGGTGTGCATTTCTCAAACAATACACATTGGTTGTAGATGTTAGTCGTAGCATTATGTATAATTCACAAGTGACCCATTATCTTCGTAGTCATGCATACAATGAAGTGTGCTCAGTGGAATGTGGATGTTCATTACCAGTGAAGTCCTTGTTTACCATTAACCTTCCCCCTCGACGTCAAATGTACATTCCAACCACAGATATGAATTCCACTCATTCATGTGCGTTCATTCCCAGCCCTACAGTAGAAAAACAACTTCAAGTTATTTTTCCCCCTGTCATCAACCATAGTAAAAATGTTTTATTGGCTTCCAATGTGTCTCGCTCTCCTCAACTTATTGTTGCGGGCACAATTTTAGGTTACTCACAACGGTATGAGTTTGTTCAAGCCCTCTCTTCTGTCCCTGTTATTCCCTCCGAAATTAAACCATTGACTACTGAACAACTTTCAGTTATCAATATTAATTCTCAGCTTACCCCAGACCAGCGTCATGCTATTATTCAACTTTTAAATCGGTATTCTTATCTTTTTGCATGGAGCATTAATGATTTACAGGCTTGCATTCTCCCTCCTATGCGTATACAGTTGAACTCGGATATTCCAGTTCAGTCTAAACCGTATAGATTAAGCCCCCTTGAACGTGAAATATTAAAAAGTGAACTTGACAAACTCATACAGGCTAATATTATAGTCCCGTGTGAGTCTTCCAATTATTCAACCCCAGTGTTTTTAGTACGACAAAAATTAAATAAATGGAGATTAGTGTGTGATTTTACCAAATTGAACAAAATCACTAAAGATGAGTTATTTCCTCTCCCCCGCATTGATGATTTACTTTTCCAGCTCCGACATGCCAAATATTTTTCCCCCTTGGATTTATTTAGCGGCTATTATCAGGCTCTGATTCATCCTGATGATAGGCATTTATGTGCTATTATTACAGAATTTGGTATATATATGTATCTCCGCGTTTGTTTCGGTCTCAAAAATGCTCCGGCTTATTTCCAAAAGTTAGCTATAGCAACTTTGGGACGCTTACGCTATACACATGCTGTATCATATATAGATGATATAATTCCATACAGTCGGGATTTTCCTTCTCATTTAGTCGCCCTTGAATTAGTTTTTCAAGCTTTATCCCGAGTTAATTTTCGACTCAGTCCATGGAAATGTAATTTTGCTATGCAAGAACATATTATTTTCGGATTTTATTTGACCCAACAAGGATTAACAACGGAACCGGCTAAAGTGGCTGCTATAATGCGCCAGCCGAAGCCCAATAATTTAGATACTCTTAGAAAATTTTTGGGCACTATAGGTTATTACCGAAGATTTATTTTAGGTTTTGCTCAGATTGCAGCTCCATTGCAGAGCTTACTCAAAAAACATTCTTTGTACCATTGGTCCAAGGATTGTGATGAGTCTTTTGAAAATCTCAAACAGGCAGTGTGTAAAGCCCCTGTGTTGAGACATTATGATGAGAATCGTCCATGTTTATTGTACACGGATGCGAGCAACCTTGCAATTGCAGGGATTCTCCACCAACAGTTTGAGGATGGCGAGCATCCCGTTTATTATGTCTCTCGTGCACTCACTCCTACGGAGAAAAATTGGAGTGTCACTGAGAAAGAGTGTCTTGCTGTTGTATTTTCCACGAAAAAGTTACGTGAATTTTTATTTTTAAAGCCTTTTACAATTGTTACTGACCATCATGCATTATGCTTTTTAAAGTGTCAGCGTGACCCTACTGCTAGACTTACAAAAATGTCTATAATATTACAGGAATATAGGTATGTGATACGTTATAAAAAAGGCTCTCTCCACAGGAATGTGGATGGCGTCTCCCGTTGTCCATATGCCCTGTCTAGTGATACACAATCTGAGGAGGATTTGATTTTACCCGGTTTTAACTCCTCTCTCATTACTCCTTTTGATCCGTTAATTAATCCTGACGACTTGAAACATGCTCAAGCAATTGATCCTGTTTTGCAGCGATTATTAACGAAAAAGCGCTCAAAAGTTACTTCCAACAGTGATGGTGTATATTTCATTCAGTTTAATCCTAGGCAACCCAATTTACTTTTAGTACCTAAGGCTTTGATTCCCACATTATTACATAATGCCCATAATCATCCCTTAGCAGGTCATCTTAGTTTTCGTAGATGTTTGGCAAGGATTCGTCCCTATTATTGGTGGCGATCCATGACCGCGGACACTTTTAAGCATTGCTCACAATGCCCCGAGTGCCAAAGTCGCCAACATCAGACTCGTCTACGAATGGACAGTCTTAAAATAATTCCCATAAAAATCCCCGCTAGTACTTACGCGATGGATTTATTAGGCCCCTTTAAAGAAACTCCTAGAGGTAATAAATATGTGTTAGTTTTAACTGACTTGTTTACTAAATGGGTTCATGTTTCATTGCTTCCTGTCAAAGATGCTGCGAATGTTTCCATGCATCTCGAACAATTTATTTTAACTTTTCCAGGCATGTCCACATTAATTTCTGATGGTGCCGCTGAATTTAAGTCGGCAGTTGTGCAAAAGTTAACACAACAGTTTAACATTACTCATAATTTTAGTGTGCCCTTTCACCCCCGGTCTCATGGAGCCGTGGAAAGAGTGAACCAAACTTTAGCAATAATGCTTAGTAAGTTTGTTTCAGATAATCAAGGTAATTGGGACGTGTATGTTCCATATGTAATTGCTGCTTACAATACCAGTGAGCATTCAGTTACAAAAATTTCCCCTTTCCAAGCATTTTTCGGGCGCCAGCCTCCAGCTCCCATGCTAAACTCGATCCCTAATTCCCTTTTAAGTATTACTCAGTTGAGCCCGAATCAAGTAAAAATTATGCATCAGCGAATTGCTCAATTAATTCGCAAAGCTCAGATTCAGGCCAAGGAAAAATTTGATGCGCAATACAGACCCTTTAATATAAGGTTGGTTCCCACGTTAGATTTTACTTACCACAGCGTAAAGTTGGTCTTTCCGATAAATTACTCTGTAGGTGGATAGGCCCCTATACAATTGTAAGTATAGATAAGAACAATAATGCTGAGCTAGTTTTAACATTCCCTTCTCAAAGGTTGCGACCTAATGTCCGGTGTCATCTTTCACAGCTCAAGCTTATAAGTTTAGATTTAGGTAATGGTATAATACACCCTGAGTATGTATACACAAGTGATGACCAAGATGAGTTTAACTCTTGGCTCCGTCATTTTCACTCCTCCGACTCTCCTGACATTTCCACTCCATCATCATCTTCTGAAAGTGCGACTCGTGTTCCAGTTTTATCCAAAGTTTCGTCTCCATCTAAACTCCCACTTCCGGTGCGAAAATCTCAGCGATTGATTGATAAAGCCAAACGTGTATAAATTTTTGCTATACATACTTTAGTTGCCCTACTGCGTCGTTTTACACATGCATCGTCATGAATTCTTCATCCCCCAACTCTCCAGCACCCCCGCAATATCCGACTCTCCAAGGCCAACTGACTCCTATGACTACGCTGGGAGTCAGGCCAATTTTCAAATTAGGAGAGAACCCTTGGTCGCAGTTAGCTTCGGTTACACTCCCTACGCCCTCCAATATCCCAGTTTATTGTCCGGTGGCCGAGTGTATTGTAAAAATTTTTCCCCTTCAGTTTTCGGATGCAACTGGACAAGTCATTGCTGCAACGGATTGTTCAGTTCCCATCTACTCCAGAATTTTTCGTCACGTCGCCCTGGGACTTGTGTTACCCAGTGCTGTGCCCTTGCTCATAGATCAATTGAGAGGTGCTTATTGTGCGGCAGCGTACCGCCAGGCTATAACATGGAAACAATTGTTACATCAAATGAGGGATTCTCCAGCGGAATTCGTTCTGTCCACTCCCGTGATTTTAGTGGACCCTCAAATCCACATCGAAGTTTTTACCCAGTCAACACTCGAGCATCTCAAGGCAGTTCCGAAACAACGGAAGTTGCTCCCTACCTCGAGTCCTTTAACAAATGCGAAGTATCATTGCCACAGTCGCCCGCCTATTCAAATGTCAGCTCCGAGTCACTCGCGAGCTCAGTTTTTAGTAGTTCCGCCAGAGATTCACCCCACCCCGGTACCTCCGGCGTGTCAAGATTTTTCCACCCCAAAGGTGACTCACCCCCAGTGTCAGTTCAAAAACCTGTCATTAATCCGACCCGCTCAAAGCGATCCAATTCGCGTGCGGAACGAGTCTCCTGCATATCGCCTTCCCTCCTTCGAAGTGCTCCGTTCGGGACTTCCGTCCACGACAGTTTCTTCCACAACGAGCATGATGAGCCGGCCTCCGCTCTCCTCGGAGAATCCGCCTCATCACCGGGAATCATCGTCCCACCTTCTGGGGACTCCTCAGATGACTCAGTCACATATGTCTCAACAGTTCCTGCTAAACGACAGAGGAGAATTTGTGGCCTCTCCACAAAGTTCACCACGCTCTGTGTTTTCTTCCTCATCTGCTCCGGCGGAGCGGCCCCACTACCCCCGCCCGGAGGATGGAACAGCTTACCATCCCTCACACATGGATTCAGTCTCTCCAAAATGAACAAGTAACAGGCTCTTTCCAACCAAAAGTTGGTAATTCCTCCTCAAAGATGTTACTAGTGCGAGTGAAAGTGTTAATTTCAGCCCTAACGTGACCTTGTCTCCCATGGAACAAGCCATACAAGATTTCAAGCTACTCCAACTCATGATGATTGCCGACCCTAAAACTTTCAACCTTGAAGACGTTGTAAAGTCCACCAAAGTTACACCAGCCCCTCCGACTGCACAAGAGCAGTCTTCGAAACTTCCAGTCATCCCTGCCGTCATTCCAACCCCCCAATTTGAAGTTGGCCTCGGCACTGGTGATTATAATTTGGAATTCAGAATTTTCTCCATAACTGGTATTGTTTTCTTTACTCTTTTTGGTTTACTTTTAATCATTTACGGTTGTTACCGTTACCGCCGCACTTCTTCGCGTCAACACGGACACCTCCAGCAGGCCGTCTTCGTGTCAACTCCTGAAGAAAATAACAACGCCCAGCATCCTGCTCCCGTTGTTACCTTCCCCCGTGCTTATTGACTTTCATCAATAAAGTGCTTGTGTATATAAAAGTGTGGTGTTAAAAATATTTTTAGTCCGTGCTTTTGGTACTTACAATTATGAAATTATTCAAATTGTCATAGTTTTAAGTGGCTTCTATTTGTGAAGCAAACTTGATAATGCCTTCCTTGTAAATTATCAAGTGTAATTATAGATGAAAAATACAAAACCAATCTTTTGTCTCTCTTTTCTCTTGCTGTAACTATCTACTCTATCCTTTTCAGGATTGTACTTACCAGTACTTATCATGGTATAATTTTTGACATAATTTTGGTCATTTATATTTTATTCATGATAAAATTGTTCACATTTTGAGGACAAAATGTTTTTCCCGGACCCCGGGATGTAAGGTATACATACATAGTTGTAAGAAGTGTAGTTGTAAGAAGTGATTTTAGTCATGTAATAAAATTGTTATTAGTGTTAAAGGTCAGCTCTAGCTGCGTCTAGAGCAGAGTAAAGAATCCCTGACGAGGGACTTCTCACGCTCCACTTTTGGACGCGTCTCATCTTATGAAATGATGTAATGATGTATGAATCACACACGACAGTGTTAAAGTGTGTGCAAATTTTATTTGCGAACTTCAGTCTTAGACTGAGAGTTATTCCTTTCTGTTTGATTTTTAGAATCCTCTGAGATTCCCCTTTTGTTCTATTTTTAAGTTTCTGAAGTTATTGTTGAAGTAATTATCATTTCGTTTTCAGTTTCATTTTGAATAAACAATCAGCCTTCGGGTTGTTTCATTCAATAATTGTCTGGATTACATTTGAGACTTTTATTAATTGTTTTCATCCAATTAATTACATTTTTAGCACGATTCATAGTTATTCAAGTTTGGAAAGTTACTCAAATGGAGTGACCTCATCTTGACCTTAATAATATTTACACATTGGAGTGCAACTATTGCATTTGTTCAACATAATGCATTCTACAGTTTTATCTAAATCTCTAAATACACTTACCATGTCATGTAAATTACCATAAACTGGAAAGAATCCCTTCAAAGTTCTAAGCTGAAGTTATATTATTTGAAGTATTTACCTGAGATTTTGTATCAACCAGCACACTTATATTGAACTGGATAAGGATAATGAAGTAGGCGATGACTTGGCTTATTATCTAGAACGATTCAAAGACATGTCACATCAAATTGACTGTGCATACAAGAAATATAAAAATACTTTATTGACATTGCTGTCTCAGGTCTTACCGCTAGCATAAACTTTTTGTTCACTGTTATGACTCCATATGTAACAGTCGTTGGTTGATTCGTTATTAGCGTATATAAAAATTTCAGCTGAAATAAGTTCAAAGTGCATCAGTAAATAATTTAATTGACTCCAGACTCTCACAAAAGTAATTAGATATTCATCCTTGGATCATTTATATTCAAATGCAAAGAGTGAAAGAATGTTTTTAGTACCTCATTTTTAACGAATATACTTTTACAGGCGGAAATTTTTGGAACTAAAATCTGCGCAAGTAATTTTTCCTGGTAAAAAAGAAACAGTAAATAATGTTAGTTCATCCTTTAATGCACAAAGCCCGTATTTAATAGATATGTTAATTCACAAAAACTGGAAACAAAAGGGACTTTACAGTAGTGACTGAAATTCATTACTTCGTTCTGAACACCTTCAGCTGCAGCGCATTTGTTGTAAATTCTTACAAACATGAAAATAGAGTACAAAACATATGTCCTAGTAACGTCAGATGTATCTGGGTCAAAATCCGTGCCCAGACATTGAATAATGAGAAAAATACATATCGTTAGGCACACGGTTTGAAGGAACAACGAAGTCAGTTGGTGGACTTCGTACGATCTGCACAGCAGTTCATGTTGCTTGCGAATTTGAAGCCATAAATTCGTCCATCTTCGGATAATGTCACAGGTCATGGTTTCATTGGGGAACTCTTTGACCCTGTCTTTAATCTGTTAGATTTAATAATATCTCGTTAAATTTGTAACGAGCGTAAATAATTCTATTATCAGAAATGGCAAGTTTACGTACCAAGCAAAAAGTCTTCTCGATTGCTTTGAAATGAAGATTTACCATTGCATCTTGTAAGAGAGGTAGGAAAGTCATTGTAATAGCCAATGATATTGACAAAATTATTCCCAGTTCGGGTATCCACATCATGTTTTCAGTACGGTATGTACAGATAGCACAAATGGTTGGTATACTCGCCAAAGCAACGGAACGAACCCAATATTTATTTAATTTAAAATCCAAGGGACGAAACCCAGTTTCATATTCGGACTGAAAATCTCTCCATCCATTCAAATGCTTAACAACACCAGGTAAGCTGAACCATGGGCAAATAAAATCCACGATGAGGCTCATTGCTTGCAAAACGAAGTAAGATTTTGCGACCTGCTGGACAATCCCCGTTGATTTTGAGAACAAAGCTTGAGATTTTGAAGTCTGTGGTCTGAAGCTGCAATTCATATAAATATCATTTCTTTTAGTTAAGTGCATAGATGAAATGTCAAAGTAACTATTTTGGAAGGAAATACAATTTTACAAGTAGGAAAACCATGTTGTCCATGATCCTGTATGGGCAATTGTGACGGTCCAAACGGTTACATAATAGAAGGTCAGAGTAAGACAATAAAAGAAGTGAAATGAACGCCAGGAATAGTGGTAGCTTTGACTTGAATTATTTTTAGTAATTGGAAGTTTCCCGAAACTTCGAAGAATTATCAAAGCAGGCCACAACTCATCTGCAATTTTGTTAAGGCTATACTTGACCTCTAGTGAATTTTTTGGCGGGATCTGTGTTAGTGATTTGGAGTATACGAAAATCATTTTTAACGAAAGGATGGATTCTACATTCTACCTATTGAAAATTTTGATGAAAATTTTGTACATCTTGGTTTAACGAACTCAATTCTGACCTGGATTCTTGAACACTGAAAACACTAATAATTATTATTACAATATTTAAGTAATTACATACAACATAGCAAATGATTAAGTTAAAATGTGTAAAGAGCAGATTAATCTAACCAAAATTTACACCATTGTAGATATAGTACTCCACACCTAATTTTATTAATATTTTAACAGGGTCTTGTTGTAGGCATCAATGGAAAACGATTCTTTCCAATTCTATTGTTCTATAGACTTAAAGGTGTGCACTCTCTAAATCAGCCAAGTGAAATGGCCGGGCTTAAGTCAGACTGCCTCTGCGCCATTACTGTATTATACATGTATGTATGTATGTAAGTTGCCAATTTTATTCATGAGCATTGACTCAGAAAGATAAATTCGATGAGTAATTACTTAATTTGTTTTAAGGTACATTTCACCCTGAAAGAATGGAAAACGGTAGAATAGCGTATCGAGTGTTCCATTTTTAGGTCCTGAGTCCGTAAGTTTTAATCTAAAAAGATGATTTTAGGCTCAAACTAATGCCCATGATATTTGCTATAAAGGTTGCATTTTGAACATTTTTTATGAACGGCAGACTGTCCACGAAAAAATGGCAAAATCAGAAACTCCTTTTCCGCATCTTGGATCCTGAAGATGAATTTTACCAAACTTGCTCCCTGTTTTTAAGGATCATGTTCACAATTCTCAGTGTAGAAACCTGTTGGATAGTTCTACGGAAAGCTCATAAAGTTTCTGTAAGTCAAAATAAATTTCAGAAAAAGTTTTAACTGTCAACACAAATTTGTATGCCAGCATGCCGACAATATAAAAATATCAGTCTTTGCTTCACATTCTTCAGAATTGCGATCTCAAGTTTTGAATTAGGTGAATGAAGCAGTTTTTGAGAAATCTGGAACAAAATTTGCTTCAATATGAATCACGTATTTTGTGCGCCATCCCTCATAAGGGACTCGAATCCTTTTGTTAAATGTCTGTAGCTAATTGTAATAATTGTTCTTGTGTCGATTGATGGCATACATACTTTATCATTACAAGTATTCTGATCATTAATGAAGCAGTTGAAAAGTGAAATTCCATTTACAACAAGTTCGTGCACACATAGTGTTTTAGAAATCTCAACAGTTTTATCCCTACCCCAGCGGGTGACTTGATGTACTGTCCCTTAGAGATTTTATGAAACTGTTCCAACTCGTCGTCTTTGTGGTTCTGACCAACTCTTTTACTACAATTCGTCTGCCAACTTGAATTGACCCCTTCATTTTTTGCATCAAATTTTAAAATTTAAAATTTTGAATGGCATTACAAAATTTTATATTTACAGGGCCCACCTGCCAAAATAATAATTAAGATTACTAAACTCCATAACATCATATAAATTGACCTCCAACGGGTAATGTAGATGTTAGAGAGCCAGAGTATAGATTCCTCACGTCTTATTACTTATATGCTGCCACAATTTAAAAAGTTATTGTTCTATAGGCATGTAAACTCACTACAAATGACTAATTAAGTCATAATAGTCTGCCTTTGATTTTCAGTCTTTAAATAAAAATTCTAGTGAATTATCAATGAATGAATGAATTAATTGACTTTCACTTTTTTTATTCTCATAAATTGAATGGAATGAAATATTTCCATGCAAGCCTGGCATGATCGAAGTTTCAGTTTAACTTTTAACTTAAGCACATCCATCTCGACATTTATTGTAGACGCCTGGGACTGGTTATGGACTCCGTGAAAATTACTTCAGACAATCTGATTTGTGGCCTGTTTGAAGATAGGTCCTACAAAGGATGCATGCTTCAAGAATACATTCGCGATAGAGTGGACTCTTGGAAAGATGCAATAGCAATCGTAAGAAATTATCAAGCGTTAATTTTCCGTCCTAAACCGTTAGGGCTCTTTAACATCGAATGGTACAACACACACTCTGTCACAACAAGTCAGCAGACTTAAATAACTATTTTTCGTCCTTAGAAAAGCATGGAAACGGGAGTCACATACACTTACTCCGATGTTTTGGAAAACAGCAGGGCTTTTGCTTCGGCTTTGATAAAACAGGGATTCCAGAAGGGAGATGTAATTGCAGTAGTACTCCCCAACATCCCTGAGTACTCCTCCATCGTTTTTGGAATATGGGAAGCTGGGCTTACGGCTTCTCTCATGAATCCCCTGTACACATCTGGTAATGCCAACTGCTTCGATTAAGTATTACTCCTAAAACTTATAGGACATCACCTTCTTTTCCTTTTAACTTTCAGAGGAGATAAACTACCAACTGGATCTATGCCGAATAAAATCAGTTATTGTGAACGCCGACTCATTTAAAACGGTTCAATGTATAGATGGCGTAGAGAAGATAATAATGGTGGGTGAAACTCAGGACGGCTGTATTTCTACGTATCATGAGATGATCCTTACAGACACAAGAGATGTGACTTTTATGTCGGGATCATCCATCAATACCGAAACTGAGACTGCACTGCTGCTATTTTCAAGTGGAACCACTGGACTGCCAAAGGCAGTAATGTTAACCCATGAAAATATTTCTTCCAATGCAATCCAGTTTGCCAGTGCTTTACAAAGCGTTCAAAGTTTCCAACTTGGAAGGGATCAGGAACGTACAATAGCAGTGCTTCCTTTCTTCCATTCTTATGGATTCCAGGGTGGTATCGCCCATTCAATGCTCAAAGGGGTTCATGTTATGACTCTGACAAAATTTCAGCCAGAAATATTCGTCAACGCAGTTCGTCAGCACCGGCCTACATTTTTCGCATTGGTACCTACTGTGGTTTCTTTCCTTGTTTCCGATACAGTCACAAGCCAAGATCTGGAATCTACTCACACGGTGATCGTCGGGGGTGGCCCTACATCACCTGTTACAGTGGATAGTTTTAATAAGAAATTTAGAGCTTCGTTGTTAAGTGTGTATGGGCTGACTGAGTTGTCTCCTTTGAGCCATAGGTGTGTAAAGGAGAAGGCTGGATCTGTTGGATTACCAGCTCCAATGACTTACTCGAAAGTGGTTGATCCAGAGACTGGGAACTCGCTGAAAAAATATATGTATGGGGAAATTTGTGTGAAAGGTCCTCAGGTACTTCTCTTATCCATTTGGTACATTATATATATATATGTAAAGACTACATGTGTAAAATATGATGAATAGATCCTTAAGAATTAAAATTTTAAAGGTCATGAAAGGCTACTTCGACAATGAGGGCGCTACCAATGCCGTAATTGACCGAGAAGGTTGGTTCCACACTGGTGACTGGGGTTACTTTGATGAAGAGAACTATTTATTTATTGTTGATAGAATCAAGGACATTATAAAAGTAAAAGGCTTCCAGGTATCGCCCACAGAGATTGAAAACATGCTAAAGGAACATGCGAAAGTTGCAGATGTCGCTGTGATTGGTATACCGGATTTCTCAGCTGGAGAATTACCGCGTGCTTTCGTGGTTCCCCAAGATGGAGTAACTATAATGCCAGAAGAACTAATTGACTTCATTTCGGGACGCTTGGCAAATTTCAAACATCTTAAGGGTGGAATTGAATTTGTGGACAGTCTTCCAAGAAATCCGACTGGGAAAATCTTGAGAAAGGAATTATTCAAAAACCACATTAACAAACAATTCAAATAAGCCATTTCTCTGTTGATGTGATGCTCCACAACAAGCAACACCTAGCCTAAATATAAGAACTGTGGAAACTAGTTTCCTTTTCGGCAACGATCGGGGATTCTTCAAATCCCCGATCTTAGCTGGATGTCTATATATATAGACATCCAACTAAGATCGGGGATTTGAAGAAATTAATACATATGATTTTTTAAAATTTCGGTGCAATGGATAACCATTTAATAAATTGATGATTTTATCCTGTAGTAAACAGCTAATATTCAACAAATGACCTCGCTACTTTTTTCACTCAAATTGACTGCATTAATTTATTGTGTTTTATGCTATACTGCTAAACCCAAATAAAACTTTCTGTAATAAAATATCTTCGATTTGAAAACTTGACATACTGATTGTGCGACTCATGAACGCTAAGTTCTACTGTAGTAATTGCCTTTGAATTTTAAATCACCCGGAACGACTCTTCTCATCAACAATCTGGTTGACATTAAACTGGATGAGGATAACCAAGTAAGTAATAATGTGGCTGATCATCTGAAAGTAAATATACATTCATCTGATGTCTACAAAAAAAGTTTGTTAATGGTTGATTTTAACTTATAAATGAAAGTTCTTATTGTTAATTTTACCGACAATAGAAATCCTCTGTTGAAAGTTATTCCACCGTAAGTAACTGTAGTCGGCTGGTTGATTATCACATCATGGAGAAATTGAAGCTAAGACAAAACAAATGTAAATTAGAAATTATTACCAATATCTGAAAATCTGAATCCCAGTCAACAGTACTTTTAATTTTAATACGAAATCAACTCCATGCTAAAATGTTTTGTAACTTGCAGTTGTGCTATTATACAAATTCATACAAACCAATTTGTGCTACACATGTAATTATTTGATAGATATCTATAACATATAAAAATTAATTCCACTTAAACTTGTCCCCAATGAACTTAATTTTAATAAATTCAATTAAACCTCCGACTTGGTTAGCAAGTTATCGCAAACAACAATCTTTGGGATCAAATCTTGGGCCAGTAGCTTTTCCTTATGACAAAATCAATAGATATGGTTATTTTAAAATATTTGACATGATGTATAATAATTAATAAAAATTTCTTGAACTAACTGCATTCGTAAGTTTTTCCGCTGCCACGCATTTGCAATAAATTCTTGCAAAATTGATGAAAGAGTACAAAAAACACACTGCAGCTATTGTTGTTGTCTCAGGACCCAATTCACTTGTGAGACATTGCATTACAAGAAAAATGTACATTGTCAGGAGGATTATGGCAAGAAATGTCCAAACAAGCTGATGAGTCGCTTTGGATTTACAGATTCGTTTGTTTTGTTCACGAAGCAATAGCACCAAGTTCGTCCAGCCACGGGCGATATTACTTGTAACATCATCATTTGGGAAGTCTCTAACTCGATTTCTAATCTACGAAAATTAAACCTCGCCAATTAAAATCAACAACTTTAGAATTACTACATATTTAGATATCAAAAATCGCAAGATTGTAATACCAAATGAAAACTTTGTTCAACTGCTTTATAATGAAGATTCAGCATCACATCTTCCATAAAAGATACGAAAGTCATTGACAAAGCCAGGCAAGTTCCTATAAATGTGTTCACAATTGGATCCCACGCCAATTGCTCACCAGTGAAAATAATAATTCCCAGAGCGCTGGGAACGGTAGCCCAAATTATGAAACGAGTCCGTGACCTTCGTAAGCTGAATTCCAAGGGGTAAAATTCATGATCACAAATACCATTCTCAAAGTAAGACTGAAATTCACTCCAGCGATTTAATATCTCCAAGTTTTGTGGTAAATTTATCCAAGGTAGCGTAAAATCTACTATGTAGCTAAAAGGTTGAACAATGAAGTAACTTTTTGCAATCAGGGAAATAACGGAACTAGAAGAGGCCAAAATGGAGTCAGCCGTTGCAGTTGATGGTCTCAATCTAAAGTTAAAAAACTTGTAACTCCCGAATCTTAATGCTATAAAAGATTAGCTTAATTTTTTTAGAATCTCACATAAAATGAAACCAAGTTGTTCGAAATCCAGCATTTGCTATTGTCATGATCCACACAATAAGATAAATTGTTGTGAGAATGACGGAATAGAGGAAGTGAAATGACCGCCAGTTGTAGCTGCTTTCCCCATTTTTTTTGGTGATTGGTATTTTCCCAAGGCAACGCAAAATAACTAGCACGGGCCACAGTTCATCTAAAATTTTATTTTTTGGTTTTTCGAATTCCATTGAATTTCCTTTTTCTTGGAACTTGGGATGGTATCCAGTATGAAGGTGAATCATTATTTTAATAGTGCACAGCGTTCGGAATTTCTAACGTTTTATAGTAAAGCAATGATGCATTCTAGAATTTTAATAATGGACGGCATAAAAGCAATTACTATATATTTCCGTATTGTTATTACTAGATATTACTTGATAACAAAAAATAATAATAAGCATTTGTAAGGATGGGGGCTGCGTGCGCCAAGATCATTATTTGCTCTGCAAACACAATTATGTTAAAATGCATTCTGTTTGCATTTTCAGGAACGAGAGAAGGAGATAAAATAAGTTTGCCGATAAGATGTCAAAAAAATCCAACCTTGTACATGCGTAAATAAATTATTAGTATGACGTTCGTATAGAATGAATTATTACGAAGATTTGTCGGCAGTCGGGAGTCTACACTGTGAATTTTATATACCAATTCAAGGGTAAAGATATTTTTATAAGAGAAATCTTAGGATGAACTTTATTTATACGAGAATGAATGAACATATTTACAGCCTTCCGAAGTAAAAATAAACTTAAAAGTATTTATGTATGTTAAGGCGACGTTAAAAATGCGAAAGATATTTAATTTACAAATATCACCACGAACAATATAATTACTGTTCGATTAATACCTACTAAAAACCTTAACTGACCTATGAACCATAGGAAGACGAAACGGAGACACGAACAAATACAAGAAAAAAAAACATTTGTATCAAATCATTTCACAGGACTGGATAACAACGACATAACTGACATTCATTTTTACAAGGTACTTATTTAAGGTACTTAAATCCCTAAAACTTTTCTGTACATATTAAAAGCTATGTAGACACAAACCAAGGTTTGTCATAAATCTTGTAACCTCATACATACTCCACCGATAATTAGATTATCCAGGATAAGTAACGCAATTAGCATTGGTACATCTGGTACTATATCCTTCATATAGCAAGCTAAAGCATAACTTCCCATAAATGTCGTGATATTCCATATACAATAGTTATACTTAATGACGTATACTCATACATTTGAGGTACTAAAAATAGAACTCCAGCAATTTTCGTAAGGAAACGGTGAAAGGTGACTGCTTACGACAAATACCAGTAGCCTTAACAAAGTTTGATTAAACCGATGTTACTTATCGAGTTTGGACAGAAGCACCACTGCAACTTCTATGAAATCGCTGCAATTACTTAAAGTACACCTAACCTTTGGCTTTTGAGATTGCAATGTCAGTCAAAGTCTAAAAATTATAAATAATAGGAAAAATTGTAAATTTAGAAATATTACTTGATCACCCTTGAGCTTAAATTTGGACGAGGTTCAAAGGCTCATACTATAGTAATTTGGAAAACCTGCAAGACAGATACAAAGTATATTAATGACTTGATATTCCAAACACACTTCCTTCCATGATAATTATTACCAGACACTTCTGACGTCAGCATTTGATTAAATATTATCCTATAAGTTTGCTATAACTTACTTCTCGATGATTCCAATAACATATTTCCCTCATCATCACTTGTCTCATCCTGAGGATTGGCTGTCACATTACAAACGCTGCTTGTTGAAAGCTCGGGTTCCATTTGCATGAAGTAGTCCTCCAGATCTTCTTTATGGAAACAGCAGGGAGGATCCTTGAGACCAAAGGTTTCCAGAAGCTGGTACCACTCGGGACGGCACTTGTAAAATACCAAGCTGATGCCTCTCTTACTCATGGCCTTCGTCAGGAACACTAATGCATTGGCAGCCGTGAAATCCCAACGTGTCCACTTGTCACATTGAATGACAATTATAGAGTAATTATCATAATGCCGAGCAATATGATTGACGGAGTCTCGAATGTAGTCCACACTCGGAAAGTTAATTCCCTGATCCGGCTTTAGGAGGACGAAGTGCACATTTGTTTCCGGGTCAATTTTAAATTCGGGTGTCATTGACGGTCGCAGTGAGTTCAGCAGGAGAATTGCAAGACTGACGGAGACTCCAACGAGGATCCCGTACTCAATTCCTAAACCTAATGACGCTGCGATTGTGACGGTGCAACAGAGGAAGTCCAGTTCTAAATCCATCATATAATGTTAAACATTGATCCCATCGCATCCATATATCATTAAATTGAACCACATTTGTTGTACAAGGATCAATTTAGTGTTATCTTAAATATGATACAATGAAGCGACAGTTGAATTTTTTTAAAACTGCTATGCATTAACTTACTTGATGTCCTCCACATGAGAGAGATTGATTCAACTTCGATGAGAAAGACGACAGCACAAATGATCACAGCAGCTAAACTTGCTTTCGGAATGAACTGGAAGAACGGCGTTAAATATCCGAGGGACAACAGGATCATCACACCTGTAATAAAGAAATTAACTTTTAATTGTAAGCACAAAGTGACAAGCGGATTTAAGCTGAAGAAGCCATAGTGATTACCCGGGATTCCAATTCGGAATTCGGGACAAATTGTTTCCCAGAAGAATACAAAAGAATCCGAATTATGCTACGCATTCGTAATCCCAATTACTACACAAAACCTGGTGTCCTGCCTTGGGAAATCTCTCGCTGTCTTAGTGTATAGCAATTAATACAAATGTTTTACAGGAGGGACCTCTGCGCCGAATGTGATAACATTTTATGTAGAGCCCACTGTAGCATGCAGTTCATATAGCTTTGTCACATTAACCTACCTGTAACCATCCCACCCAAAGGGCTTTTAACTCCACTAGCATCATTAATTGCTGAACGGGCGAAGGACCCGGACGTGGGAATGCTACTGAAGAATCCTCCGATGGCATTAGTGACTCCTGCAAAGTTGAAACATTTCTTTCCGCATTAACAAAAATGTTGGAGGTCCATCGAACACATTTAAAATACAATGTCATAAAATACATACTGAATCCCCCCAGTGAAATGTAATATCCACGGAAGCAAAAGGACTGTGAAAAAATATACCTGTTGCTAACATTTCCTGTGTTGCATCCACCGTTTGCCCATGACCAAAGGCTTTACTAATGGCAATATTCTGAAGAATAGCTCCGAAAGCTACGACTAACGGTCCCGTACCTAAAAATTGAAGGGTTTCAATTGGAGTCATGGGAACGGTACTGTTCCCATTGGGATTGTACAGCTCAAACTGGGGCAGACCCACGGGTGGGAATCCACTTCGGACCGAACCTGTCAATTTAAATGGTCGATTTGTCCAGAAATACGCTAAGAATGAGCTGATGAAAACAACCAAAGCGTTTCGGGTTAAACCTAATACCCAGAATAACTTCTTCCACACTAGTGGGTTTCCGAAATTCATTGGCGGGCGTGCATCTTTCAGTGTCTGCAAATATCATTTACATCAATAATCCCAGGATTAGTCCCCCGCCGAGCGCACGCCCTCAATTTAATTATATTTGTTTATTTCTATTCGATTTTGTAAGTTTCTTTACCCTCAACGTAACGAGCACCACAAGACATGTAAGACCAAGGACAGTGTCTCCCAGGCTCAACGTAGAAAATTTGAGGATGATGTGCTTCATGAAGTCAATGAAACCGTTCCCTTCCGCCGAACCACTCAACCCAAGCAAACTCTTGACTTGACCCGAAGCAATGATAAACACTGCACCGGCAGTAAAACCTATCGTTACTGGTTCGGATATAAAACTGACTAGAAAACCTGTTTAAAAAAACAACAAAAATATTTTTTTAATCTTAATTATAAAATGTTATCCATATTTGGATATTTTACTTACGCACGCATAATACATAAGGGGTGGGTTACTTCCACCTTGACAGGACTCACCTAGCTGTAAAATTCCTAAAAACAGCTCAACAATCCCACTGTAGAATCCCATGAGCACCACGCACTCTGGGAAATCTTCCCCGCATTTTTGGTACGTAAAAAGTTGGACAATGGCCGTAGGTCCTATTGTCATTTGACGGCAGGAGCCCAGTACAATGTACACAAATGGGCCCAAAAACTGGGAGTAAAGTCCATACTGAAAAACACAACAAACATTGTAATACTGACCTCTGATCAAATCAATAGTACCCTGGACCATTGTGCGTTCAGCATATACTGTAATCCCATTTCATAAAATAAATTTTTTTCCATGAGAGATAGTAAGATTACATCCAAGGACCAAACCTGAAATTGTTCGATAATCATTACCAGCAACAAGACTTACTTCGGGTGTTAGACCGGCAATCCCGGCGTAAGCTAAAGACTGAGGTACTGCAGTGAGCCAGACGGTGATCCCTGCAATAATGTCGGGAAGAATGTAGCCTTTTCTGTATTTGGGCATCCATTTTAGTATGGGCAATCTTTTCTTGAGGATATCTCTTGTTTTAGATTTTAATGTTCGTCCACGTCCCCGGTCTGGAAAATTCACATGTTCTATAGTTGCAGGAAATCTTAACCTTGGACATAGATATATAATTATCTATCCTTAATCTACTATCGATTATGCCATTATTATTACATTAATCTCCATATCCTGACTAGATGCTTCTTTTCCCTACCAATCATCCACAGGACGACACAACTGGTCAAAGCTGCTGTTCTGTGGTGATAGTAATAATCCCTGTCTTTTTCTATGCCTGACCTTTCGCTTACTGCGTGAACAAGCGGAAGATTGTTGGGGAAGGATATGAGTCCGTGCTAATGGATAACAAGAGACTTGAACCATAAATCACTACCGGCTATACGGTGAATCACACGTTGCAAAAATAATGATTTGATAATAATGATAGATTTTAAGTCACTGACTTAATACCTTGTTTAGCTTTCACAGACAGCTGTGACTCAGAGAGAGATGCAAGTGTATAATTTGTTTTATTTCTCAGGGCCGTCAAGGCCTGATCGTACTATTTGTGACGCTAATAATTGTAAGTATACCTTGAGTGATAGACAAGACTTTGGGAGCTAGCTGGATAAAATAATCTTAAACTTGAGCTAGTATTGACAAGATTTGTCAGATTGGCTTAAGGAAGTATGTATATGATTACTAGTGACTACATGGTCAAAAGCATTTGACAGCCTTTAGCTTATCATTAGTCCAACACATGATGGTTTCAAACTGACACAAATGGAGTGATCAAATGAAAGGACAGAAATATGTGTCCATAATATACATCCTATTAAATGAATTTACGTTTTTGACCTACTTTTCTTCCCTGAAATGTCAAATGTCAAGAACGTAACTACTCCATTAGGGAGTCAAAAGTTGGACGAGGTTGAACCCCCATGATGAAAGTCTAGAAGTTACATGTGTGGAGAGATATATTTATGCTATCAAAGCCTCAAATAGTCAGGAGAATATAAGACGTCACCATAATTATTACCTGCTAAAGGATTTACTTTGGACACCCGAGGGATATCGGGGTTACTGGATACAGCCAGACACTCCCTCTAATATCGGATGTTACCGTTTACCGTTTCATTCCCTAAATTGTTTTAAAATGTCAACTTTTACCATACACACAACGAGTTTACCAAAATGAACCTAAAGCGGCTACAGATTATTTCACCTGTGGGTGAAGTTCCTCTTAAAAAAAATGAGAGGACTTTTTAGGGAACTGATTGCCCCCTTTTACCCAGACACTGCTTATGAGGTTAAGAACAAACAAAAAATCACCTACCTTGGAAGATCTCATCCATTTTTGTGGATAATTAATATTTTTTATTTTGCCTCCTAAATTTGTATTATTTTGTGGAAGGAACAAGCAACAGAAGGGAAAGAACCAGAACAAATAATTGAGAACTTGTTTTTCGTAACTAAAAACTAAGATATCTTGTTGAGGTTTTGGCTCAGGAAAAGCTGACTATACTGGAGAAGGCAGTCTATGCTGAGAAAAGATACTGAAGCCAGAACTGCAAATGAACCATCAAGGCTTCAATATTATGCTTCCTGGTACTCAATGTACAATGTCTTAGCTTGAGAGGATTAGTCCTCTGACTGCTTTACTTGAGACAATTCCTGTGTGACAGTAGGGAAGGAGCGTCCTTGCACAAAAGTTACGTTAATGTAAAGAGTATTTAAAGTAAAATGTAAAAGTACTGGAATGATGAAGAGACTTTCTGAGGAGCCTCAAGTATTTGAAGCAATTGTTTTCGCTGGAAGGTGAAACAGAAGAAAGAGCTAAAATGCGTGGGAAACCCGTATAAATACTCTAGAAGAAATGACCTCAGAGTTGAACTATGCTACCATAAGACGAAATACGACAGTGCATAGTAAGTCATGTGCGCCACCTTATCAAATGTATACCATCTTAAAAAGTCTTAATACTTGAGACCTTTTGACTCACCATTAAAGCTTGGAAAATATTTAATTACCGCTAAGTAAATATTTTCCACTAAAACATTTTTGTCACAATTTGTCCTCTCTCACTCCCTTATTTGTACATACATACATACATGACCACCATGTAGATACAATTCTTCACTTCGAGATTGTTTGTAGTACAAGGCTCTGTCATGAAACGTAATTGAGAGCAAGTATAGGTATGCATGAACATTTCCATTAACTTTATCGAAAAAATTCAACCTTATAGTTTCATCGGCATTGGTTCTTGTGTGCATCTCTCAGTTCTAGTGTGATATCAATTCCATGTATTTCCGCGTATACGATTCTTGAAAGGGCATACTTTGAAGTGCACATTATACAATCGTATTGGTCTTATCTCAAATATGCATAGATATATACGCCATGTCAATGTTAGCATCCAATGTAATCAAAGCTTAGCGTTTGGACTCTCGCAGTTGGCGTCCAAATATTTCCAGTGCTTAGTGGAAAAATTCTGGATTTCCTTAACTTTCACCTATACCTGAGCATATGAGATTGGGTGGTGGAATAGCCGAGCTGAGAAGTTAAAACTATATTTACATTTAGCAAAAGTCAGAATAAGGAGAGTACTACAAAACTACTACTATATATATATACTGATAGTAATTGTTACATCATTTGTTTTTTTCTCAACTTAAATGCTGAGAAACAAACTTAATGACCGAGACTGCAAAGTATAATATTATAGATGATAAGAGTAATGTTATGAGAAAATGACAATATGAATGGATTTGATGAAGGGATGAGCAACGTCAGAGCAAAATTGGAAGCGCAAATTCTACGCATAACTCTTCCTTGTGGACACGTCATTTATTTGGGGTCATGTTTGCCTAATTTATCTGGTGATGGAGTCAGAGAGAAATGAATTGATCGAATTATTTTATAGTCGATTCATTTTAAATCTTCTATAAATAAGGGCTTGATTTCGAAACTCATGCAATTGAGAGTGTGGTAATTAATATGCCCCACTCAAAACCAGCATCACATGGAGTCGGAGGAGTAAATAGTATTTTCATAACAAGAATAACAACAGACGTAGTAGATATGGACATATGTGAAACTTGTTCTTGTAATACACGGACGGATATTTATTTCTTATTTTTGTACTCCCAACTGTAACAAATAAATTAATAACAACGAAAATACGACTCTCCTTTGAAGTGCAGTTGCTTGCAACGTCAGATACGTTTTAGTGCTCACATTAAATACTCCGGCTAGTATGTACATACACATAAATAAATACATCTGCAATTAATTAACAGATATAAGAGAGCATCATTAATTTTGGAGGCATTCGGCATTCAATACTGGAAATAAAATTTGGCCTTAAAATTCAACATAATACCATGTTAGGTATACATATGGGTAGCATTTTGCAAGCTGAACAGATTCAGTCAAAAATAGTGGCGTAGTTAATCTACAACAACCCTAATTAGGTACATTGGCGTTATCTGAAATGGGATTATTGCCATCAGTCAAAGGGTTAGCCATTAGTTGTGAAATGTTCTCACTGGATTGCGGGATGCTGATTTCGTTCGGACCATAATACTTGGACTTGAGGAGGTTGAAACTGTCTTGTAATTGTGCCGTATTGGGGCAGCAAAGTGGTTGTTTTACTCCAAAGGTCTCAATGGCATCTACCCAGGACTGACAATTCCGGTAGAGAATCAAAGTCCGACCATTTTTCTCTAAGGCTTTGGAAAGACCAATCATGGTATTTACAGCGGTATAGTCCCAATGTGTCCATTTGTCACACTGTACCACTATAACCGGATAATTGAGATACCTTCGGGCATATTTATTCACAGAGTCACGGACGTAATCCACACTGGGAAAATAAAATCCTTGATCGGGCTTGAGAAGTATGTACTTGACCTTAGTGGCTCTGTCGGTGAGTAAATGGATGGCCATTGAGGGACGCATTGATTTGAGTAGAATTATGAGGGCACTAACACCAACCCCAGCTGCTATTCCGTACTCCATGCCAAGGAATAATGAGCTCAAGAATGTGACCAAGAAGCACAAGAAGTCAATCTCTAAGGGAACAAAAATTCATTTGAATACAAGGAAACTCAAACGTTCAAAATAATTTCGAAATAAAATAACATTTCAGGAAATGATAAGGGCAAAACTTACTGGAAGCTTTCCAAATCACCCTTATGGCATCGAATTCTACCATAAAAATGACAGCACACACAATAACTGCAGCAAGGCTGGCTTTCGGAATGTACTGAAATGTAGGGGTGAGAAATGCTAACGTGAGTAGGATGAGGATTCCTGTTAGAAAACAAAGTACGAACACACGTCAGTTCCAGTAAATAAAGAAAAATTAAATATATAATTAATAATATCGCCTCCCTCATTAAAAGTAGAATGAAGCTTACCCACAAAAAATCCACCAAATTGGCTTTTTACACCACTAGCGTCATTTACAGCAGATCTTGTAAAGGACCCAGAGGTTGGTAAGCAACTGAAAAATCCCCCTGAGAAAGAAAAATCACAAGATTTAATTATTGCAGGGCCATTTAGACAATTCCAGTAAAACATTTATAATTTATCATAATTTAATGTTTAATGCTAAAATTAAAAATGGCTCATTTACCAACAATATTGGTCCCACCCAATGCGATCATTTCCTGAGTTCCATCAATCGTCTGCCCACTCCCGTATACTTTGCTAATAGCCACATTTTGTAAAATCGCTATAACAGCTACTACAACCGGACCAGAACCCATAAATTCCAGTGTTTTAACGAAAGACATAGTTTCTGTTGAGTTCGAACGGCGATCTTCCAACTCAAACTGTGGGAAGCCAACAGGTGGCAGTCCGCTCTGAACCTCGCCTGTGAGTGCAAATGGCGGATCCGATGACCAACAGTATGCCACAATCACACCGATTATAATGACTAAAGCATTTCTTCCCAGCACCAACCAACGCAATGTATGGTGCCAGAGTCGTGGGAACCTGGTGTTAGTCGGTGGCTTCAAATCCCTCAGTTTCTAAATAAAAATAAAGCAACTTTTCAAAATTTGGGGAAACAGTCCCGTAACAAAAATTGATGTCCATAAAATCAGTACAATAGAATGTATTACCTGTAAAAGTAGTAACATAATAATGCAGCATAGCCCAAGAACAGAATCTCCAACTTTTGTAGTGTCAATATATTCAACAATATGCTCCCAAATGTTCAGGACATTATTTCCACTGGCCTTCCCTGAAAGTCCGAGAAGACTCTTGACTTGTGAAGATGCTATGGTGCAGACAGACCCTGCAGTAAAGCCTATTGTGACGGGTTCGGAAATGAAGCTAATTATCACCCCTGAAATTGTCAAGTGACATGGAAGGTTATTGATCCGCCCTTAAATTAATCATGATGGCAAGAGCTGAGTGAGCTATATATGTAATTATGTAAGTAGTTGCATCTAAAAATAATGTTAACCATTTACCCAAATTAAGGACTCCAAGGAGCAGTTCCACTACACCGCTGTAAAATCCCATGAGGATGACACATTCTGGAAAATCATCCCCGCACGTTTGATGTGTCATTAACTCAACTATAGCTGTTGGCCCGATGGTAACTTGTCTCACTGAACCGAAGAAGATGTATAAAAATGGTCCCACAAAATGTGAGTATAGGCCATACTGAAAGGAATCCAGAAACGTGAGCAATCATTACTAAATGTGTCTGGCTAATTTATTTATAGGGTATGGGTCAAAACTGCAATAATGACCAAATTTGGGTCTATACTAGCTATAGTGTCCAATACAAACCTCAGGGGTTAATCCAGCAACGCCCGCATATGCCATTGACTGAGGAATGGCCGTGAGCCAAACGGTTATGCCTGCAATCATGTCCGCAATGATGAAACTCTTTTTGTACTGTGGAGCCCATGTGAAAATTGGGAGCTTTCGTTTTGCAAATTGCTTCGCTTTCCAACCAAAAGTTCTATTTTCGGTTACAATGATTTCTTCATCATATCCGCTCAAACCCGAGTCTACTGTTAATGCCCGGTTTCGCGTTCTTGTTGTCATTTTAGAATATATTCAGATTATATACTATACTAAAACCCAAAGTCCCTCCCAGGCCAGCATGAGCCTGTATCTCTTGAAAAAAAGTAGATGACTAGAAATTTAATGCACTGAAGAGCTTTTGGCAACGATACACGTTGACCTTTCCAGAGTTAACTAGTGAGCGTGAACTAACCCTTTCCGAGACTCTCGCTTGTGACTGTTATTGTATTTAGCAGTTGAATGGGAAGAGGTAATTCCACAATGATAAGTTTACTAAAATCCTCATTCCTCACCAGGACTTTCTTTATCACAGAATCGCCGGAGTTACTTCAAATCCTCATGAGAAATGAGACTTGGCGCTTTTGGACTTGAATTTAGGAACCGCTTGGCCACTCAAAACTTCAACTGTGTAGGTTGCATGTGGCCATATGACAAGGTTCCTGGCTGTCTGCATTTATCTGGTTTATCTCCTCACTAAAAAAAACCCTCTCATAGGTTTTACTATACAGCTTGAACTCTGAATACACTCATTCTGTGCACTGATTATGTACTACATGTAATACTATACTTTCAAGGTTATTTTTTGCTTAGGCCAGCCCAGCTGATTGTGAGTGGAGAAAAGTTTCGACTTTAGATTAGCTATCTGGACCTGGACTGATAGTTTTCAAGTATGAATTATACGTATAGGACAGACGATTTAAATTTTCATAAAATTGAATCTATACTTCATTTGTAGTTTGTTTTTCAAAGTATTTGCTTACAGTAAATATATAATTACTCTAGAGCCCGTTAGCAAACCTATGATTAATGTGTATCAATATTTTTTGTCTAACAATTCGTCCCAAAAACTGACGTCTCAAATCTAAAATAAATAAATTGGATATTGAACAATAATCGACTGATTCCCCAATTCATAAAGCTCTGAATTTTCTCACCATTGCAAACGCATTTAGAGTATTGACACAAATGAATTGTGACTCAAATTATAATTTAGTAACATCTGAAAAATGCACTTAGAACATTTGCATTAATGTTTCATGGACGTGAAAATTATAGATGTGAGTAAGTAGCAAATAATTCATGGGAAGTTTTTATCCCAGGAAGCTTTCCGGATTAAAACCATCGACCGAGACTTTAACAAGTAATTATGATACATTGCAATACTGAACGCATAGGTATAATGTAATTATCAATAGTTGTCCATAGACCTTGTTCCATATGTAGGCCAATAGGGTTAAATGCATCACAAAGAGACAGTCCTAATTTGTACATTACAGTGAATGACCATAACACATGTAAAAACATGCCTGGGCGACGTAACGAAGTCAAATTTGAGCTACAATAAATTGAAATTGAACCTATAATAATTACTCTGTGCTCGTGAAGCAGCACTTGATGCAAAACAAAGAATGCAAAACATTTTTGAAGCACGTCTGGAGGGTGTGTCAAATTTCAGGTAGATTAGGATCTTCGATAAACGATTTATCCTAATTATCAGGTCATAATCCCTAATGAAGAGCTACATACTTATCCAGCTTGTGGCATTGTCCTTATATTCAAGTTAAGGGTTATCCATATGATTTGACGATTTTTTTTCCACTCTAGGCTTAATTTAAAACTACACTATATATAATTAAGTCGAAATAGATACGCAGAGGATTTTCATTTATTATTACTAAACTCCTTCGTATCTTTTCCTTACTATTATAATAGGGTGCTAGCGCGTGTGCCACTTATTTTATTTGGGGGGGGGTAGGGAAATTTTATGTTAAAATCTACGAGAACTTCATAAGTACGTTGAGGATAAGGGCCTAGCTTATGCGTTTAGGATTAGGGGTACCTTTATGCGTTAGAGCTAAGGGGAACTTTTGCCCCAAGAATATGTTACAGATCAGGGACGGGATATCGGAAAAATACGGATTTAAATGTGGATTCGAATACTTTCTAATTTCGATTTCAATTTCAATTATTTTTTTAAATACTTACAAATTTGAATTCCGATACGGATTCCAATATATTTGAATACTTCCTGAATTTGGATTCCGATTCAAATACTTTTCGGATATTCTTACAAAAAATGGGAATTTATTCAAAAGAATAATTTAATCGCAAAAATATAAGCAATACATAACACATTAAGTTTTTTCAAGGCAAAATTACCACGCAAATCATTTATTATAAACTTGAGCACAGAAAACACACACTCAGCTGAAATTTGAGTAACTCGAAAACATTTGCTAAGGAAAAGATCCCATAACAATTCTAAAAAATTGGAGTAATTTGTTAACCTGTCTAACTACTTTTCGGATAAGTTCCTTCTAACAGTATTTGTAAATCGATTTGTTTGATAACACATCGTAATTAGAATGTACTTGAGAGCAAGATTTAAGAAGTGAGAAACTTGATTAACTTATTGTTAATAGTGGTTAACAGTCCTGTAAGACCGAAACTATGCAGCTATCTCATCCTGTTTGCAGGAATTTTTACAAAAACGGGCTTCAACTCACTGTCCATTAACATGCATACACTTTTCGTTTACCAACCGTTCGGAACTTCGCTTTCAAAAAGCGCTTCCTATGAACTTTTTCTCGCACGTGGCAATATAAAACCCAATGAAATCGATACTTTATTGGAATCGGAATTCATAAAAAATATTCGAATACCGATTCGAATACCCTTGTTTTTATTCGAATCCGATTTTGAATACAAATACCTCTGAGACTATTTTTCCGATTCCAATATCGATTCGGATACCCGAACTTTTTGAATATAATTCCGATTCGAATTCCGATTCGAATTCGAATTCCCGTCCCTGTTACAGATAGGGGTGACTTTTAGGTCACGGGTAGGGGAAGCTGTTTAGGGTACAGATATGACAGGATTTTAACAGACAATTTACTTTGTAAATACTTATATTTAAATAATTCAATGTAAAGACAGATTAATGTCAACACTTGTAGGAGGAATCAACCTGGTGTTGTTTCGGACCACGATGACGTAAGCTCAGCAATTTTGTATGCTAATATTATTATCCATGGTGGCATTCTCTAATCAGCTAAAAATGTGAACAATAAGATTTTCTTCATTGCAAAATATCACGTAGACATTTTATTAGTTTGCAAATATGTACACAGCCATGTCTACTTATAGTATTACTGGTACTTGTATTTTTGGGGCTGAGTGTAATATTGTATATCAATGTGTTTTTGGCACGTGCATCTGCATAGAAGCTTTGTGGCATGAACCATTTTTAAGGTATCACTGAAGGTTCGTCTAAAAACATAACTTTTTTTCCAGATGTTTATGGTCATCTGCAGCCTTGAATGAAGTCTAAAGTTATTTGTTACGTCCTGATTTTAATATCTATATCTATACAATAGTTATACTGTACTTCATTAAAATTTTCCGTTTCAAATGATGCTACCACAGCAAGAGATTTGACATGAGATTGACAGGGGCAGATACGACACAGGCACAGGTGACAGAAGAAACCAAATGTCTACTAAAACACACCCTCCACAGGAAACGCAATATTAGCTGACGATAAAGGAAAAACAATATTAAATTTGAATTCGTAAACAAACTTTTTATTTACACTACTAATTATAGATTTAACATACCATTGTATGCTTAATTCTGTATGCACCTAATTATTAATTTAAATTAACCAAAAGAAATTTCAGGTTTGGAAAATCCTGCTACAAAAATAAATAGTCCCTTCACACATCAACAAGTGAAATGAAGTTTGCACTGTTTTGCAAATATTTCACTAATTCGTGTAAATACTAGGTGATTGATATCTTGATATATTTTTTAACTTAACCACAAATGACGCTTCAATTCAAGCATCTATTTACTTATACGTGCGTATCAACAATAGCAGTGGCCTATCCTGATATTTATCAAGGTAAGGTCATCAACATATTTACCTCATGCAATCCCCGAGACATATTATAATTATATGTCTGATATTTGGAAGCTAAAACCATTGAAGGTTTAAGTAAGGAACTTTGAGAACGAAAATTTCTATTGTAGGATAGTGTAAGCTACTTTTCTTTAAAAGAAGAAAGTTATTATCTTAACCTGGAAATGTGTTATCCTTATGGAACAGATCACCCTACAACTTGATCATATAGTACTTGGAGGAGAACGTTTTCGAGGGATGTGAGCTTGGTGAATTAACTTATTCAACACTGGAAAATACATATCTGTAAAAGTGCATGCATCATTAGTTACGTACAATCAGTATTAACACTAATATTAATATTGTTAGAGAGAAATGCTCACAATCAGCACGAGGACCTAGAAAGTTTCAAATCTACCAACCCTAACAACAAATAATCTATAAATAAATAAAATTCAAAAGTCTAAGACTCATTTACACTCAAACATTTGCATACACACTGATGTACAGTGTGTGTGCACATGTGTGCAGTATGTAGTACTGCAACATTGACCCGCCATAAACGGGTGACAACAATCGGTGAAATTTAAGAATAAAATCAGTAAGTTTTATCTTCTGTAAAATAATTATTTTGTACAATGTAGTACAAACCAAAATCAATAATACTCCTTTGTAACAATAGTGGGCAAAACAATCAAGGAGCTGACTGATACAATTAACGGCACCCCACAGTAAAAAAAAGTGTAGATAACAGCAAAGGAAAACAAAAGTCTTTTGGTATAATGACTCCAAAATCGTGAGCGATTTTAACGTGGTCTTGTCCAGGGTATTTATACCCAAGACTTGGGCCAGATTCAAGGTAGCCAACATGGCAAATATTAATATTGGCTGATAGGTCTTTGTCTCCAATGCCACGACATGGGAATACATACAAACAAAAAACTTAAATGAAGGCATTAAATTTACACACGCTAGGTTGAGCCCCGTCACCCTAATACAACGCACACTACTACATATTGGTAAAAAAACATTAATTCACTAGATTTATAACAGGTTGGTAGAATCATACTATGTACATATGTTATGTATATTATCATTTAAACAGAAAAATACATCATTGGTTGTACGTCTCAGTCTCAATTACAAGTAGAATACACCGGAATCCAAATAGTTAAGGTAAAAAAACAGCAAGGCAAGAGAGGGTTATACATAATGGATTAGCGTGGACCTTATGATTTACGAGAGTACAGCCTAATTCTAAGACACTCAAAGTAGAGTTATGCTGAAGTACGCTATCTACAATTTTCTAACACGTCACTATAAAATATTTAACGCATGAATTGAGGGGACATTTTCATGCGATTGGAAAACTTTCACTGCACTATGGCAGTGGTACTGTAACACCTGAAATATTGAAATCAGCTCGCAGTAATGAATGCCTTCCTCAATCATATCGTCCCATTTCAATCTTACCGTTCATGTCAGAAGTATTTGAATCTTTAATACCAAACATAATTATTGCATGCATTGAAAGCCTAAAATTACTCACCAGAAATTAATATGGATTTCGCAAGAAAAAATCCATGCTAGATATGCTTTAATAAAAAGAGTAAAATTTATTTCATTGATAATCTGGTTGCTGTTTTATTCATGAACCTAAAAAATTCCGAAACTAAACTAAAGAACGATCGAACTACCTACTTTATGAGAATTCTTTAAACGTCATTGTATGTTTAAAAAATAACTTACAATTAGTGAAGGTAATGAAGGACCTAAAACTGACGCGAAGAGTGGCATTTCCACAAAACATAATTTATGGAATTCTATAAACGGAAATCAAGGAAAACCTTAAATTAGTATTTATCTACTGTACTAAGAGCCGTCTTGAATATTTGAGGATTTTATTAGAATGGAAAATATAATTATTTTTCACATTTAAATTGGTTTCAGTGGAATCCATTTTTATTATAAATAGCAAGCTTTCGAACAACAACTGTGTTCATCTTCGGGCTATCTACAACTAAATGCTAAACATCTAAACTAGCTTCATTTTCAATCGTACTAATTTTTTAAAAAATTGAAATATTAAATTATATTACTGTTTTTACAAAAATTATTTTTATAATATGAAAATATAATTACTGTGCGTTTGTAAACCATAGATATACATACTTACCTCTCAATCTGTAACAGAAACCAACTTCATCGCTTATTAATGGCTTTATATATTAATTTTTTTCATTACTTTCCTTGCAAAAAGCTAAATTTAAAAAATGTAAAAGGGGTCAACTCTGGACCGGTCAGGGTAAAAAAATAATAAAGGCCCTCAGATTCCATGCAGAAAGGCCTATTTATTTGACTATATAATATGTTATTTGATGTAAAAGTGCCCCGTCACTGTCCTACATAATCAATGGCTTAATATTCACTGTTTAACCTACATTTCATTGGTTTTTGAAATAACTTCACTGTTGTGTTGGCTTTATCTGTAGTCACAAATAAACATCGAATGGAACTGGCATCGTATCTAGATATAAAACACTCTTAAGAAAACTAAATGCATCCTACTTATGCTGTTTAGTAAATAGGTGCTGTATAGGGGGCTTATAAAATGGTAGTTAAATTATTCAAGCTGAGCACATGTTTACAATTTTAAATTTTCCTTGTTAATGCTCATTTTGCTTGAACCCATTATTAAAATTATAAGAATTGACCATAAAATGTAATCTATGAAAGACCCTAATTTTCGACCACGAAAATGTCAAATGTTTTGAATCATCCAGAACGCTATCATTGCAGAATAAGCTACATCACTGTATATCTTGGAAGTGTTGACGGATACCAAAGTTACTCTTTTATATACTCTTATACTCTACTTACGCTCTTACCCACGGTTAGAATTTAATCGTGGTGGTTAAAAGATGAAGCCTGATCATGTTAGTCACACTGTACTAAATATTTAAAGGCGTACACAATAAGCAAAAGTAGTAGTAGATTCAAATTAACCATACAGATTCCAAGATGCAAGACAGTAACTTTGTTGACAACTTCTGTTTAGCATTGCGGTATTTTTTCCTTTCTCATTTTATTATATTTTTTGTAATCTAAAATGGAATTATTTTTTATTGGCTTGGACACTATGTACAGTTATAGTAGCACTTGGTAACTATAACTTAAGCCTGTGCAAGTGAAGAAAACAAAATTAAAAAAGAAAAATAATTGTCCATCTTTTCTTTTAAAACAAAAATATTTTGAAATAAAAATTAAGCATTTTTTTCATGAATGAAAGACAAAAATGAACCGCTATGCTTCAACATGTCATGTACATAAGTGACGACTGGCACCATCATCATCAAGACAATCACTTTCAGATTAGTATAAAGGATTCCTTAAAAAAATTAAAAGGACAATTTCGATTTCCTTAAGCTGACCAAAATTAAGTCCCTACACATCTAAAGTAAAAAATAAATAGAAATAATAGAGCTAAACTATTACGAAGAATTTAGCATTTTAAAAGTAATATGTGGGTGCATTTAATTTCATAAACGTCTCATTTTCTAAAATAATCCTGCCTCAATCTGTTTGGGTGTGAACAGGTTGGGCGATTCTAGCGATTTTTAGGATAGATTTGTGAGGAGCTGCTAGTTCGGTTGCTTGAGATTTACTCACCATAAGGCAACACAAACTTCCTGGCAAAAGCTAGTGGCACAATTACTACCTATCTTTACAATGTAAGTAATTATGTGTATACATATATGCGTGAATCAAATGCTCCCACTGGGTATTTGAGTGAGAAACCTATTAAAATAAATGAAGTGAGACCAAATCCATTAGTAATTATCCAAGCAGGTGTGTGAACAATTGCTTTCAGTTGCGGTACTTGTAGATAACTGCCGTGGGCCTGAACCAGAGTCAGTCTACAATTGAATAAAATAGCTTGGTTCAGAAAATATTGTCAAACTTCAATTATGCCACCGTTGGCAGAGAAAAACCTACAAAATAACCTCATTCAAAGCACTAAACAGTGATTAGGTGCTGCCGGGATGAGAATCTCGATGATACTGGAGATGCGAGTTGAGACGAGGAATGATTCCTCGTTGAAGAAGATGTCATCATGCCGATGAGACGAGTAGAAACATCTGCTTAGACTTAGACACTGGTACAATGAGCCTTTTGAGGCTCTGGCTGACGACGAGTATTGTTGATGTGCAAAACTGTTGTGTGCATAAAAGTAATCTGCACTCCAACACAAATGACAATGAGTACCTAATATATGTACATTGTTAAAGCTCCACACTTCGTGGAGTAAGAAATGCGTACTTCCTCACAATTCCTTTAAAATCTTAATTTTTCACACTCCTTGTAATACAAAGCTCCAAAATTTGAAATAATGTGCTAACAAGTGTTTGCACAAAATTTATTTTAGAGATTTTCATTATGACTTAAGCAAAAATTGATTATACAGATATTACAGATACTCCTTTTAATTGTACTTTCAACTGGCTGCCACTGGAAATCAGTGTTTGTATTGGCCGACTTGATTCGACAATAAAGATTAAGTTACATTTGATTGTGTGATATTCGAATTCAGGTAAACAACATTGCAGTACGAATCGGAACGTTTAAAAATGAGTATGATAAAATCTGACTACATATGTTCAGTTTTTTAATATTAATTTCTAACAACCGCCCATAACACTATTTAGTGACAATTTTAAAAATGGGGATCGCTGATTCAATTTTTTGTTTTTTCTGTCTATCCTAATGCAGTCAACCTGCTCAATGAAAATGGAATGACTTTAGTGTCCTCTGCAATTTAAAGTAGAAAAGTAACAACTACACTCCAGTTCATAAACCAAATCGGCTTCTGGTTCTCATTGACAGAGACAAAGTTACTGTGAGGTTTAATCGAAAGTTTTGATTGCTCGTAAACGTCGTAATATTAATTTTTTTTACAAATGATCCAATAAGAAACATAATTGTTCCTATGGATTTTCAGGGACAAATTTTGCATCACTGTGATTTTATGGCTTGCTATGCATATTAAGGATTGCCCTAATTTATTATTAATTGACTGCTTACAATTTTCTTGATTCAAATTGCTTACGAAATGTGGGAATAAATTCAGTCGACATGATGATCAAGTGTACTTATGTATATACATAAGCTGCCACCAAAATTAAAAATTGGGTAATGTGTGTCGTAGGTACTCGCATTTCATCAATTCTACTTTAAATACTACTAATAATTACTTATGGTTCCATTTTCTTGAAAGAAGTATTCGCTATTGTCCTGCCTCAATTGTTCCTTGTAGTAACGCAACCAATATTTATTAGAAAGTTTAATGAGCACTAAAAGCTTTCGAGAAACATTTTAGTGATTTTTCTTCCAGTAGTATTGGTTCATATGCACGCGATTGGTTCGCTTCATTTTCTTGAGATGAGCATGAGAAAATGAAGATAATTGTCTATAAATAGCCTTGAATTTCTCTGATAGCAAGTAGTTGGGATTTAATATAGGCTGAGGATATTTGATGTGCGGGGTGCTGTTAAATATCTTCAACCTAGGAATTCCTGGATCCGTGGCCATGAAGAGCGTAATATTTTTAATATGCTCTATTGTATTATTTACTCATCGCCGCAGCGGAGTTCACGCTCAAAGTGGTGTTGGCAGTAAGTGAGAGCAAGCAACAAATCTACATTTGTCAACAAAACTTGTAAAGGCATTGGATTTAATAATAATATTTATTGATTACTTGCCAATCATACAGATTTACGACACATCTTTACAAAAACTAATCCAAATCTACAAGAAACATCAGGACAAGAAGTTATCAAGCGTCTGTTTCCAAAACGACATTCTGAGTTTACTCTGAAAGTTGACCCAGGGTTAACAGACACTCCTAATAAGGATGCGTTTGAGGTGTGCCTACAAATTTGAATAAATACAGATAGTAACTTTAATCATTCGTTATTGGTGCACAGTATCTTTCATATATTTAAATTATTTTACTAGTTAAATTGGGAGGACGGCAAAGTCACCGTTACTGGAACAACGGCAGTAGCTGCACTTTATGGGTTCAATTTTTATTTGAAATACTACTGCAAGTGCCATATAGCTTGGGAAGGGAGACAACTCAATCTGCCGGAAATTCTTCCTCAAGTTAGTCTTCGGTTGGATATCCAAGACAGGTTATTTATTGTAAATCAATGCTCACAAATATTTTACAGGGAACTTACACACGTACATATTTACACTTTCTTTATGATTACTCCTACGATATAAATTGCTAATAATGTCAACGACAACTTTGTAAACACTACGTACAGTGTCCCCTGGCTGTAGTAGCGTCTCTACAGCATTGGAAATATTTAGTCATTCCCCTTTACAGCACTATTAATTTTATCCACATCCGAACATGCCATCATTCAGAATCTTGCTCCTACCAGGGGAACTCTTATTGCTAGAGAGTGATTGCACTGTATGCATTCATACAGTCACGTAGGATAGAAAGATAGCGTTTAGTGAACAAAAAACTTCATTTACATCCAAACTAACATAAGAATCAACACAGTCAAGCATGCCTGTATGTATATCTGTAGAAACAAATAGTGCATACATTTCTTTCTCACAAGATTCGGATGTGCATCAATATCTGATCAAATTTCAATTCACTAATTTGTTTTTGCCAAAGTGTATGAATGAAAATATCCTCACAGATTCAGATACTACCAAAATGCTTGCACAGACAGCTACTCGTTTGTTTGGTGGGATTGGCCCAAATGGGAAGAGCACATTGACTGGATGGCTTTAAATGGGATTAACTTGCCCCTAGCCTTCACAGGTCAGGAAGCTCTCTGGTTAAAAGTCTACTCGGAACTTGGACTCGACATAAATGATTTACTTCAAAATTATATAGCCGGGCCGGCTTTCTTAGCTTGGTATTATTTACAAAATATTATCAATAAAAACCACTTTCCTTGAATATGCTAATCAAATGAGTCGAAAAATGTTACGTATTATTCTAAAAATGTACTCACACGTCACTTCAAAGAATTTAAATGTAATCAAGGTGGCGAATGGGAAACATACAGAAATGGGGTGGTCCATTACCAGAAGCATTTTTAGTGAAAAAACTTGAGCTCCTCAAGAAGATTGTGGTCCGGATGAGATCTCTTGGAATGACTCCAGTTCTGCCAGCGTTCTCCGGAAACATCCCAAAAAGTCTCATAACCATTTTCCCTAATGCTAGTGTGGCTCACCACTCTTCCTGGAATAAGTTTAATGAATCCTATTCCAGGTGAGATTTAACAAGATTTCTACTTGAAATAAAAAGCTAAAGCTTTCCCTGTGTAATAACCATTTCTGATAGTACTTACATGTTGCTACCGACGGATCCCCTCTTCATAGAAATCGGGAAGCGATTTATAAAGGAGGTACTGACTCTGACTTTTACTGCATCCTTACCAAATTAACCGTCAAGAGAAATCAAATCCCATGAAAACATTTGTAATCTGCCCGGGATAACATAAAATAACTTGGATTCTTTTTCTTGCTCAAAAGCTCAATGACACCATCGGCACTGACCATATTTACAGCTGTGACACATTCAACGAAAACAGACCGGTGAGCAATGACTCTACTTTCTTACACCAGATGGCGCAGTCAACGTACTTGTCAATGGCGGCTGCGGATCCAAATTCTGTGTGGTAAGTGTACATGTGAAGAATTATTATTGCTGAATTTAAGGGAAAATAATCAAGTCCCAACTTATTAATCTGATCAGGATGTAATCCTCGAAGATATTTTTAATAATATATACTTAATTTCCAGGATGATACAAAGTTGGGTTTTCACGGATACCAAATTTTGGCAGAGGGAACAAGTTGAGAGTTATTTGAGTGGGGTTTCCAAGGTATAATAATTGGTGCTTCAATTCTGTCGATAGTATGTAATTACTTTTATTACTAATTAATAGGAAATATCTGGGATTAGATTAACTTTTTAATTTTGATGTCAGGGCAACGCACTAATTCTGGATCTTGAAGCAGAACTTTTCCCCTTGTACAAACCTTATGACTCCTTCTTCAATCACAGTTTCATTTGGTGCATGCTTCATAATTTTGGGGGCAATCATGGACTTTACGGAGCGATCGGGCTTGTCAACCAAGTACGTACATATATACTTAATGCATTTTTACATATTGGATTTTATTATAACATTTTTAAAAGCAATTCTCATCTTAGGGAGTGCCGAATGCCCGACAAGGAAACAACAGTTTGGTAGGGACGGGGATGTGTCCTGAAGGGATTAATCAAAATTACTTTATTTATGACTTTATGAGTGAAGCAAGTCTCAGAGAAAATCCCATAAATGTAACTAAGTGGTATGTTGGTAATTTAAACTTCAAATTTTTTAAATCACAACTTATATTTGAACATTATATTGAACATTCATATTGAACGCACATATGTACATATATACTTCTCTTTATTCATAATTTTAGGGCACTTGAGTATCAAGAGAGACGTTATGGCGTGTTGGACTCGAACCTATCAACCGCATGGAAATATTTGATAGTCTGTTGACTTTATTTTAGAAACTAATAACTAGTTTACAATAATTCTGTGTGCAGTACACTTAAGGATGCTGGAAAAATTTTGAAGTAATAAACGACAAATAACTGTGTTCACAGAAACGAATATACAATGCTCCACCCCTGATGAGGTTCCATGGAAGGACAGTAATTACTAGGAGACCAAGTCTGACTTTGAAAGAGCTTGTGAGTTATTTAAATACATATTGTGTTTGAATTTGAGCATACATGTTTTGCCTGTCTTGCAGTATATTGGTAATGCTTCATTATCCTAGTTGTGGTACGACACTGAAGATATCTACAACGTCGTGAATAATTTTGTAATTTTTGGTAATAACACTACTCCATCCAATGACAGTCTCATACGTTATGACACAGTGGACTTTTCAAGGCAATTCCTTCAAGTACTCTTTAGCAGACTTTACAAAACATTTCTTGGCTATTACTTTGTATCGGATCTGAAAAACGCACAGTGAGCTCTTAAAATCCCTGTATTCAGGCTTGTACTATTCCTTATTACACTATACTCGATTCATTGATAAATATTTTTGCAGGTTAACTTCTGACAAGCTTCTAGAAATCTTGGTCGATATGGATTCAGTTTTGTCAACAGATAAGAATTTTCTTTTGGGCAAGTGGATATCGGATGCTGAAGCTTGGGGAACTACATCAGAGGTCGAACTTTTTCTTTTAAGGATTAGTACTGTAAATCTGTACAATTACACTGGACAATTATTAAAGAATCAAAAATAAACTTAAAACAAATATTGTATTCCTAGGAGAAACGACTTTTAAGGTACAATGCTCTCAATCAAATTACATTATGGGGACCAAATGGAGAAATTGTGGATTATGCTGCTAAGCAATGGTCAGGTAAGGATTTTGACGTAGCTATGCACAAATGTTTTGCATGTGTTACAAAAATTTGAACGAGCATTCCCAAAAAGATTCATATCAAAACCTTTATCAATTTAGGTCTCATAAGGGATTTTTCCCTGCCCCGGTGGACGCTTCTCATTCGCATGCTAGCGGAAAGATTCGGTGTGACATTTGATTACCACGACTACAAACGACAAGTATTGGAGAATGTGGAGATTCCTTTTACACTCACTTCATTTAATTACCCAACGACTCCATCAGGTAAAGACATAGCTTTTTGAAGCCATTCGGGATGAGTGTCATTGATACTAACAAAGAGTCCGTAAGTAGGTGATGCTTGCGTGAAGGCAGCAGAAATTCTACAGAAATGGGGTAAGCCTTTCAAAAACTACATGTGGGCAAGAAGAAACCAAACTAAGAAATTTCGTCGGCCGAAGCCCAAGTCAAGGAGGAACTTCACCCAGGGAAAATTCATTAACTGATCGATTAGGGGCTTCCGCAGATTAACTCTGATGTTAAATTGCTCCAGTAAAAATATACCTCATCAAATGTTGGAGCAGCAATCTAGAAGTAGTAGTGTGACGTCTGGAAACTTACTTACAATTAGCAAAGAACTCAGCGTCTGCAGATGCAGTTGCAATTTGCAGGGTATGTAAAAAGGACAAGCGTTTTTGTGCTTGGAAGATACACACATAGATAGTAGAAAAAATAAATCACGAATTCGTCTCACGCGGAAACCACAGGTGTTCTCAAATACATCAAAAGGAACCTGTCCTTTAAAATTAGTTTAATTTAGATCGGGATCAGTAAAGAAGACATACATTATTGATTTTGAGTAGTTAGCAAAGAATGTTAATTCAATAAAGTTGATCGGGTATACAGGTAACGTTTGTGTGCGTAATTACAGGTGGACACACAATGGTCTTTCCCCGCAATGTTGACAATAGCATTACGACACGTCTGGCATATTCAGTCCATGCAGTCCGACTCGGTCCTATTATGCCAACCTCCTGAAACACTGACGAAGCTCACGATCACGACTTATTTACCAACATGGGCTTAATTCTCACACCAACTTTTTTGCCTCACTTTCCCCATCAGTAATCTTGCACCCTAAATCCTACATGTGAGATTTTAATTAACTCAAAACAACTGCATTGACGTTGAGATCCTAATGGAAATTGCCACATGGAAATGTTCATCTTGTTTCAGGACATGTTCTCCTTATAATTGTTACAACTATTTAATTTTTAATGTTGTATCAAAATTGATGTCTTGATTCATTCTTACTACACTCAATCAGTCTCACCTCACGTCATTCAAAAATCAATGCTATTTCATAAACTGGGTGAATATATAAAAGCATCGTAAATTCATTCTGTATCAGTTGGTACTTGCACCTCACATCCTATTAAAGTCTGTGAAATTTAATCAGTGCTCTCTCAAAATTCAAGAGTGAAATCTCTGTACTATTTTAATTTCAAAAGTTGCCTGTAGTGTTGAGCTCGGAAAGTTGAGTTATAGGGAATCTAGTAGAAACGGACCTGTTGCAGACGACCGCCGTCATGACTTCCAGACTTGTATCGATTTTTAAGGTAATTTTATTTATTATAAGGTCGATAAGATTTTCCCCAAACGTTAGCAAAAATTTTAGAAATAATAATATTTTCAAAATATATTTGCTATCTAATTTGAACCTATACCGAACTGTAAGGAAGAAATAGGATTTAGATGAACCATTTTTTATGAACCAATTTAGTTCAATTTTCACTTCTGAGATAGACAACTCTTAGCCATTTAGAAATCTGTAGACTTTTTCAACTTTGACTTAAAAAAGTTACATGTAGCTATTAGCTATGAGTCATCCTGGACTAAACTCCCCAGCATCCCCGAATCCTAATGATAAGAAAGCAGCGGGTAAGTTAACCCATCCAAAAAGGGCCTCAGTACCACTTCCTCCCAATAATACTCCTTCCGTGGAAAGTGAAGAGAATATTAACAATGTCGGAGAAAAAGAAGTTTCTACTGGGAAATTCAAAGGCCAGCAACCTAGGACATCCCATCCAAAGCCTGGTTTTCAGAAACAACCTCGAAGATCTCACCTGAAACCAGTTCAAGCGAATAACAAACTTTCGAACCCCAAGCCACCCCTGTACCACAAAAATGACACCTCAAACCAGAAAGATTCTCTCGAACACCAACCAGGTCGTTTAAAGAAGAATGGTCAGTTTATTCAAAAAAATAGAGGACCGAAAAATACGAAGAAGTACCGGAAGCGTAGAGGCCGTAAGGCTGGTAATCACAAGAATCGCACCCGTCCTAGTGGCATTTCCAATTCTAAAGACAGCAAGTTTTCCGATTCGGATGACAGTGATATTAACAGGAAAATGAGAATTGATGGAATACCATCTTTTCATTATTTCAATGGGATCAATGGGAGTTTTGCAACTTCCACAGACGTCCAAACTTTGTGAGACTAGGTTACTATTGTCCATACAATGTACATAGATTCTACTGCACACAGGGTTCCAAGCAAAATGTACCTCTCGCAAATCATACAGGCGTGTAGACTATAAAATATTTGAGTTCCTCATTATGTAGAAAATTTGTGAATCAAAAGTAGAATCCGCTTCACTATATCAACATTTTTAGGCGATCTATTTCCTATATAGGAAATTTTCTAGACACAGTTTCCACGATTGAGTCAGTACCATTGGTTAGATCTGACGAATGTATTAGCTCAAAATATGAAGCAATACATGATGCCAAAATATTTCAAAAATTTCAATTCTTAAGTGTATTTGTATATTTTGTTTGAGTTGTAATATAAAGAATTAAATTCATCAAATCCGGGGACAAAAATTAAAATCTACTTCCGTTGGTACTGTATGAGCTAGCCGACATTTGTTATCTGGGAACGCTGTGTTAACAATAACACATAAGTACAAAAAATCAGAATCATATTTTGATTGTAACTTTGAAAATTTGCTAAATTGTAAGAAACCTGAACAGCGATACCTCATTAGCGGATGTGGTGCTCAAAGTGGCTCCAACTTTGAGACGGAAAATGAATCCGATTCGAAACTTCCGAAGTTCAACGGAATTGGGGAAGGGTTCAGCTATCAACTACTCAATCAGTCAAGATTTAAGTCTCCCTATCAAAATATCTGTAGACAGGAGAGGCCAGTACACGAGGGCTCGTCCCAATAGTCCCCGTGCTCATTCTTTACTCAGTCATTCAAATCTTCCCCTACGGAAACCCAGTAACGCTCCCAACGATGAATTTCACCGCCCAACTTTCACCATTGATGACGAAATAATTTTTCAAGATGAATCGGCCCGTCGGGGTAAAACTCTATCCTCAAAAATATCCAATCTTTGGCCGTGCTCATTCTTCCGGGAGTTCAAAAATTTTTGCAAAGACAATCCCGATTTTTATCGCTTGACTCCAAATCATCCTCCAGTTTGCCCAAGATGTCACACAGGGAAATTCCAAGCGGAATGGACCCCATTGAGTATTTTCTGCTGTGTGTGTGTTCCCATCCTCGGCATCCCCTGCTACTTCGCCTTTCGAGAGTACACTTGTACTGACTGTGGGGAAATTTGGGAATATAATGATCCTCGGGAAGAAATCGATGCACTGCCTTGAGAGTCAAATATATTGGGATGAGTGTCTTTTGTGTAGTAAATTGTCACTAGCAGTTCATTATGAAACTGTATAAATCAAGTGTAACTAATAATGCCGTCCCGGACTTACTATTATGACATAATAAAAAGACTTGAAGATCCTCCTAAAAATTTCTGTTCCATTACTAATACTCTCTCACATGGGAAGAGAGATGGGAGGGAGACGTGGTAGGAAACAAAAGCTTTATTGATTTGAATGACAATTCCAGGTGTGCTGTATCCTCTTCATCTTCGGCACCGTCCTACTCACTCAAGGGGCGGCGTCCTCTTCTTACTCAACGTCAAGCAACAACGGTTACTCCGGAGGAGACTCTCAAGTAAGTTTGTCTCTTGGGATTTAATAAAAGATAAACTATTATATCATTTTCTGTTCCCTCTCTATACATATCTAACCCCCGTTCAAAATTAATTCCCTCTCCCATCCATCTTACAGCCCCGCTCCCTTTCTCTTTAATAATTCCCCTAATGAAATATATGCGGAGCTAAAAATGTACATCATTGAGCATCACTAGCAGAGAGAAGTCCGGACTTTTGATACCGTATTGTCATTGATTTCTGATCTCTATGGAGACACACATGACTCATGCAAGTATCTATATCTATACATAATTATATGAATTCACATGTACTATTTCAATGTGTACAAAGAAAAAAGGCATTTGAAGCAAATGTGCATGTTCGGAAGGACTATTAGAAATCTGGGACTTTAGTCCTAGGTTTTTCCCTCCCTGTCTCGATTTTACTATTGAAGTGGTTTGGCGGAATCAATTTATTGATTATATAGCTAAGTACGGTCTTATGTAATTTTTCCTACCTTTTCGGTTATAGACCTGTCCGGGCAATTATAAAATACTGCGAGTTTCCCCTGAGTTATTTTCTTCTCCATTCATGTACATACAGTCATGCTTGACATAAATAGCATAGCAACTCTTGTCATATCTTTTGGTAAGAAAAAGAAACGAGTTGGTTTTGTGCGATAACAAAAGTACTTTCCCACAAACCATTTTTATCTGGATGTACAAGCACAGGGGCCAATTTTGCGGAGGAAGTGTATAACTATTCTACTTTTTAAAAAAACTAGACGTTGAGTCCAACGGAATGTAGATACATATCTATGGAAAAAAAAATGTTGGGTGTCCACAGGATTTTTTCTTTCCGATTGTGAAATAAAGAGGGTATAAACACTGCCTCAACTGTACTTCAACAAGCTTTTGCTATTTAATGTCACTTGATCGTATCAAGTATAATGGTAGGTTACGGCTCAAGTAGAATTCAGCGGGCAGGAGTGGAAAATGTAAATATTAATTATGTCCCCCTGACACAGTTGAGCATACATGTGTGACGAGGGAGAAATATGGGACCTTGTCATTCTGCTGCAGTCCTAGGGTGTGTAGCATTTAGGTGTGACAATAGAGGATGAGATGTAATCTACAACGATAAATTATGCATGCTTGACATTTCCAGTCATCTCCGCCGAGCTACCGCTTCCAGTACGGAGTGTACGACTCCAAATACGGGAATGACTTCGGTCACGAAGAAGAAAGGAATGGGCAGGAAACGAAAGGGCGGTACAAGGTCCAGTTGCCTGACGGTCGGGTCCAGGTTGTGACATATACGGCGGATCAGAACGGTTACCGAGCCACAGTGACTTATGAGAGTGGTTCTTCAGGGGGTTTGTCGTCCGGAAATTCCCAGAGCAGCGGTGGCTACCAACAAGCATCACCCTCAAATCAAGTCTCCAGTACTTACGGCTCCTCGGATCAACGTACCTTTAGTACTCTCAAAACGAAAATTAATGGAAAGTTTTATGGCTATTAAAATGCGAGGCTCGTGTGTGTGTGTCTGAGCCGGCCCATTTTTTGCTATAGTTAGTTCAGCCATAACATCAATTATTTACTAATAACTGTCCCTCTTAATTCTGATATCTAATCCCCTATTAATTGTTTCATGAAGGTAAGCACTGTAAATTTGTGTGCCCTTATTACAATTTATTTTCATTCATTCTTTTGATGTACTACATTTTGAGAGCTCAAAATATCCGATTCCTTGAAGCTAATGGAAATATTTTTGTAAAATAAAACTTTGGAACTTTTGCGTACAGAAAAAATACTTGCATTTACTTTCAGTTTGCTACAGAAATTTAGGGATATAGATAGCCAAAGCACGTAATGTGTGCATTATTTGTGGACGTATGAAACAATTGTAAAAACTATAGTGTACTTTCAGGATGTAGGTTAATGCCATAAAGGGAGTCCGGGATCGAAGTTTGGTGGAGATCCTATGACAGTGTTTGGGTATTTTTTTTGGAGGAAACAATGTCAAAGCAATGTGTCAGTGTGCTCATCTGTTCATTATGGTGCTGTATTTATTGCTCCTTGAAGGATTTTCTCTGAGGTTTATTGCTCTTTTTTTGAGATACTTTCCTCTGAAACTTTTTCATTGTTCTCAGACATGCAATCCTTTTTTATTTTTCCTCCTTCCTAGGGTACATAATTACATACATACGTCGGAGCAGTCAATTATCAAATAATCATTGGGAGTCTTCTTCCCCCCTGAAATTTCCTCCAGAGATCATCTTGACGTAATGCAGCAAATCTGATTATCTTCTAACGGGGCAGGAGCGGAGCTCAAACCAAATAATTTGGGCAGACAATGTGAACAGAGTCAGTATAATTATATAACGGTCCGTATAATCCGTACTTATGGGTTTGGGACTCTGTCATTCTGAAACCCAAGGAGCCACAACAGGAAGAAATCGTGTTACGCTGGAAACCAAAACTAATCTGCGGGGGATTGATTTTCGCATTCAGAATCATTGTGTACTCATGTATTTACTAATAAATATAGATGCTCTACTAGTGCAATTACGTACATACATGTTGACTGCCTTCACCAGCCCCTCCATGTTGTATAAACCAGAAGGGGCGCAGATTAAATCTCTGCTGAATGGAACATTTGTGAGTACTTCCTGTGTACATTAGAATTTCTTATCTATGTACATATGTAGACATGTATTGATTGCTCTGGCTAAAAATGTCATCTGTAATTAACTTTCGTCCTTTCATCACCAGCTCTGCCTTTGAGCCAATTGTTTAGATACTCGGAAAAGGGTTTTATATAATAATTGAATCCTTTCATGGACTATATAGTACTTACCTCAAATCGTTTTGATCTGCGTTAATTTAGTTGATAGAGTCATCTCCTACTTCCGTCCTACACCTATACTCTGAGGCCTGAGGCTTCGGACTTAACTAATGATTTTGCTTCTCTAATCTTCCTATACTTTCAATTAAATTCCAGTCTAATTTGAATTATGTACTATTGGATTATATAGATACATAACCTCCTGCTCACAATATTTTGCAAGTTGCAACTTTTCCAATCAAAAGATAACAGGTAACTTTAAAATTTTCCCTTGTATCCTCAAAAGAGAGGGAGAGACTTCACTGAAGAAATTCCCACTTTCAGTGTAATAGCAGTAAATATAAAATCAATGGCTTGAGTAATTAAGGCTGAAGGCAGGAAGTCTGGAAGGAATCGATTTATTCAGTTTCCATGAATTATGTACACATTATAAACATCAGGAAGTGTGAAACTTTCTACATGAAATAATAATTAGACCCCACCTGGAAAGCACATTATAGGAAGTTTCGGGGAATTACTACTTTAAGGTCAACTTCAGACATTTCATGTGAAGGAGTCAGCGGAAAAATAAACAAGAGAAATGCTAAGCCTCCCCTTCCTGTTGGTACTAAAAGTGTCGGATTTGAAGCATTATGAGCCATTACGGTCCGACTGTACCAATTTCAGGCGCACAATACAGAATACACCGTTTAGCTAACGCTCCTTTTTAATTAAAATCAACTGATGCTAGATTACTTCTGACAATTACGAACACGTATGTCGAGCATTATGTACATGAAATCTTGTACTCTTCCAAGGTACAAGACACCAATAAATATTTTTTCCCCGAGCTCCTACAATAATGTATACTCTCAAAAAACATTCGATCCCCCATGATGTAAAAATGTTGATTTCAGATGTTTTTCCAAACTAAACGCTTTGGTTAACACAGAAGTTCGGTATTTACTGTTCCACTGTGTAGGAAGCATGTTCACCATAAAATATTTGCAATTTATTCAAGTATTATGGGGCGAATTTCCTTGAAAATTTTCTGAAAATTAGTAAATGTGACGAAGGTTTACCTCCTAAATTTACTTAAAATTTAAGGAAATGCAGAGTCCATAATTTTCTTGATATTTGAATTTCCTTAAAAAGTAACACACCTTTATTAAATATTTGAAGCTCCTTAAACCTCGAATGCTGACCTGGGTCAATTCAGTAATTTTTTTGAGAAAGCTCCAAAAATGACTAGAAACTGGGGCGTCAATGTTTTTTGGGTTGCTCTCTTTTTTGAACCTGGGTGGAGAGAAGTTCTTCCAGACACCTTGTACAGTACAGGTTTAGATAGTAATTTGTAATTGCTGTTCCTGTCACTTGTCAGGCAACTGAAGGAATTACCATTCTTCTAAATTACAGCCCACATTACATTGAGCAGTTCACTTTATTGTTGTTCCTCTTACTTTAAAGGGGATTTGGGGAAAATGAGTAGCTGTAGTACAGTGTTGTTTATAATACAATGATGATTCAAAAGAACAGCATCAACGCAAGCTTTTAAGTATACTTACGTAATGTATATCTAATGCTATTAATTTAATGTCAACTCCCTTACCCTCATGACTCTAATCTTCGTAACTGGAAATGGAATTGCACCATTTGTAGGAATGAAACGATGTTGGAAATTTGTCTTGCTATGATTTCTTCTCATTTCAAGGTTCCTTAGGTTTATTTAGCAAGAAATTCTTTGTGTGAAATCGCTGACAGTAGAAAATGAATTTGGCCTACTCGTTCACTTTCACATGAGAACAAACAATAAGGCTGAATAGGTGGGAGGGCCTGCATGTTTATAAAACTTTTTCAGAATTGTTCAAACTGACAACAAGAGCTATTTTATTCCGTCAACCCCGTCCTTTTGTGCCAACATGAGAGGACTATTGTTCCGCTCACCTGTGCCTTTTTTAAGCATGAAAAAGAACTCCATTACAGAATCCTTTGAATGAGGGAAAATTATTGAGAAGAATGAGTCAAAAGAAGAAAAGAAAATGATTCATTCCTGAAATTGACATGAATGCATTTCATGCAATTCCTACAGAATTTCAAAGTATAGTTTATACGTAGTGTCAAATGCCCAATGTCAAAATTGTTTGGACTTCTTCCCTTGTCAAAGTCACTGTAAACTTCAAACAACCAGCCCAAGCACTCACATTTCAGAATCCATAACTAAACTGGCCTTAATCAGAGTGTGAATGCATATTTACGTATGTACAAGTACAAATGTGTGGACTCAGTTTCATCCATCCATCCTGTTCCCTTGGAAGTTGAGTTATGCATAAGTATAGATACTAGTTCCTCAGCATTAGATTTTGACTCTTATCATAAAAATCGGAAGATCAAGATCAGAAGTTGTAAAAAACCATTCCTGCCGTGTATCTTTGCTCCTGTCACTTGGGCGCTCTACATAAATTTATTATTGACTCTGGCAGGAGCGTATTGTTTCAAGCGCAGGTATATACGACATGAAGTTTGGTCCTGAATTATTCCTATGATCCCAAGAACCGGAAGAATCTTTGATGAGGGAACTATTCTACGGGGAAAAAGTGAGGTCCCTCATGAAAGTTAATTTCCTGTGTAAGGTCCTTACTGGAGGAGTTGATCAAAGTAATCAATTTAAAAGCTATACATGTATTCATGACTCGTTCATTCAACTTATGGGATGATTATAGCTATCGTTAGACCAAAGTACGGGAGTTATTTACTCAGAAGTTAGCTCCTTTCAAAGACCTTAGCTATGTATCTCGGTGTATGGTAGCATTTTCTCCGCAGATATTGAAGGTGTGTGCAATTAATAAGACAACTTAGACAAGATGGAGTTGACTGTTCACGTCAGGGTCATATAATGACATGACTATGAGTAACTTATTATATTTAGATAGATATCTATAACTCATAACCAAGAAAAAATGGCTATCCACGTTTTATGTTCATTCCATAGTTTAAGCTCCATGACAGCTTTAGAACTTCAAAAGACAAAGTCTCTATTCCAGAGGATAGACTTGAATCCTTGGACCGTTATGTGCCAGTGGTTTACAAGGAAGTACAAATTTAGCTGAAGGATACGGAAAGCTTTATTTGGATCAATGATGTCATGTTACATGGGCTGAGTGTGAGCTTCAACACTAGCAGTCCAACATACCATCCACAAGAAACAGTACCCTCAATAATTAAGGGCACTCAATTTTGAAAATCATTTGCAGTTATTGTTCCCTCTACCGCAGTTAACTCCGGTATGAATAGGCATCATATTAATATTTGAAACTCCCCTCAACAAATGCCTCCTTAGCACGGAAATCCTCAAACGGGGAGACATTCTCCAAGAGGTTATTAAGCTTGTAATGCATTTCCTCTGGAGACACTCATTTCCACATCCAATCTACAATGTAGGATCACCTACTTCCCGGATCCTATTTAATCTAAACATTAGGGCATATAGATATATACTGTATACATATACTGTATACATGTAGAAATAGCTGTAGGGGGGTTTATTATAACCCACAGACAAATTGCATATCACATATTTTTGGTTAATATGGCTAGCATTATGATTCTATATGTATAGACATAAAGATCCTACAAGTATGCATGTACCTTAGAGGTCTGAGTTATTTCCATCAAAGAGCATTTCTTCCCCTACTTTTTGTTCTGAGCCGACAAGAAAAATAATCGCCCACAATGATGTTGTGACTGTAAGCTTATGATGAGGATTATGAGATGAGGATTTGTTTGACAAGGGTATTTTTATAGTATTTGCTCTCAAAGCTTATTAGGTGTTAAAGTTTTCATGCAAGTGATTCGTCCCGACCCTTGGAAACCGCGAGCGTTCACTTCTGCGGGCTGTAGTAAATGCAGTTCTTGAAATCTCTCAGGGGAATTGGAATGCATCAGCAGAAACTAAAGTTATGGAGATGCGATTCCCGCACACGTGTGCGGATCAATTTTAATTCCCCATTCAAGTCCCTAGTAAATACTTAATAAAAAGAGCTACAAGGAGGAAAAAATCGAAGATGGATTTGAATAATGGATGACTAACCCACCGGCTCTTTACTGGGGTTCCCACAAATTCACCCGAGCTTTAGATACACACATGTCATGTACTGTGGTCTTAGATACTCATAGGATACTATGTACATATGTAGATACGTACGTCAGTCCGGATTCCTTTCAATTATCCATGTCTGTCAAACACTCGTGTGATTTTTTATGGAAGGGAGTATTGATACTTTGAAATGTTAATTATTAATTACGAGAACACTCCTCTGAATAGCAAGTCTTCAACGGAGTTGAGCCGGAGTGGAGCTTTCAGTTTCTGAATGGGACCAATTAAACTATGTATGTAAGTACTGTACATGTGGACTTCATAAATATGTCAGGAAGGGCTATCTCTACGTACAGTGGTAATTACATAATTCTGCACAGCTCCACACTCTCCCTCCGTTTGCTTCAGTATTGTATAATAATTATTGTAGAAGCTAATGTTAACAAACAACAAGATAATTAGCTTGCTTGTTCCCGCTCTTCCAGAATTCCGCGGGGCATGGTTAATTTTCCAGTCTATAAAACCTTATAATCACTTTTTTCTTGCTGAGATTACAAATTCTCGCTTTCATATTGCCCTCCAATTTTTTTTCGTACGAGCGATTACTTAAGATGTTTCTGTTTTTTTTTTCTCTCGCAGGAAGGACCATCATAAAATTGCTCTACGAAGAGCAGTGCGTTATTCCAGGAGGCTCAGTAGTGTGCCCTTACAAATTGTAAGTTACAATTTGGAGAGGTCTTGGTTAATAGAGCTATATAGCTAGTTAAAGTGCATCTTATATCATGGTCTATGTAGCTCAGGGATGTAGCCGGTGTAATTCTTAATCAAAGTGTTTGGAGAGGAAGCTAGGAAACTCGACTTCCATGATGATACTGAGAGCCTGAAAATTAGTTATTTATTCCTAGTGCTCCTTGTTACCCAGACGAGTACCTGTGAAATGACAGGTTCCATAGATATGAAAGAATGAAAATTCTTCTGAGGAATGAAAAGATTTTCAAGAACAAGATCATCGGTCTGGAAAGATAAAGAGGGGGCGAGAGATGAATAAGATGATATCACCGAGAGAGAGAGAGAGAGAGAGAAGATCGGCTCCACTTTGTGCAACTGATTCCTATACACAGCTCCAGGAGCTCAGTAGAGAGAAAATTGTTCGTTAGTTTTGGCAGAGACCAACACTGGATTTATTAGTGAAACCAAATGGAAAAGCGAGGTAGAGAAAAAAAAAAGTTGAAGAAAGAAAAGGTGAAAACATATGCGTTTCAAAAGCTTCCCTTTCAAAGTGAGTGCTTGCACTGACTGAGTTCCTCACAGTATGTCCTCCTCATGCTTTCCTGCCTTTTACTAAACTTGTAAATTAGTTGCACGTATGTTATCCCTCGACTCAGGGAAGAGACTCTCAGAGCCCCGTTACATAGCATCATAGATTAGATTCTCCTTGCCAACTTTGACGCATCGATTGCGTGGAATAATGGATCCTCGATCCATATACAAGTAGAGCCAGTATTCTTGGGAGTACTTGGGAATGAGGACTTTTTCTGAAACAACACTAGAACCGAAAGGTTGAAAAACCTATAAATAAAACAACTCTCTTAGAATAAAAAAATAAGGAAGAGAGAGAGAGTGAGTAGAGAGAGAGAGAGAGAGAGATAGAGAGGATAGGGACAAACGCTGAATCCGCAATCTTCAACATCTGACAGTATCAGGTTCAACATTTTACCCCAAAGGTTACTCCCAACCGTCAGTTCTCAAGTAACTTCTTTCGCAGATGCAAATGTCAACAATACATCTTTTGAAGTGCTCGCTATATACTGTAACATTCTTTGATGGTGAAAGCTACACCATTATATTGCAGGATTAAGCTCACAGAATTTTGAATTTAAACCCTCAAAATCAATTTTAAAAGGTTTCTTGTTGTAAATTCCCACCCAACATCTCTAAAATCCTTTACTGTAATGAATAGAGACGGATGCTGAACTGTTTCTGTGAGCTGTCAACTATGACACAGACATCTATGACAGAGAGCCTTGTGACACTTAATAACATGGTTACAGTTTCTGGAAGGACCAGCGTTTAAGAAATAAAAACTAGACAGGCGGAAACTGATGTAAAAAAAATCAGAGGGGTTGTATCGAATGGAAGAGAGTCGCCTTCCTCGGGAGAAGGTTCCCTTTGAGAAAACATGGTAATAAATGAGGTAAATACATTATCAAGGTATCACCTGTTCACCAGAACATACTCCCCCCATATCATATCGTTAGCATAATATGTGTATATTAGCTCCGCTTGTCAGCTCAATAACCATAAAGACACCCATTTGCATGCTAATAACATTATTACCACGCTCATGGAAATCCGGAATCGATTCCTTCTATTTATCAAAGTAAACCCTCTCAATTCTACAACATGTTTCCGAGTACCTCTTCACTATCCGTTTCCAGTTCCTTCCCACAAAAGTCCTCACCTCACTCAGGTCCCACGGACTTGTGGAGGTGATGACAACCAACCCCGTCATCTCCTTTATTGAACTTTCTCGAATTATTCCCCTAACTTGAATAAGTTATGGAGAGCATTAGAGCGCAGGGAAATATTTGCTTGTTATATTGACTAAATGCCACATATGTATGTACATACATTCATACACTGTAACTATAATAATCATCGTATATTTTCAATGGCAATGAGATTGTAAAATTGTCTTGGATCCCTTACGGTTAGGGGATGCGTCTTAGTTCCTTATATGGAGATTGGAATGAAGCAAAAGGAAGGCACAAATTGAACGTGTGGAATGAACAAATGTATGGAAGAAATTATTATAAAAGGAAAAAAAATGTGAACGTTTACAAAATGTTTGTGAGACAAAAATTAAAACAGGGAAAATCTTATTACGTACATATAGTGACCTTCAGTTTTCGTTAAAAAGTATGATGACATTTCTTTATTGCATTCAAAAATTGTGCATCATTCATTTTGACTCCTTTTCTGAGAGTATGTTGCTGTGGTGACTGTATGCTGTTATGGTGAAGGTTGCTTGGAGCAAACTGTCAATTCGTATGAAGATTTTGTAGCAGTTTAATACTTTTGATTGTCAAAAGTTTGTTGTTTGAAAACTTTCGAAAAATGCGGTTCCCAGACCTTATATCCAATCTCATTAAAAGATCCTCGAGTCCAAAAAATAAAGGATGGCTGGAGAGCGGAACGATGACGAAGAAGAGAAATTAAAAATAGAAGAATGATCTTATCTAAGTTCATCCAAACTGGAAGCTCTGATTAGAAAATGGAAGGGGGAGCAGGTACAAAAGGAACGCTGCCTTTTGAATTCTGAACTCTATCCAGCAAGTCAGTATTTTTTTTTTCGTAAGAATAGGACGGACACAAGGTCCTCGGATTTTTCCTTCCTTAGACAGATGTCGGTGACTCTGTGAGAGATACAGTAGAGAAAGCACAGTATTGGGGAAATGTTGATGGTGCCATTAATACTAGAGTAGTAGGCTTTTGTTCGTTACAGTATACGACGGTGGAGGTAAGATTGGACGACAATGCAGTACACAGAAAAAAAAAGGTAATAGAAAATGTTGAAAAGATTTGGGTATTAAAATTCATGATATGATAAGCCCGCCCTCAAGAGAAAAATTGCAATAATATTTTTCTTTTAGCAGTCTCTTTGTCTTCATTAATGTCAAGGGACAGGGAGGAAATTCGGGATTACTTTGTTTATTTGGAGAGACAACGTAACTTTCGACCTTTTATAGTCAGTATTTAATGATTTCTAGCGCTACATTACACCAGGGCTATAAGTAATAGCGCATAGGATACACACAGCATTGTATTCATTCCAGGGTAGAAAACTCTTCCCGTACTCTGACTTATTACGAATATTCCATTGACATAAGTTTAGTCAAAGGAGTTCCTCGAAACATGTCACCTAATCTAATAACAGGCTCTCACAAGCTTTAATGCATGCATTGAATTTTACATTGCAGTGTCAAAGCAAGGGTTTTAAATCTCTAGACATGTATGCTAATGTGTAATGACAGCTCTCTCTCTCTCTCTCTCTCACGCACAGACACAACACCACTCCATTCTTTCCCAACTATCTACAGAATCAGTGTTACACACACACACACAAGTATCTCAAGATCATCACAGGTGGGTATGGAAGATAAAAGCCTGGAAATGTCCTCTTTTCTCTCTGCTTACAAAATGCATTTACGACCGAAGCTAAAATATTTACTAAAAGCTTAAGCAGACTCAGGAGCAGTTCATAAGCCGACAACCAGCATATGCGGCAAGCCATATCCCATCCCTCTCATCCCAGCTCACCGCCTATATGGGATACATGCAGAATTATATACTACTACATGACATTCACACCAACTTTCAATCTCCCATGTAATAACGAAGTCTTAAAACAGTATTACCTCAGGAATATAACTCGTGCATTAATGCCAACAGAGCACACAAATACAGGCCTCTCCCTTACCTAGACCTCCACATATGTATCTACATATATGCAAATGCATTGTAATAAAGCATGGCTAAATCCCATGACTGGAACATTACACGATTAGACCGCTACAGGGAAATCCAAGTAAATAAAGTACATGGAACGTGCCGGGATATTGTCTAAATGAATGGAGGAAAGCTTTCAGCGTATATTGTAAGGCGAAAAAGGTAGTTGACAGCTTACCCTTTCCACTATATCCCAGCTTCAATGAAACAATGCTCTTAAATGTACAGTATCAATAGATACAAGAAATCTTCCAAATTACTAATGTACCATGAACAGTATGAATTCATTGTACTAATTCAAAAGCAAACCAACAAAAGGTAATAAGCAGAATTGGAAGATAGTGAGGACACACGAAGTAGCAAGTGTTCAAGGGAAAATATCAGGTGGCATTAAGGCACTATATGTATCTAATTGTATGCTGTATGTATCTAATTGGGTCTTAGCATACAAAAATAAAATTTCAAGCACACCCTTCCTATACACTAATCAAAACTGAGCTCACTTGTAATTATGAGTCGGACCTCTATGAGTTGTGATAATACAATAAGCTGAGTACACTAGTTGAGTTTACTTTTAGAGGGAGAGTGCTATTGACTTTAAAAAAATTACAGAAAGGACACAGACACACACACACACACACACACACACACAGTTACACAGAGAATCCAGTCGGCACCAATTCATCTCATTATGGTTTAATTTCCGACTCAAGAGTCCCCTCATCCGTAAAGCCCTCAATTCTGACGCTTCTTATACACCGCTCGCCACTCACTAGGAAAAAGTCTAATAATTCCAGGCTGAAGTATGTCCTAGTCAGAGGAAACCTACCGTTACGGATTTTTTTCCCCCGAGGAAGCAGTACAATGTTGCATGAGCACTCGGGCGATAAAAGGAGGCACTGTAGTGAAAAATTAATATATAGCTTAGGCACCGGGTATTACGAGAAAGCAATATTCCAAATCCAAGTGAATTATGCTAAATTACCGACTCCTTCAGTTCAGAGCTTAATCCAGGCAGGGCTGAAGTGTTGCAGGGTAATAACAACTGTCGCTACTGAAGACGACAAAGAAATCAAAGGTTGGCATAACCTCCGACGGAAATTATGAGGAGGGAGGGTATTCCCCATTTGTGCCTACTCCCTATACTGCTATATGCATATACGTAGATACATGTGTGTGTGTGTGTGTGAGTGTACTTTGTGATCGGGAACGAATGGATGAGACACACACACACATATCTTATGTATATAGACACATACACAAATATAGAGTAAAAGTAAAACTGCGCAAACGACCAGGGAAAAAAAAATTCACGCGGTGTTCCTCCTCACCTGGATCCATCCATTGTGTGTGGTGAAATATAGTCATATGAATATTTGGAAATGAAATCAACAAACGACTACAACCTGTCGAGCTGACTACTTCTTGTGGTGGACTACCATCCATTATGAACTGACTCTGTGGAGAGGACTCCGCTTGGCAGAAGGGCACACAGCAGGGAAAAAGGAGCGAGAGATAGAGTGAAAGACGGAAACAGAGGCCATCAGTTTGTACACACTATCCAGTCTGAAGAGAAGTGAGAGAGGAGAAAGTAAAGGAAGCACTTTTAGCATGAGCCGTCAGTCAGTATGTGACTTTCCATTGGATAACAACAAGTTGGGTAGTGAACGGTGAGTAAAATCTCACCCAAAAACATCCTCAAAACCTCCCGGAGTACATAATAAAATAAGAGCACATTAGCAAATCAGAGATAGCCGACATTGCCTTCCCACATGCAAGGCATACAAAGTACCCATCACCATATCACCATATACTATCAAGACTCTCTCTCCAAGTCTCAAGAGAAGAACAGCCCACCGTCAAATCCAACTCAGTCAACAACTTCCCATAGATACAACAATACACTCGAGCGTCTTGTACTTTACAGGAATCTATAACGCCTCTTCGGATTTTGCATCCCTTTGTTTTCTCCCTGTCTGTCCCCCGCTCAGCCGAGACAGACACTCTCCTTGGAGCAAGAGTCCGGACAAGGAAGAAAAAAAAAAACCCCAGTATCAAGTTTAACCATCAGAATTTCTGTCAAAAAACTTTTATTCTTTTTTCCCTCTCTGACTCTCATCTCCTTCCTCTTCCCTCTCTGACTCTCATCTTCCCTTTTTTTCCTCTCTGACTCTCATCTTCCCTTCCCCTCAGACCCTCTTCACTCCTGCATCGGTTTCACATTAACACTCCATTGTGTTGTTGTTAGCCACAAGGGAAAAAAAAATGAAGAAGAAAAAAATCACCGGAAAAGTTACTCCTCGGATGTACTACTAGTAGGGACCCACACAAGAAAAAAAAAGTGAGAGTTGTTGGTGTTACGAAGACTAGCGAAAAAAAAAACGTAGGCTGACTGTAACGCCTGAAGACTTGGAAGACGCGTGGCAAGAGGAAACGACTTGAGCGTCATTTTGTGAGACAGAAAAGGACTGAGCAAGATAAATTCTGTCATTATTTATACATAGTCGGCGCCCTTCTCACCCCCCCCCCCAATCATTCCTTCTCCATGTAGAAATCAGCTAACAATTGATTTCAAAGACCTCCACTTCCAGTACCCCACAACTACCCATTGACATCCTGTCAGGCCCAATGTCTCCATTCACCATCTGAGTCTTCCCCTTCAAGTGAAACCGATACAACTACCTCCGCAGGTGTGCTCGTCCAAAGGAATCAGTGATAGCGAGCTGGAGTGGTTACAAAGACCTGGACTTGGGGCGAAGGAGAACCGAGAGAGGACAGCTGCCTGTAAATTTCTCAAACTCTAATAACTCCGGCAAGACTCTTTGGAAGCCTTGCTCCAATTTATCCGAACCAAATAAAACCAAACCAAACCAAATCAAAAATACTTGATTAGACAAATCAACTCCAGTGACTGTCCCTGAGTTAGGAAAGGATCTGTAGTCGAAAGGACTACACAGCTGAGTAGCTCCTCCTGGTAATTTTGAACTGTGACAGTGCATGGTGACATTTAAAGGGACAGATCCGGTGTCAATTAAAATTTAATTACTATATCTACTGTCGGTTCTTTAATTTTTTAATTCTCGGAATTCCCAGTTTGCGTGCGAGAAGTTGAGCCTGACAGAAGTGAGAGAGCGAGAGGGAAAGAAGGAGTGAGAGAAATGTTTGGGGAAGTTCCTTGAATTAAGTACAGAGTGATAGTATCAAGTTTCCTCATTTGAGATTATGTTCCTGTGTGGAAGAACTTGAGTGTAAATATATATATATAGATAGTACAATGTATGTAATTACAAGGACTCGACCATGAGTACTAAGGCTTGAGTAAAAGTACAGTGAAAGCAATTCCTCGTGGCGTCCCACTGACTCTCTCTCTCTCTCTTTGAGCCAGTGAACATCTACCTTACTGCCGGTTGTCTCTCGTCCCGAGATTTATCCTGGTATATCTATAGATTGTAATGTACTGTTGTTTCTATCTATAGTATGTGTACACTATGTACATTGCCTCTGTGTAGTAGACTATATGTAATTACGACTAATGTATGTACTCTACATAGAAAAGTATCGGTGCTTCCAGTTCTGCTCATGAGACTGCATCCTAATTAGGTCTGCAGGGCTGATGGAGAAACAAATTATTGACTTAAATAATTCTCAGTTGGCCGTATGAATATTTATTTGCATGTTTATATATTTGATTGGTACTCGAGCTCTCCGGCTCAAATTGTACTCTATGTACATTTGTATCTATCCTGTATAGATAGTGACTCTTTTTTTTTTTAGCCCCAATCGTAGATAGATCCTAATTCCAATTCCGTCAGGGTATTGAAGCATGCTCTCTAAATTCTAGTGTTTACTTGTGCAAGTACCAGTTTCACCCATGAAATTTGCTTTATAAGAACGCTAATCATTTTCCATTGGTTTCCAGTACAGCCGTTAGAAATTTGATTAGAGGAAATGAGAGACATGAGTTTACTCAATTGATTTGGCTCGTTTTTCCACTTCCAATTCCTATCTGTATGAGTTGCATGGGCAACTCCAATTAAATTTCTAGAGGGGTGGGGTTTAGGAATAGAAGGGACTGCATTTATTAAATGTATCTATCTATCTATACAACAAATTATATAATAAATTTCAAAAGTATCTCTGAAGTTCATTGCTCAAGTACCAATTTGAGAGTACCAACTGAGAGCTTCTACTGTACATCTGGACGAATATTATAATTAATTATTCCTGCTGAGTTGTAATATCAAATTTGCCAAAGAACTATTTGAGTGCAGTCATTTTGTTCCAGTTTTCAAATATAATTATCTATTTTTATTGAAGTAGAACCTTTGACAGGGTCAGGAAGTCTGAAATATTGATGTCATTCGTACTTCCTCTCGTAGAATATAGAAACAAATGGAAGGCTAAAAAATAGCTAATTAATTTTTGAATACCTCCAATGATTATTTTCAAAGACTGGAGACAATTTCAAAAATATTTCCCAAAAGCATTCCTCTCCTAGGAACTCACATTTTGTTAAAAATTAAGCGACCCATCAATTAAATCCTTAATTACTTCCTATATAAAACCAATTATCTACCCCCAACCCTCAGCGCGTCATCTCTCCTAAGCATTTAGCTACATACTGTGTCAGTTTCAAGTAATTAATTATCCCAGAAGATGCAATCTCATTAGTCCTCTCTGCACAGTAGAGACATATGCCTCCAAAATTTTACTGTAGCTTACTACCCATTGGACGTTTACTACTTACTACAGAACTTCATCCCAGAAAATTTCCTCGGCAAGGACATTATGCACAGTTCAAGTGACTTTACTTAAACGTCACAGTCAAAATATTTCCCCCCATAAAAATAGCACCCTAATACTGTAATTTTGTTATACCCCCAAAGGATGATCTCCTGGAAAGATGATCTCAAAAACATGTTGAGATATTGAAACCAGAAAAGTATGTAAGAAAATATTGTCCACAAATAATTTTGAAAGAACAGCAAAATTTTTTGAATTGCTAAAGATCGTTATTACTAAAAACTCCCTCAAAGTCTGAGATAGTGTGATTGGGGTAGGTTTTCTTTTAGTCGGAGAAAGTAGAGCTGACAATTTAAATAAATTGAGCACAGCAGCCCAACATTACTGGTTTGAATGTCCTGAAGGAAAGCAGACCTCCCGCAATGTCATTGTTTTGGAGGCACTACTCTGTGCAGTAGAGTGTTCGAGAGTTGCAATTTTTGTGGAGAGCCTCTAACCCAACAGAGCCATTATATAGTGTACGAGGAGCATTTAGAAACTAACTAGCGACTGCTGTGCCGGGTATTGGGGACTATGAAGAGGAGTTTTGAAAAACTCGGCCATAGTTGGCGGTAGGAGAAGCGGAGGTTTCAAGTGACGTTTCCGAACGAAAGGGATAATTCAACGTTAGTGTTTTTAGATGGTGCGTGAGGGTTATTGACAGTTGATTGTAGGTAAATGAGCAGTCACCTGTGATGGACTCAAGTATCTTCCTCCATCTACATACAGATATATTTTGTGTGTGTATGTCATTTTGTAGAGTTTTTTTTTTTTTTTTGGACGTAGCTCATGTGCAAGGGTTGGAGGCTGACAGGCTTATGAGTTGAGTTGAGACTGGCTGTGAATGTATATTGTAGGTCGGCCGGGCTGTATAAACGGAGCGGGGCTGCTGGAGTTTTGACTGTGGCTCATCCCGTTCCTCTATTGCTATATAGCTTGCCTTTGCCTCGTCTGCCTGCCTGCCTGCTGCTCGCTGACTGACTACTTCTGCCTGTGTACAAGTTTTTTGGGGGAAAGCTGAGTGCACATAGAGAGAGAGCCCGAATGAGACTTTGTGTACTATTTGGAATAGCACATACCTACTACAGTGGCAACTGTGGGTATTTATTTATGTGTGTGCGTAGTCGTCCTAGCGAGGGCAATAGGATTTTTCGGGTGGGCTTCTACTAGACAACTACCATGTCCAATGTGTTCTTTTTTCGCCTTCACAACTTACAACGCAGAGAAGAAGAGAGGCGGCAAAGAGAACAACATTGCAAAACGGCTCGCGGGAAGCAATCTCGATTTCAATGGAGTCATCTAAAGTCCTGTAACCAGCTTACCCTGGCACCAGGACGGCTTTTTGAAAAAGCCCCACCCACACCCACCGATAGCCTCGACGAGGTCGAAATGCAGATTCCCAGGTAAAATTCATATTTTTTTTTCTTTTTCAATTTCCTCCCCGCAAACAAAAAAAAAAGCTCTTTCTAAAATCCTCCCTTATACCATATTCTCGAACGAAAAGTATTAGGGAAAGTTCCGGCTCTCTAAGCCCGGCTTCCTTCTCCTATGACAAACAATATATCTATATAAATATTCAATTTCCAATTTATCTAATATTGACACTATCTCTTCACATCATCGGTTACGTGGAACATTTGAATCAATATATTATTTCACCCCCCATCCATAAAATTGATAGTTTTTTTTTTCGTGAAGAGTGATGATATTTACAGCGTTTGATTTATACTTCGCTTGATGAACAACAATAATTTTCCACAACCTCAAAATTTTAGTCAATAGTGCCATTCGTCATTTACTCAACGACCTGAAGTAATCTTATTAAAAGGAATATATATAATAATAAACTTAATTATTGATTTTCTTTTGAATATGATTTTACTTGGCTTATAGGCAGATATAGGTAGATATAGCATATCGTATTTTTGCAAACAAAAATATTCTTTTGATGAAACTTTTAGAGACACAAATCTGTTCCTTAGAATATGGAAAATAACCAGAATCCTCCCTCACTTGAATGTGAAAGGTTACCCGCAAATGTGATTAATTACTCTGAGAAAGAAAATAGGGGGAAACATATTCAGGAGGAATTAGGGAGCATTTCCGTTCCAAATGTCTACTTTTCTCCAAATGTCTTTTGTAAGGAAAGAGGATTAGAAGTTTGTTTTTACGTCCCTTTGTTACAACAATCACGGAGCTTCCCAGTTTCCGTATTTACTTTATTTTTTAATGTCATACTTCTAAGGTGGAGGCGGAAGATGTTCCTGCAAATATTCTGTATGAACTGTTTTAATGCCACTTCAAAGTTGACAAAGTCAGCTTAATGCTGGTATGTATTTTGAAAATAGAGTTGTATTTCTTATTTTAATTCCTCGTCGTTTCTCTGTCTTTCCATCCCTCCCTTGTATAAGACTGGAAGTAAGAGAAAGATTTGAGTGAGACTGGTGGGATTCAGTTTACTTGAAATTTGACAAGGGGAAATAAAAAGGAGAGTGTGCACCTTTAATTGAATTCAGGGCCGAATGGAGGGGGAAAAATGTTAAAAAATCTAATTTCCTCCCAGCTTTCTCTCTCTCTCTCTCTCTCTCTCTCTCTCTCTCTCTCTATCCGTCTATTCTTGAGAACTTGTCTATGTGTGCAGTTGTTCAGGGAAAAAAATGTATTGACTGATATGACTTTCGAACTGCCTACATATAGCTTCAGTACAATTCTTGTGTCTCCATTCGTTCGTAAAATTCGGGCTCAATTCAGCTGTACATTCCGAATTCTATAAAGTCAACAGAATTTATCTGGTTACTTCAATTCCGTCTCCTCCCAAGTGACAGTTTTTACTTCTGGGCTGGTTTATTTTCTGGGGAGTTTTCAATACTTTATGGGTCGGTGGGGGTAAATTTTTCCGGCCAAGATTTAATTTGAAATTGTACCAGCTCCACTTGTAAATACATCCCAGAAACTTTGCAAAACTTTTATTTCAGAAATATTCTTAACCCGTGATTGCTTAAATATAAACTTGGGTTATTTTTAACTGAGTGTCCCGGTCGATACAAAAAATACTGTGAGTCTGGAATTTGATTCGTACACACTTTTTTTTGCAAAGCAAACAATTTAGAACAGAGGGGTTTCAAACTCAAAAATTATTGAAAGATAATTAATTTTATATTTTTATATCTACACATATTTTAAACATTTGTCATAAAAATAATAAGTATGAGACAACAGGTATTTAAACAAGTGTCAGTTGCTGTTTAAAATTTGTGTTCCTCAACATTAATTGCGAACAAGCTGGAAGAATGTGAGGGGAAGGAACGTAAGGCTAATAATTACTGTAGGAGCACTGTTAATTTTAGAGATGATAATAATTGATGTGCTCATTACTAACCACTTAAAATTCAACTTTGACATATTTTGGGGAAATTGGAGTGGAAGACAGTGTGCTGGGATAAATTAAATGGATTTTTCAAAGAGTGAGACATGAAGGAGCTTTGTAGGGATTTGAGGATATATGGGAGTTGGAAGTTAGAATTAGCATTTATCCTTGAGAAGTAGAGGATGAGGATGCTCACATACTCAAGAATTTTCTTTGATTGTTGAAGAAACTCGGGACTAGTGTGTATACATATATGTACATACGTCTGCGAAAAGGGATGGTGGAGTAATTCTCTTCTGGAAGATAATTCCTGTACATTGTTCCCTTTGCAAGTGTTCTGGGACTTGGGGAGATGGGACAGGAGCGAGACATTACATTTGATGCACAGTTGTTCCCATTCAGATGATTGTCACAGGAAAGTTTGGTTGGTCGGTAGGTGATTGTGAGACAGAGAGTCTTGTTCTCGTTTCCTCCGCTCCGAGCAATGGTCCTATCCTTCATGGTATATGAAGACGTGCTCGGACTTTGAGAAATACCGAGCTACCCGGTAGTACATACAAGCGACCAAGAAAAATTCCCTCTGTCCTACATACAGTCCATGGGTGTCCATACATATATAGATACTCATCCTCTCTTGGTTTTTATGACTCACTTTAAGTAACTTGAAGAGTGCGATGCTAAGAGGTCTCATTCTCCACGCCAGGACGCACAAATACACTTCTACAATGTTTCCCTGATTATTTCTTCCAACCGGACCGACCCCTATTATTCAAAGGTCTTCCCTTGAATCCAGCTTGACTATAGATACTGACTATAATTACATACAATGACCTAATACTAAACTACTGTAATGCTTGCTCAACTTCTACTCCAAAGCCTATAGAAATCTACAGGAAAAATGACTGTCCAGATGGGTTAATTCATGTTCGAAAGCCTCCGGAGCATTCCCCCAGAGACTCCAATACTTAGCGAGTGAGTCGATGGAATGATGTAATCCCTGGGAATGTATAAATGATTGGTGTGTGAGCGGATATAGAATTAGAGGGAAAGGTGGATTGTGCTATAATTTCAACTCACCGTATTTTCTCCCCGTACACACACACACACACACTCTCTCTCTCTCTCTCTCTCTCTCGTATTTTTTCTCCGCACAAACAAACAAGTCATGCATACTCACACAATGACCGATCATACGGAAATCATGAGGGAATTACGGAGTAAAAGCCTTCGGAATTAAGCGAAAATTCTGGAGATGGGGCAGGCTCAGTCAACTAAGTTCCCGAGACCGAGTTCATTCATGACCTGACAATGCGATTTGCTCCCGAGCCCCCCTGTCCTGCCTTCATTATTAATCCATGAATCTACAAGCGCTCATTTTTTTATGAACCACCCATAACTTGATATTTATCTTCCGAGCATTTCCATTCTACCAGGCTTTCCCACGTTCTTCCCAATTTCCCCAGCAGTCACTCCAATTTGTACGTTTACTTCCAAATTCGAATAAAATGAAGAAATGACATTCAAAATCATCTTTTAGTTTGAGAACAGGGACTTCTCCTGTAAAAATTTAATAGTCCAAAAATTACTCTTAATTTACTTCAGCAATAAATCAAGATGCTGTTGGGGGGAAAGCGGGGTTTCCTACTTGCGATCTGGAGGGTATCTTTACTCCAGTTTATTTTGGATAGTAGGATTTTAACATCCTACAGTTGTTAAAGTTAGCAAGAAGTTAAGAATGACTGTGTGTGGTGGTTTTTTGCCCGGAAGTGGGATACTACAGAGAATAGAGGAAAATGTGAGACTAATATACGCTGACTTGGAATATTCGCTAGAGCGGGGTGTAAAGTTGGGACATTAGCTATGCACGAGGAAATTGTTCCTCTCACATTTTTCGCTGGAGTGGAGTTACTATCGCGTATGTGTTAGACCAAGAGGTGAATGATAGCAAGTCCAGCCCAATGTATTTAAATGAGGCATGAATGTTCAATGGAGCAATCGTAAACCCTATAGGGAGAGTATTGTCAGACTATACCTATATGCAGATACAGATACAAGCTCCTCTCGGAATAACTCACTATTTGCGGCTGTATTATGACACAGAGATAGATAAATGGGCTAGTCTTTCTTCGCTTCATTTCATGTAGTTTTTTTTTACTCGTAAGTGAATGCCACGCCCTTACAAACAAACAGCTTTCTCTTCCTCTCTCTCTCTCTCTCTCTCCCTACCTGTCCCTCATTACAAGTTGACATATACTGTGGAGCAAATTACTTAGGAAAGGTAGCTTTTGGGTATTGAGACCGTGCCACTTTCCAAGTTAAGGCCAATGATAGATAGTAATAAACGCCAGGGCTAGTTTTTGCATGGGTTCTTGATGGAATTAGCTCAAGCGCCTTTCCTGCATCTCTTGTATAGGGAAGGTGCGATAGGATCACGTTTTTCCACACGTCCCTCCTATAAGCTCCTATAGTTCCCTTCAATCAAGGGGCTTTCCAATTATATCACTCTGTAATAATAGAAAAAAAAACATATTTGGTGGAGTAAAGAGGCGGGCTAGAAGACGGAGTTCAACACTGTCGAATGTGCCGGCACGGAATTGAAAAGGTCAATTCATTATTTACAAGTATTTTTTTCATATGGATGCATATGTAGACATTACTATAAAATATATGCATATCCCGCTGTGCACAACAGGATGACTACTTTTGGGTGTCGTGTTATGAAAGTCCTAGGTAATTTATTATATGCTTAGGTTGTAGCATGCTTTATTATCCTTCTGGGTCACACTTCTCCATATCCCTTTTTTAGACCTGGGAGAGAGGAGATTGGAATGGGAAGTATCTCAAAAGTTTAGCATGAACGGAGAGAAAGTTTTTCTGGTCTTGACATTTGTTCCTCCGTCCCTTCAGGTTTCGGAAAGGAGAAGAAAAAAACGCTGTGTTGTAGAAAATAGGGAGAGAGAGAGGGCTCGATCTCCTATGCCTCCTATAGTTAGTTACTTCTTCCATTATTTACTACTCACTTGCTCCTCTTCCAGGAGGAATAACCATGAGGTATTCAAATTTGAGGAACAATACGATGATACTCTTGTATTTGCCTATCCTCCGATATTATTATTCCTGTTTACTAACAACGACCGCAATCCAATAGCAAGAGAAGGGGGACAGCTGGAGACAAATTACCATTTCAAATTCCCTTTAGATTCTTCTAAAAAAGGTGGATCCTTTGTATTTTTTAACCTGGCTTCTCCCAGGCTCCGTCAAGTTTTTCGATGTGCATGTATTTATGACTTAAGTGTTTGTATGCATTTCTTAAAAGGGGATGGTGCAGGAATGCCCAATGAGCCTGTGTTCTTCGGGGAATTGAGAAGTATCGGAGTTGTAGTGAATTAAATCAAAGGGGGGAGATATATATAAGGAAGAACGGTTGAGTCTTCTAGTAAGGTGATATTAATGGACTAGTGATGGCCGTATTTACCTACGACGACCAAGAATAATGTCCTTTGTGAAACTGAAACTGGGTATACGTACATACTATGTTCCCAGAGTTGGTTGCGGGATTTGAGCTATGCTTTATAAAATTTTGAGATGTACATATGTACATACGTCCATACAGAAGGTGTGTTTGGGATGTACAAGGGTTGGTGGGTGGCAAAGGAGGGAAATCCCTGTGGTGACTTTCCGGTTGAATAAATGATTTCCTTTTTGATCCGTCCCAGCATTTGTAGAAAGTGACGGCGTGGAGGAATGTCACTTTGTGTTTCCAACCACCTCCACAGAGTCGGGAATATTCCTATAGACATTATTTTCCTAAGGAACCGTTCAGGTTTACCGCGCTCACTTCCACGCACCGATTCACTGTGGGGATGGTCGGAGTCCAGGGAGCCCGGGCACTTTCCTTTTATCCAGATCTAATAAGCCTCTTCACAAATTACTTGAGATGATTGTAGTTAGATCTAATCAGGGCTATTACATTTTCTATTTAATTTACGGCGAGCTATCTTTTGGTAGAAGGGCGGGCGGAGGGAGTTCCTTATAGAATTTGAACCCGTTAAAAACATACCTACATATTTAGTATTTATTTATTGCCTGGAAGCCCAAAGAGCTATCTCTTCTTGGGACTTGGGCATTGTACGGAAGCTGCATCCTGTCTGTGTATGTATTCAGGGTGCGCTGTCTCTCCTTCCAGTTCCAAGATGACATTTGGCAGGAAGGAGGGATGACGTCTGTTCTGTAACCGGGGCGCGTTATATTTGCTATAATAATACCTTAATTTATTTTTGGTTTGGCTTCCCCTGCAATGTGGTGGTCACATACGGGAAGGCTGGCGTCTACTATTCATGTGTTCCCTACACGATCCACTATTAGCAGATCAATAGCTAAACGTATGCACGTGAGTGGGCCTTGCATTGGGAATGCGTACACTCACAAACACAAATACACTGATAATAGATACAGTATTTTCCCCAGCTCTGTTCTCCTGTTTATCTTCCTCAATGGAGTCCTTATTTCACCGGGACAATCCGTTGTCGTAGTTACTATCTGAACAGTAACGCAAAGGACATTTATGTACCAGGGGATCCGAAACAAGGGCATACTAGGAGTATCTACATAGTACAAGCATAATTTAGTACCCATTCAGTCACAATATTTCCTCAGCAATAATGTTTTACACACCTATGAATCAGTAGTTTATTTAGCAGAAACCAGTCTCATGCCAAGTACTATACACGTAGATACTTGAGTAATAACGCACGGTTCCGCTTTCTATTTCTCATCTGGTACTCCTTGTCCTTGTACACATGAATGCAAGTATTTATGTAGGAATGAAGAAGTAACGTTAAACGGCAGTCAGTATGACAAGAGGTGACTAGCTAATCCCAAAACGATTGCCGCTGGTTTTTTTTTTCTTTTGGAAAAATGTTCCAGGGAAAATCTGCTTCTTTTAAAAACTGACTCGTCGACAGTCACAAAAGCTTTTGTTCCGAGAATTGACTTAGCCAGCTTCCTTTTTTGAAGGGAGAACTCCTGGATTTGTACTAAAAGAAAGACATGATTGTAAGCGTGCACGGACGTGCCAAAACATTTCTCCTGTATCTCATCATTCCGTTGTTTTTTAATGTCCCTCATGTACTCTCTCTCTCTCTCTCTCTCTGTGGTGCAACAAGGAATGGCTCTAGTCAAGAGGCAGGGAGACTTTTTTTCACAAATGGGGAAAGAGCACGAATATGTAAAGGTTTTTTTTTATTCATCATAAGGAATTGGAAAAGGGAAAAAGCTTATTGTGCGGAACAATAGCCAATGAAAGCCTTTTATAGTTTTGTGGGAAAAGCTGAGAGTTGCTCTTCCTGTCGTTATGCCGCACGAGGAGTAGCTCCAGCAAGACAGGAAATTTACCTTGGGCACGAAACTCAAACCTCTCAACGCCAACCTCAATTACTTGTAAGTCTTTATCTATGTCTACAGATGTAGGGCTCTAGTATTACCCGCTAGTTTTTCCTGCCTCTGTCCCTACTCTCCCACCTTCCCCTCTATAGTTTCTCTTTTTCCCTCCCGAAATTCGGATGCTGCTCTTATGTGAACCGGAATTTTAGAACTGTCCTCAAAATCTGTTCCAACGGTGTATGTATCAACTATGGAGGGATGTATCTATCCCTGGGATCTTCTATATCCCTGGGATATAGAATTTTCCTAAATCAACTGGAACACCGGCCATTTCCATTGAAACCCTTTCTAGGTCACCCAATGCATTTCCACCATCCCGACAACAACCAATATACCTGGAGGACACAAAAAAAACCGGAGATGGAACGATGAAAGGAGAGACAGTGAAATTGCTAATTTTGTTTGAGAAATAGCTCGGGAAGGAAAACATTGTGGTTTAAGTATCTAGAAGGAAGTTCATTCTTGTAGATGGTTTTGAGTAGGTACCTGAGGAGAGCACATACTGTCTGATCCATTTTCCTACTCTATCATTACTTAATTGCTGGGTAGAAATTGAAAAGAGCGGAAATTAAGCGGTTAATGTCAATAATACAGTGAAATCCTCCTCGGTCCATTGTACTTGAGGGTTATAGAAACGTGGAGGTATTTGTAATCATCCTTGATCGATTTAGTCCTTCTCGAAATGTACACCGACGTAAAGTAAGTGGACCTCATCATTCATTATATGATTAGTCCAAGAATTCCCCGAGAAAATTACTGTAATAGACAAGAATGCCCCGTCACTCTTTGAGAGTACGAGGGAAGAATTTCCCAAGAATTTTCGGCTGAGGAAACTTCCCTACCCAACTGAACCAGTAGCCAGATTCCAAGTGAAGCTGATATAAGGTAATTCTATGGAGAGGGAAATAGGTAATGTACAGACTTGAGGCTTTGAAACTTTTCGGATGAATGTGGTGTGTGTGTGTGTGTGTGTGTATGTGAAGGTAGAGGTTACTTAAATATGTATGTAGATACCTTGGTTAAAGATCCTAAGTTAGTATGTACCTTGAAGGGATTTCTGATGGGGGAGTAAGTTTTTGTCTTGAGAAGATGCGTTCATATACATATACATACATACACACAAGCCATTGAGCCAGTTTGAAAATGTGGAGAAAAGAATCAGGCTAACCAAGACGGACAGATGCAAATAAATGTGTACAAAGAAGTTGGTTCAAGTCGAGGGGGAAATTTTCTTCGCAAATATTTTTCACTCTCCTCCTAATTCATAAAGAAGGGATGGATGGATAGGGAAGATAGATAGTGTTGAGAGTTAGATGTTTACTCATGCCGGAGTTAACACACGGTGTGTAATTCTAGACTGTGGACAAGACGTAACGTCAATACATGCCTATTATTTACCGTCTCATTTAAAAAAAAAAAAAAAAACTTGGGAGCATACAGAGATGTAGTAGGGACGAGAGTACGTACACATGAGGCTAGGAGTAAGTGAGAGAAAAAAAAAGTTTATTCTGGAGTTCATTAAATAGATGGAATGAGGATCCCGTGAATATAAAGAGACCGTGTTTACTATTCCCGGTGCCAAAACCAACATATCGTCCCGCTTTAATGGACTATTTATGCACAAAACGTGTTTTCATTACCCAAGTCTCACTCCCCACTCTAACTTTTCTCTCCTCAAGATCCCAGCCACATTGAGCAACTCCCAGGCCCATGGTTTATGCCTGAAACAATTAATAATTGGGAAACTGAGCTCATTAGTCCTGACATCAAGGTGTACACAGGAATTGTGACTCCACCGGCTAATTTACAGTTCACAGTTGGCGATATAGGATCCTGGCCCAAAAGAATTCCTTGGGAATTACTATAATGACTCAGCACACATTAGCTTAAGAATTTATTATTACAAAATGTGGGAGGTGTAAATACCAGAGACGTGAAAAATTGAGACGTTTAGTATATAAGAACCTTAATTGTTTTTTTTTCAAATATGAATGAATCCGAATATTTCCATAAAAACTTGACCTTTTAAAAGAGTCCAATCAGAAAGTAGGTTATTTCTACGAATCCTGACATAGGACTAATCCTGAAGCATATAGACTAACAGTGGTGTTTGAGTTGGGGAAAGAAATAGTTAACTTGTTTACACTTGGAATACCAAGGGTAATAAGGGTGTTGATATATGTCAAGACTGAGAGGAGGAGTAGACTAGGGAATAAATAACAAGGGAATGCAAATCAGTATCATGTGAGAATGATTTTGAAAATGTCAGGGTCGTGAGTTGGTTGAAGCACAAAGAGCTTTCCGGGCTTTCCACCCTAAAGAACAGTACATTGATTTGCGGAAGTGCATTCTCCACTGATTCTCAGCTACTACTACAGACACACACACACACACACACACATACACACCCATCAGATAATGCATGGCCTCGGTCACTCTAGCGATGCGAACCCCTGTGTGTAAGAGAACTTGACGTATTTAATGCTCAGTCCAATGAGAACTAGTCCTTTCCTTTGGGAGTCAATGTAGGGGAAAGGGAGCTTATAACCTCTTCACATGGCATATGGAAATCTACAGGGCATGCTACACTCCACATTTATCTTCATTTCTTGAAAGACTTCAAGTGGAAACTTGGAATCAGCATTTTTATGAAGATACAAATTCACTGACAGCTTTCTACGCCAAGGAAAAAAAAAGAAGGAAGGACGGTGAAGGTATGGGCTTGAATGAAATTGCTAGTAGTCACTTGAGAAAATTAGATTCCTGGGATTTTTTCCCCGTCTTCCAGGAGCAACGCTTTCCAAGTGAGGGAGTGTGTAATTTCCGCTTTTGCACATTATATAAATATGTGTGACCCTCTCCCGTCAGATTTGAGATTAGTTGACGTTTTTATCTTTGGAACAATTAACCTAAAAGGTTCCTGGGATTCCCATACGGCCAGGTAGGCATTTCCTTGATGGCTCACAGTTGTATTAATTTATACGCTTTTAAAATAGCGCAATTTTCGTTTGTAGTGAGAGATTCTAAGTACTTCTGTCATACTGGAGGAGTTACTTGGGCTAATTGTCTAAGGTCTGAATACATTTGTTTTACTGTACGTTGCTAGATCATACAGTGGAGCTTCAACAGTAGTAGATTCTATCGTTAGGGCAGGTATATGAATGAGTCCTCCAATGACTTGTCTGAAAAATAAAATGAATGATCAACACATGCATGTGGAGTATACACGCCTATACATGTATAATTACATATGTATATGTACGGATATAGAACACTACACTTAATATTATCCCAAGTGTTTCCTTTTTCTCGGATCCAGCCCAGACTGTGATTATTCCGAAAAGGAGTCTAAAACTTTCGACACTTGTTTGTAGGAAAAGTTCATGCATTTCGTGAAACCTGTCTCTGCCATCACTGCATGTGAAGAAGTGAGAAGAGTGTAAGAATTCGAAGTGATCCATAAATGAAGTGAGGAATTTTAAAACTGAAATCTGTTATTTTATTATAGGGAAAGGTTCTTCACAGAGTATTTAAGACGTCCCCCAAATGGTATGGTGTAGAAAGTTGTCTTATAAACGTTGTCAATTCTACAGTATTTCGACAACATGAGCGGCTGCGGTATCAAAAAAAATTCAATAAAATGCTGAAATCCTGTTCGAGAATTTGAAACGAATGACATTTATCGTAAAAGTAGAATTCATGAGTGTTTCTCTGCTCCCTTGATATTGCATGAGCTAAGAGGGAGAGCAGGCACCCTCCCCACATATTCCTTACTGAAAAACAAAGCTGTAATAATTAATCGAATAAATATCCCAAGAATTAATACTGAATGTTTTATGAGGCAAGTCCCAAGTTCCGTAGTCGTTGATGAGGAATGAATATGGGGCAGTAGTAAGTTTAGAGCTTCCAATTACTCCGAGTTAATAGTCATGTATAGTAGACTTTGGGTCTAAATAGAATTTCGAGAGTCAAAAGTCGAATTCCGCATGTATATCAATACATATAGATAGATACTTACATACACCACATACAGTCTCAACTCTGAATGGCAGAGTTTATTTCCTTATATATTTGAAATATATGGAGCGTACTCCCGATTTATTTTACTGGCTGATGTTATTGTTCGGGCTGATCAGTGTAGCAAATTTAACAGTCTCGTATCATTCAAATGGGTTAATTAGCTTGCATGAGTTAAAGTTTGGAGTATCTACCAGTCCTGTCCTTCCCCATGCTTTAGAATGGAGTCATACTACAAGTGAATAGAATTTCCATACACGCAGGCTTGAGGGAAATAGGATTATGTGCAATTTAATGAATACAGAATTAAGAATACCACACATGAAGGGAGATTGATTGATTTCTACGCAATGGTATATATCTATATACATATACTGAGGGAAGGAGCATGTTGACGCTGAAGAAGCAAAATGAACACGTACATTCTGAGGAGTTCAGGTGAATTGAACTAACTGTGGTTTTCTCAAAACCAATTAAACTCCTTACGTGAAATTTTGACAGTCAATTGTATTCTTGCTGTAAATGTACATTGGAAATAGCTTTTCCGGAATTTGTCATCAATTGTGAAGTACTTGTTGTTTTTGTCTCTTCACCCACGGGCTTCAGAATTATAGGATGTGTGAGTACCCCGACGCTGCTGGGATAATAAAGCCTCATAAATTCCCAAGTTAGTTTCATATTTAGCTACAAGAATAATGGCATTTGTGGTGATTACTTGTAATAATTATGAATATTTCCCAGCGTCATACAGTCAATGGAGTGCACACAATTATTCCTATGTGTATAATACAGATATGACCGGGGAGGCTTCCAGCTGTAGATACGTATTTTGTAGGCGACGACCATCCCACATTATCTTTAGTTTACTTCTAATGGTGTATTTACTCGTGTGTGTGTCTTTCTCTCTCTCTCTCTCTCTCTCTCTCTCTCTCTCTCTCTCTCTCTCTCTCTCTCTCTCTCTCTCTGTGGACTTTTGTGTGGGGGAAGGCTGTGGAAATATATGAGGAGTATTGATTTTTAGAAAATACTCCTGAATTTGTGTCCAGCCAAACTGAAACCCGTTACTACTGTGTAGCTCACTTTTTTGTCACATTAACCCGTTGCCTCCCAACCTAAATTGGTTACATATATTCCCAAGGTATGGACAGCCTGTCCAATGGAATTTTCCATGCAAGGGTCCATCAACAAAGTTACAAAGGAGTTGTCACATGCAGTAACCCAATTTCCTCCAGGCTGCTTTGAAAACTGAAACACCCTTCCACAAATTCCCCGTGTAACCCAATAGGTCAACCATCAGGTCAACTAGGTTGACCTGAGGTCAGTTAGTAGATCGTCTGGACCAGTGCTCAGCACGGGTATGGGTAATACTCGGGTAAACGGGTACGGGTATGGGTACTACCCGGATACCAATTTTGTGTACCCGATCAATTTTGGGTACTACCCGGGTACACTTTGGTAAATAAAAATTTCGGGTATGGATACGGGTATGGGTACGGGTACACGGATTTCAAAATGGGCATATACCCACCGGGTACGGGTATAATGGGGTCATTTACTATCGTACCCACGACTATTGTACCCGAGTATTTGGATACACTGAGAAATGAGACATTTTAATGCATTTTATACTATAATGCCCGTACGTTGGAAACTTCTGGCCTTATTTTTGGTGTTTCTGAATACTTATAGCTTAGTGTTAATACTATTTTAACCTTAAAACATACAGTAAATGTATGTTAGACTGTAGCTAAAATATATGTGTTTAGGCAAACAGGTTTTAGGATGTATAAATGAATAAACACAAACGAGGAATAATAACAAAATAGAAGAGGAGAATAGGATTCAGCAAACATTTGTACGCTTGGTAATATTTTGTTAAATCTGCAAGTATGCAAGTTAATTTTATTTCTAATCAAAAACGCTTCTAGTGTTTCTAATCTTCAATGAAAATATACAAAATCAAATACCGCCCTAGCTAGTCAAAATTACACACTAACAATAAGCTGTCATACATTATTATACATAACATACTATATACTACATTTAGAGAAATCTGGATATAAAGTACCCGAGTACGATTACGGGTACGACACTGAGATACACGCGTATGGGTACAATTTTCGAGTATTTTTCGGGTACGGGTACAATGCGGGTACAGGTACATAGTTTGAGATTACATTGCGGGTACGGGTATGAAAAATTTGTACCCGGATACTTGGGTATGGGTACGGGTATAGATACCAGATATTACAATACCCGCACTTCGGGTACGGATACGGGTACGGGTACCGATTTTTCGTACCCATGCCGAGCACTGGTCTGGACGAAACGTTTTGATAACCCCGCTGTATTCAACCTAAAAATGGTTAGATTGGGCCACTTTTTTGCTAATGACTGACGCGACCTTTACAGGTCAACTTGGGTCAAATAAGGTTAGACAGTGTAACTGACGAATAATGTCTGCTTTCCCCTCCAAACATATCCTCATTCAAGACCGTGATCCTGGATGTCAACTAGGTTATCAGGAGGTCAAACACTACATGAAAAAAAAATCGGAAACAAATACCGAGTTTTGCCAAAACTAATTGTAGTGGAAACCTAAACAAGGTACAAGAAGTGTATTGTGACCTGTAGAGAAAAAAAAAGAGTATGATGAGGTCAACGTCAAAATCGTCATTTTATAGCGTGGTGCCCCTTAATAATTGTCAATAGGACACAATTACCACCAGTGCCTCCTATAAATAAAACTGAAACTCTCAGATGGCTTTTATTTGGGAGAATTCCACTCGTTTTTATCGTGACCTCAAGTTGACCTATGTGACCTGCAAAGGTGATAGGGACAATCTTTGGTATCCCTGCTACACATGTGTACCACTTTGAGCCTTCCCAGTGGCTTCAAAATAATAGAAATTGCCTTTTCATTTCGTAGAAATATTTTGATGGCCCCTATGCAATTGCATGGACCGCTTATCTAGCATTGAAAATGGCGGAAATATAAGGATTTTAATTTTTTATAATTTTATTGCGGCTTTGTTTATGAACCTGGAATGTTGAAAATTTTTAAAACAGCAGAAAACACTTCCGGAAACGAAAACATTTTTTTTCAAATCTGTAGGTTTAACTGGAGTTTAAAAAAATAATAGTATTCCTCAAATTTTTCCATTTTGGACAGGCTGGACATAGGTTGGGAGCAGTAGGGTTAACAGCTCAACTTGTTTTCATACCTTTGTAATACCTCCAGCGTTATGCCCGAACCATGTATATTTAATGATATCGATGACTCCCCCATTTAACTATGTTTACTTTATCCCTGCCTTTTTAATTTCTCCCCACACTTTGTATTTTCCCTCAAAGAGCAAAATATAATTACAACCTATATCAGCTCTATTTTTGTAGCTCCATAAATGTTGCCGTGGATGTATGTATGCACATCCCGAATTTTTGTAGGCTAAATTATCCCTTGCATTTCCCCATGTCCAGTAATTGCTAGCACTGGCTGTTTTCTCAATTGTTTGTAAATCATAAGGAACAAACTTAAAAGCATCGGTTCAATCGATGCACTCGTTTGGGACTACTTCGGCATTTAGTTACAGTCATTGGGCTTCGGGAAGGAAGGGTGAAATACGACTGTACTCTTGTAGTACCTGGGGAAGAAATGTCCATTAAAGAGGCACCCACTTGTTTGTAAACATACACACTTCCCTTCCAAAGTACAGGGTGTAAGTACCCATTCAAGCAGAGCATACAGCTAGTTTCCCTCGCTTGACTGGTGTGTCTAAAACCCTATATATTCCCCATAAGAGTTTTATTCCATCAAAAATGATAAGAGACTTTATTGAATTTATTTATCCAACAAATTCTGTCAACTCCACTGAGTAAAGGCACGAATCCACTCGCTTCATTGAAACCGCTAGTAGCAGAGAGAAAACTGTGAACAAATATTTGGAATGTGACATTCAGCCCCACTGTTGTCTATATCTATGTCTCTCTATCTACACATATCTCAATCCTATATTTTCCCAGGGAATGATTCATACATAGATAAGTATGGGCCCTATGAGAAATGCCATTCAGGTCTGTAGTATTGTATCCATTTGAAACAAAAGGTCAATTCTAAGGCCGAAATGCTTGAATTAGTCATTTCTTTAAAAGGGAATATCAAGTCATTATAACATCTTCGTATTTTAGTACCAAAACATATCCTTGACAATGTGAGGATCGTTATAACGAATCTGAACAAGCTAATCCTAACACAGAACGTTTTTAGTTTAATGGACCCAAATAAGGGTATTAGAAAATTGTGAGGATAAATTATCAAAGATGATAAAAAATTGTATAAATATTAACCAAGGTAAATAATTATATAAATGATAACGAAGTTCAAATTATATAGATAAATTGTTCATATATTCCACATTCTCCCATATATGGAGTTGAGATGTTCCAGGAATTGTGAACATAATCTGACCTAGCAGGTTGGAAAAAATGTAGGAAGATACAAAGTACAATAAATTCGGCACAAATGGGAGACTCCGATCTTGGGAGCAATACTGTCGAAGTTACTACTACAGGACGTGCGGATTAGATGCTGAAGAGCAGGAACAAGTAGAAAGGGATAATCGGAAAAACTGATGGAGTTCCTGGGTTTTGTGTGGGGTTTGTGGAAGTCAATAGAAACGGAGCATAAAAGGACTTGCTACCACTCAGCTGATTTTAGTTTCCTGGCCTGTAGTGGGACTGAGGAGGGTTGTCAATGGATTTTTTTTTTGAAAGGTGGATTGATTCTTTAATTCCCTAATATGACTGGTTACGGAGCTTAGACAGACAAGAGATGACGAGAGAATTGAATATCCATAACGTGCGAGTGAATTTCAAGTACTTAAGTGGCTCTTACCTGGTTCATAAACTCAAATTGTATGGCAAATAGTAATTTCTTGATGTAAAAAGGACGAGTGAAGGGAAAAAGGTAGGAATAAATGCATTGGAAAATAATTCTTTTTTTTTCAGCAAAGAACTCCCTATAAGTTTGCGCTTTCAGGAAATACACAAGCATCATTCAGTCGTCATTTCATTATTGGGGAGACCCCAAGGATAGATATAATTACATATTTACTTATTTTGGTATCCGTACCGTCTGACTTGATTTCAGTGTATATTGAATTCACCGGAGTCACTTTGTATAATGAGCATTTGTGAACCTGTGAGGAAGACTCCAATTTTGAGCTGTTGAGTACAAGTTTGAAATCCTTAGGACATTTTCGCTTTTTTTCCTCCCTAGAAAGTATTGCTCTTTTTTTTCTATCCCTATATTTGTTCCACAATTTCTCTTTCCTCGACTCGGATGTTACATAGAGTTTATTTCACCTCCTCCAGGCAGACTCTCTTCTCCATGGGTTTTTTTTTCAGGGATGAGAGAGAGAGAGAGAGAGAGAGTTCCAGGGAGGAAATATATGCAACAGGGGATTTATGTCTGGAGCAATGTATGTAGATACGTGTCACATATAGTTTTTATTTTTGAGAAAGTTCTTGATTGGGTGTAACCGATTTTTTGAGTAGTCTCAGGATTTAAAGCCCCGTTACCCGCGTTACAGTTTCGAGGATGTACTCAGTGCTAATCCTTTCATTGGACTGGATACACTGGGGGTATGTTAGTGGGAAATATGAGTGGTTACCTGGAATTCTGAGCTCTTTTCAGGATGAACAACTACGATTGTGTATACCTGAGCTCCTTTTTTTCTTTTGTGACTTGGGGTGACTTCATGTGCCATGCAAGGAGGCCTCTACACGGAGGGACTCGGGCAAGGAGTTACAAGATTATATAAGACTATATTTTATATCTAAGCGCTTCCCCGGTGTTGTGGGTCGATTTATCAATTCCTATTTGGATTTATGAATGCCCAAGGAAAATTACATCAAATCTTTTGACTGCGTCATCTTGGAATTGCATTCCATGTTGATGTGGGTTTGGCTTTGTCCTACAGGTAGTGAAATAAAATTTTTTTAGACTATGCTAATACCTATAATACACATAGATACCTATGAGGTGCATATCCATGCGTACTGCTACAGTTTTGGAAACCATCAACTTTTACAATTCTCAAGTAAATTCTCAAGTTGGAAGAAAAATTATATATCAGGGCTCTTGAAGTCTACAGGAGAATGCTGATGGGGTTTTTTTTTCCCTTTCATGTATAAAGGTGTTCTTCAGAAATTCCTGATGAAATTTGCTTCATGGCATTAGCCTTTTTTTACAATTTCACTCAAAACCCATTCGTGAGGGTTTCCTGATACAGCTATTTGCTTTTGTCAAATTGTTTCGAGCCTTAGACTCGAAAGTTGGGGTAAGGTTGCAAAGACAATTGTAACATCTGTGGAGCTTGTACTTTCTCTTCGTACAGATTTGAACGGAGATAAATATGTAGGTATACATATGGAATTAGACACATGGAATATCCTGGACACACATACATTTGTATATGTACGTGCGGAGGGAGTCATGCGGAAGAATTTACCTTTAGTATACCTAAAGGGTTAACCTTCAGAGCTCATAAATTGATTCGAGGTTTCGTATAGAAACCCACGCGGAAAAAATATGTGATGTGGGATAGGGAGACGGAAGGGAGTAAAAAATGTCCAGTCTAAAATCGATTTGTATTTGCTTTTGTTGCAGGATTCGGGTGGAATATTATGTGAATGAGAACACAATCAAGGAGCGACTACATTTGTATTTCGTGAAGAACCAACGGTCGAGTCTTCGAATCCGGATAGCACGAATGGTCCTCAAGCTCTTCACTTGCATTATGTACGTCTGTCGAGTTGCGACGGATAACGATCCTACTTACGCCAGCTGGTACGTCATTCTATTTCTATAAACCTCCAAGATTTCCTCACACCTTAGGTACATACATACATACATAAATTGAATGTATGTGTGTGCACATGTATAAACATCCACCCAGGCACCTGTGTGCTCTGTCAAAGGCCTGTATATCTCTTTTCTCTCCTCCTCCCATATCTGGAGTCAATCTCGTCGACTAGGCATTCAAGTCCTCTAAGAAATCCCTCAAAGCTTATTAGGTTTCCCGGGTAGTTTATTATCAAGTTTTTCCCTTCCGACCGAATTATGTATGTTACAAATTGAGTATCATCTTACAAGGCTAAATCTCTCTCCCCTGTTGGAAAAGTAAGTAATTTTTGCATTTCACCCATAATAAAAAAGCATTCCAGGAGCTTTAGCATATCAACTCCTGATTTGTGGGCGTCTACTTCAAGTATGTATCTTGAGTTGATTATTTTGCTGTCTATCGGAAACCAAGGAAGGATAATATACCACCGGGCTCAAGTATTCTTGTCTCTGGCTGACATTCCTCGGAATTCCAACTCAACCTGTAATCAATGTCACAACAACGGATCTGACGGAGCTGGTCGACAGTTATGTACCTCTGCATAATTTCCTATATGGGATGACACAGGCACCTATTGATACATATAAACATACATAGATATTTGTAACGTGAGTGGAGTTGAGTAGGAGGAGGATCTACGGGAACAAATTTGAAAGTTAGACTTTTGGCATTTAAATGTAATGAGGAGACAAGTAGTTTTATTAGTTGTGGTTCGAGGCTATCTCCAATTTCGTTTTTTCGAGTGCGAGTCCCCCCTTATTTCTGTCTCTCTCTCTCTCTCTACCTGACGGAATAAATGGAGCTGTGGGGAATTTTGAAATTAAACCTCCAAGCTGGCAGTGACGGAGTTGACTTGAGTCGTCGGTATTTTCTGTCCTCTACTGAAACTTCTTATACAAAGTTGGTTCCTTTCAGGGAAATTCTAATTAACCGTCAGGAACGGAAATGTCCTTGTTTACTTTTTGGTGGTCGGCGTAATTGACGAAAGAAAAGGATGATGTGAGGGGAGAAAAGTCAGGGCTCCTCCAGCAGTTTCACCGTTTTGTGTGCCTACGTATTACAGTATATCTATGTCTCTGTATACATAAGATATACCTCTCGTTACAAAACCTTGTTCCGGCCCTTAGCTCCTCACAATTGGCAATTTGGTGGAGAGTATACAAGCTGGTAAATAATTACTGTAACGCGGATTCCTAGGACTTTTTTTTCTCTCCCCACATCCCTCGCACACTCCTTCGATTTGATTACAAACAATTCGGGAGAGAGGAGCAAATATAAGACGGGAATTGGAACAAAGGGCGGAAAGCAGCCGTCTCCCTAATTAATGTCTGTATTTGCTTACAGGGACTTCGGAGTACTTGGAGCAATTGTTGATGAAAATCACAATGGAGTTGGTGAGAGGTCTCACAGGAAATAATCTAAAGTCAATTAGGCTTAGTTAGGGGGGATTTTATTCGGGGTAAATATTTTATGGTCAAAACGCTCCAGAGAAATGGATTGTTTACATGGTCCCATTAAGGGTGGCGTCCCATCAAAATCACATCCTACAACCAGAAATTGTTGTAGGATTGTGATCCCCTTGTTAGCTTTAGGACGGATTTGTAAGTCAGATTTGGGTAGCTTTCGTCAATTAGCTCACCTTTTCTAAATCCCTGTTTTTGTTTGAGGGGTCGACTTTACCTAAAACCCCGGTTTGAAGTTTATACTATCTAAATGTCAGCCAATGCAAGAGTAATTATAATGGAGGTCCTTAGTCCCAGGAATTATTTTCTTAAACTTGTGTGACGAGGAGATTAAAATATTTAAATGTGTAATGTTCCTGTTGTTTGAAGTTCTCTAGACAAAATAAATTATAAAGGGGGTTGTGAGACAAGAATGCACAAAATCCTTTCCCTCTCATATGTACATATACATATATGCTCGGGTGTATGTATGAACACCAATTCTATTCCTTTGGAGTTTTGATGGCGCAGTGAGTGAGAATAATAGTAGGAGAAAATAGAACATATAAATTATTTTTGTTGTGGGGTTTCGAGCTGAAAGAAACTTATTGGCAGAACATGTCTGTGCTGTCTCTCAGGTATGGACATAAGTGCTAGGAACTCTGACAGACTCGACTTTCGTACTTATGGGTATCTATAAGAAAGGGAAAAGTTTCTCCAAAGATCGATACATCCCATTACATTACGTGCATGTATGTATATAATTATATCTATCTATAGGTAATTATATAACTACATAAGAATAGATACACTATAGCTGGAAAAAGTGAGATTCGAAATTCGATGAAATTGTCTCGTTCCTAATCACCTCCTTGTCCCATTATGTAATACCTTTAACTCATCTAATGTCACTCCGACTGCCACAATACAATTGTGTTTTGTTCCCCAAAAATATCCTTATTAATAACATGGGGTGGGAATGAGAAATTCCTGTAGGATCTTTTTCCATGCTACTTGGCAAAATACCCAAGGAATTTCAGACTCCCATATTTCTATTATTTCCACTTGAATCAATTATTTAATAAAATTGAAAATTATAACCATTAGGAAGGTCTGAGTAGATGAGCTCAATTTTTAGTTTAAGCTGTAGATACACGCCCAGTATGCATATCATCAGATAGTTAGAAGGTCCTGTCTCACTAGTGCTGTGTCCCCAGCTTAAAATTATGGTCAGGGTTTGGCATACACACGCAATGGAAGAAAATGACAGATATTCTGTTTGATAAGTGATAATATTTTTGTCACGCAACACTCCACCACCCATTGGGAGAGACTTGAAAGGCATACTTTCTTCTGTTGGGAGTTACATACATCCAACTTAGGCCAGTAAACACCTGAGATGCCTTTTCCTGCCCCATTGGATCAATAGTGATTACTGTTTTGTTTGATTAGAAATGTTGATCACCTTTTCTTGTCAGTTTGTGTATGCATGTTTTCATGCTACTTATTTTCACCCCTTGTCATCTTGAAAAGTGCTGGAGGAACCATATTATTAGCATCTCTGTATATACGGAGTGGTATTATCCAAACATGTAATTATATGTATGCATATACCCATCATGTTATTTTTCGCCTGGGATAATTAGCAACTGCGAGGAAACTACAGATCTAATTATTCTTCAGGATTTTAGCCCCTTATTTCCTTCCCAATGACGGCCTATACTTCAGTCAGGGTTAGAAAATTGTCTTGAAAAAATAAAGCATACATTTTCTGTTCTCAATAAAGACCTAAAGAATTGGATTATGGAAAGAGAATAGCGTGGAAGCTGCCTCCTGCAAATATGATTAGGAGTACATTTTAGGAGCATGAGCCACGTGCCTTGTTTTAAAAAGTTATTTAAAATATTCAGTAATTAATTATTTCGAAATATCTAAATTCTTGTCAACATTTTCGTTTGTAAATGAAAGTAATTAAATTAAAATCTCAAAGTAACAAGTACGCTGGAAGGAAATTGACACTAATGACGGTCAAAGCCACTGTTAAATACGAAATTCCCTATGCCAAATTCTACAGTGTAGATAGATCTCGTCAGGTGTATGAGCTATTTCCATTACTCGAGAAGGACCCAAGAAGCATCTTGCAATTAGCCTCCCGTAGTTCATACATATAAGGAGGGATGGTAAAAAATATATATTTGATGCCCCTATGTTTTACCGAATTTTATTCCAGATTTTTCTATATTTGTTTTATTCCACGAGTTTTATTAAAAACTCTCTCTTCTGCCTTAATCACTTAGAGCAAAGACAGGATTATTTTCTAAAATTAGAAGATTTTAATCGATAGATAATTTTTTTATGTAAGTAATATGATCTCTGGAGACAGTTTCACGGAATTTATTATATATTGAAAATATTTTTATCAGCCGTCCTCTTATTGACTATAGGCATGCTCAAAGGTTTCTCGGCCCCCCACACAGTAAAATATTTAAGAGCTCATACTGTTGCAAGTATTTACGAATTGCATTATGTATAATGCAATTAAAGCTGTTTCAATAATTTCGGATGATATGCACATCAAATTATAAACAGCCATGATAATTATTACTGTCTTACACTAACCTTCAAGGCTCTGAGCAAGTGGGGACAAATGACTCCGTAGAAAATTTGCAAGGTGGGTGGACTCCATGTAAGAGTATCTTTAGGGGAAGCGAGGAATGTATAACATTGTCCAACAAGTCTACCTATCTATGGACAAAATATTCCTTTAAACATTTTATATAGAGCGGAGCTAACCTCAGATAAAATAAACTCGGGGACCTATCCCGTTGAAGTCCTGCTCCTTGCTAGTGCTGATTATTCAAATTAATTGCGGAAAGAACACAAGCCGAAACGACAAGAATTATGTTAAAATGCAACTCTTTGTGCTACAGGAATTAAAGTGATTACATTTTGACATTCTAATTGAGTTCCATGATGTGCCCTATGCCATGGGAAGGTTGGGCTGTAAGGAGTCACAGCCTTTTTAATACCCTTTTGTAGAAAGCTCGCTGCCAGCAACAAGGGAAGGCGGCTGAGCGTCTCAATCATTTTACGGTCCAAAGGAAATGTCTATTGTGGAAATCCTCCCTATATCTCTATAGCCTCCCATAAATTCCGCCTTAAATCCAAATGAATTTCACTTCTTGTGTTATGACGTTTATAAGTAAACCAAAGGTTGTTGTCAGCTTGGAAATCCTGACGTCACAAACTTCCTTGTGTTCCGTCTGCTCCAAGTCTTAAGCTTCACGTATTCTTCACAGTGCTCACAGCTCAAGAGAAGATTTCATTCATTAGCGCAAGTAGCATTGAGCTCGACTTTCCTCCGTAGCCTCTGGGACAGACCTGATAAAGTGAAGCCCATGAAGATGAACTGTTGCGCAGATAGTTTCTTTTCACTTCCGAATATTCAATTACATTTTGACGTTCAACTTTTCCACTGTCTCTAGTAATATGCAAGAGCAGACCCTCCAAAGAACTGTAATCAGGATTAGTAGATACACATTCAAGATAGTAGGTGAGTAAGTCCTGGGAGTATCTCCTTTAATTAGCTCTGTATAGTCATCATATTGGAAATTGAAATCCGTACTTTTAGGTTCCAATCTCCCAGCACATCTTCAGCAACTAATATCTCCGTAACTGGGAAATTCCTGTAGTCTTTTATTACAATCCTCCGAATAATTGGAGTATCATACACAAAAATTATATATGTAATTACAAGGTCAGGCGTAATTTATATGGACGCCTGACATATGGTAATCTTTTAGAAATTAGATGCAATCAGTCAAATCAAAACCTCATGCATTACAGATTTGGAATCCTAAAAAATCCTTCCTGGAACTATTACCTAGATATTTTTATTTACACATATGTCTGACACCATTTCAGGGTTGTCGGCTCGTAGTTCCACTAATGTGAAGCGTCAATTACATGGCATTGTGAGGGAAACCTTCAATTTTGAAGACAATGCCAAATTCCATGGTGCATTTATATTGAGCATTTCAGCTATTCAAGGAATGAAGGTAATTATTAGGTATATGTAGAATCGCATAGCAATAATTATTGTATGCAATAGTATATGAAATTCCTTTAGGGAGGAGGATGCTCCTATTAATTACGTCCTATAATGCATCAATGTGTAATTAACCTACCTTTCCCAGCCTGTCAATATCAATAACTTTAGTCGGAGGAGCAATCTGTGGGATGACTGACTCAAAGGGACAATGATGGATTCATTAAATGAATCCCTTTTTAGTTTAATCTCGCCCTGTAAAAGTAACCAGGGGAGAACTCCCACTCTCAATGACTAACAATGTCATTTTGATTAACATTATATGTGAGTCCTTCTTTGAAGAAGAAACCCTGGAAATTTTTAATTAATGAGGTATTTTCCAAGTGCGTACAAGCCAGGATGTAGTAACTAAACGCAATTACAAACTTTGAAAGGATCAATTACTTCAAGTTTCGGAGTCCATTGAATGTCGGGACAGAAAGGTCTGAATATTAGACAACAGGGGTCTGACACACAATACAATACAAGTTCCCTTCACAGCTCATACATAATCTACCAGTACAGCTCTTTGAGGATCTAATTAATGTGAAATCAAATGTGTGTGTGTGGACATGCTCTGATTTTCATGAAAGGGCAGAAGAAGCGGATTCTAGCCCGATGTTCACCTTAAACTACATTGTAGTACTGTAGGGCCATGCGTGTCAACAGAAATGAGACGGGGTAATTATTCAAAATCAAAAAGAGCCCTTCATGGGCCTAATTTCCCGCAACTAAAGGTAATTATGAAGAGGAGCTGGGACTGTTGATCTTATATTACATAGTTTACTTGGAGGGGGGTAAAGAAAATAGTTGTGAAGGATAGTGATTAACCTGAGAGTTTGTGGCAAGTCAAGGAGCTATAATAGGTACGAAAAAGTTTCTCACAAGTGGGATTTCAGACCAGTCTTAGAGACAATATAATGTTGACAGTGTCACTTGGGTGAAAGAATGGAGGGAGGAGGAGTATTGAGGAGTGAGTCGTCTGACATGTACGGTTCCCGGACGAATTATTGTGGGGGTAAATGTACCTATATATAGGGAGTGATTAATAAAAAATTATGCAAGGGATGTCCTACGTAGTTGGACGTAGTCATTGTGACAGTATATTCTAATGACTTTCTATTTATGTAAAATTGAGCCTTTAGCCAAGGGGAGTGTATTGCACAACATATGAAGGATAAAAATACCGACGTGGGAAGAGAAAGTCGAAAAAGTCGTGAGAAGGTTAAACTTAGCTCCGTTCACGTTTTTCAAGAGTTAATAATTATGTATGAGCTGACAATAGGTAGTGTAGGGGAGGACTGTATGAGCTCTCGTAATGAGAATGAGGACATTGGAATCATACAATAAACCCTGCTATCGAATTCTGGCCCCGCCATCGTCATTAGTCTCCCTGGTCCCATTCCCAGCATACAAACTGCACTCATTAACTTTTGGAGGAATGACTGGCAATATCGGATTCCAGATTGCTCCGTCATACAGCCTAATCAAGTATTCCTTTTTCTTTTGTTTGGGATTGTTTTCCTACGAATAGATACGTTTACCTTCATCTTTTAATCATGCGGTAATAATCTCTTTTATTAAATAGCAGTCGTGGTTTAATTAACTCTTTTGATAAACCCGGACTCTTTCGGATGGGACCATTACTGGGGGGAGAGGAGACTGGATCTCCCCCAGACATTACAGCATCCGCAGTTATCCTCCTGTCTTGGGAGGGAACCGTGGGAAATGGGTTAAGTTTTGTTTTCTATTTTGTTGACCCTCGTCTAATGGTCACAAGTGGGCAGACCAAGACCCTAACCTCACCTTATGAGGAGATTGTTTTCCTGGGAACTACCTAATGGACGTAATATATCTAGGAGGTACTCTGAGAGTAGGTTTTCAAAGTTTTTTGAACCTCCTGTTTGCTTATGCACATACACGCCCGGAGTACCTTAACTGGTTAACATGTTATACAAGAAGGGCTTCAATAGATTTCTATTATTGCTATCCTCCCAAAAATAAAAAATAAATAAAGAAACTAGAGTATTATTATATTGACAATAGAAATGGCATGCTCAGAATTCAACCTAAAATCACTGAAGCCTTATGATTTGAGAATACACACCGGGTAAAATGTATTCTCCAGCATACATTGGCGAAGAATCGAATGATTGTCATGTATTTCCATTGAAATTGCTCGTATTTGTTAGTGGAGTGTTTAATTTAAAAATACATGTCCCAACTACAACCTGTACTTAACTTCTTGAATTTGTTTGCTCAGCTACTTGAAAGGGTGCAGAACTTTCTGGTACTGTTTGTCATATATAGTACAAATTTTAAATAACTGCTTTGCAGAAATACAGTGAAGCATTTGTACATTACATGGATCTATTTGTATTACAAAAAAAATCTAAAGCTGTTTTTTGTATGTAAAGTGTCAGTCACTGTCATTGATGGGGATCAACAATTTTGTAATAATTACAACAGTTGAAATTCATACACTTACCAAAGTTAATTTTTAAACTCAGAAAAACAGAGTGTAATGCAGGATATGCAATTTAATTCATTGGAGCCCTAGGGCTTAGGGACGTAAAGTATGAGAGAACAAAGTTGCCACAGATTTTACTCATTTTGTCACGTTGCAATTTCTTCATACAAATATTCATTGCCCTGTGTGAGGGTAGGTGCATATGTGAAAGCTCTTACTACAAATGCACTTACATGTGACTGACAATGAGTAGTTAAAAAAATAATCTCGTAGGTGGTTGTTTACATGAAATAATTAAGTCACGTTGTCATTTAATGCTTGAACTGTGTCTGGCACTTAGCACGACAGAGTGAGTTGCATGAGATGTGCAAATGTATCTGTGCAAATGTGTCTATGCAAATGAGGACGTGCTTGTAAGCCTGTGAGTTATGAATAGGACAAAATACGGAGCAATGAAACATTTATGAGCATTGTATGAATATCAAAGAAATTGATGTGAAAGTATTATTGATCCTGGATGGTGTTATGTTTGAAGGAAAGTCAGTCTTTCTCAGGGGTTTTGGTTGACACGAGCCGTAAATGGAAATATAAGGCGAGAGGATGCCCTGGCCTTGGTTGTATTATGTATATTGACGGAAATCAGAAAGTTTGTCAAGTGAGGTTTAGTGAGGCGGAGGAGGAAAGAGTGACTCTGAATAGGGAAGAAACCAAGCGGTGGGACACAAGTCTTGGACTTTTTAATGAACAGAGATTTGAAGAGTGAAGACTGTCAATTTCATGTACATAAATCAACTTGAGCATATATATATTTATAGGTAGGTATAGATATATCTACATGTATATTCTGAGGAACAGAGAAATACAACTTTCCCATTGTACAACACTGAATGAATGCAATATTAACGTCACCCTCAAGTCATTTCAAATGAATCACTTTCTGTGAATTTTTTGTCTATACATTTCTAGAAAATAACCTCAGAAAACTTTCAGTTCTCTCTCTTTTTTCTCTCTCTCATCATCGTGTCTACACAAAATGCGTAAAATGTACCATACTCATCTCTTTCCCTTGTGAATGTCTCATTCCCGAGTAGGGAATAAAAGTTGTGGATCTGTCACAGGAGAGAGACTGACTGACACCATCAGTAGCAAGTTCAACTCCAGCCAAGGAAAAAAATAGCTTGATGGGACTCGAACATACCACAGTGGGTCTATATGAAGTTCATATTTATAATAATAAATGTGACTGTACTTATACACTGGGATAGAATCCCGCGAGGAACAAATTATTGTCAATAAACAAACCTTCTAAAATTTAATATTACTAAAAGGAGATTTCTAGGCGTTGAGTTTGACAAAAACAAGAAGCTCTTCGTTCATTCTATAGTACTCCTCCGCTCTGGTGTTGTTGACATATGAAACATATGTGACTCGGAGGTAGAACTCTAGATATCTCTGTATTTTCCTGTGCTACCCAATCCTGTGAAAGTTTTAAGGGCGTTTGGTTTCACTCATTTCCATGTACAACAGACAGAGAGCTACGTTAAATATCAAGGTTCTCTGTCAGATTCGGTCTATTCCTGCCCATCATTCACTGTTCATGGGAGATTTCCAGAGTCATGCACAGTGAAATGAAATTGAATTGACAGTTGAATCGTCACGTGTCACTTAATCTCGTCATTCATGACATTTTTGGATGAAGTCTGCCGTGAGAGAAAGTAGACCGAGCCGATGCAATGACTCAACGTATTCTGTAGATGCACATATGAATATTCCGCATCACCGCAGGTCAAAATAATATCATATTCAGACTCCTGAGAGGATTATCTATTTTCCCCCCCGTCTTTCTCATATTGTGCGAATTTCTCTTCAAATGAAACGTATCCAGGCACGAATGTCATTTTGATTCTTTATAACTAAGTTGATCTCATGGGAAATCTTTCTCTCCCTGTAATAATTTATTTTCAGCGTTAGTCAAATTAATGGGAAGTGCTTATTTCTTTAATCATGCTCAGCAGTTTTGAAAATAAGGACTCGCATCTCATAAGATTCATATTAGGTACATGTTTTAGTTGACAGTGATACACTCCCAGTAGATACTAAAAAATCCCTCCTTACTTTCCCACAACGTTTTTTTTTCCACAAGCAAAAATGTATTAGTTAATTGAAGCTGTCAGGTTTTGTTAGGAAAATCGTGATGCGTCATGTAATCATTAGAAGTTGGAAGTTCATGTGTCTAATCAAGCCCGGTGTTGCATTCTAAATTCCAATGGATTGGAGACTCGACTATCCGAATCAGTGTCTAATAATCACCAATAATTTGTTATTGGATCTGGACTCTGGATGAATGTGTTGTGATCTGAGAGTTGAGGCATATAATACGATAATTTCCATAATAATTTACGTGGAAGTTAGCTAAGCTCAATTTCAAGTTGGCTAAACTCAATTTCAATTTGACTAAGCTCAATTGACATTGCATACTGAATTAATTCGGGAAATAACGGCAGCTCCATTTGTTAGACGTCTGTAGAGCCCGGCTTTGGAAGCCAGTTGAAAGGGAGTCTGGAAGCAACCCACAATTTGTAAATATGCAGTCTTTCATTATCGCTCAGAATTAAGTAACAATACGGTCTGGATTTTATTACAAGCTGGATGTCGTTTCCCCAGTTTCTCTTTCCATTATTTCCATTCATCCAAGCAATGAGATGATGGCGTTGAGTAATCTCAGGAGCAATTGTATCCCCTGCCCCCCACCACAGTTCCAATGATTACACCAGTCGAGTGATACGGAGCTGGAATGTGGTTTAGATGCCCACATGACCTTTCCCCGTGGGGTGGGACGAGGAGTCTGACGTTAGTCCCATGAAATGATTTCCTTAATATTCCATAATTACTGCAATAAGTGAACGAGTGATGCTCAAGGTATAATTTTTTTTTTCATGAGCCCGCCATTCCGTTCACACTGTTTTATGACTTACTTATATTTCATTTTAGGGTCTCCAGGCCCAATTCTGTCCCCTGTCATCACACTATACTGCATGGTTTGGAGTTAACGATGCGATTCAGTAAACTTTTACTGTTTGAAAGCATGCACTCTTTCCTCCGACCCAGTTATTACTTATGGGGCTCTTATTCCTCCTCCTAGCTCATTCATCCTATATCATGGAGTATCTACAGAATAGAGAAAATTATGTTTCTGGACTGAATTACTGTAAAGCTGGAATTCATAAAAAAAAATTGGGAGGAAATGTCATGCAATTAAAAAGAGACGGCGTAAATGCCCGGTTTAATTCAGCCCAGTGGCATTGGTTTCTTGAGGATAAATTCATAATGAATACGAAAGACTTTTGTTGATTTCGTTTATAACTTCACTCGCCAGTTGACGATAAAAGGTTTTGTCCTCCTCCTTCCTGTTTTGTTCCATACATACAGTATGTGTTGTGTCGTAAAACTCACTCATTCAAGACCTGGTGTTGTGTGTCATGTTACAAAACAATTGACGTGAGTAGAGTATTTTGTCATACTTTCCGTTTAGTCTTTTGTAGCCGGGCAACAAATAAAAAGAGGGAAATGAGTTGACAGCTGTTAAGGAGTATATTTATGCTGTCAGCCCTGATTATCCCATATGTCCTGAGATGTCAAAAGAACTTGATTAATGGAATGCATTTGCAATGTTTCCAGCTATGGGTGTCCAGCTACTGATAAATCCGAGTATCTTGCCGCCCTGAATCAAACCGAAGAGAAATTTCAAGATAATCCGATTATCAACTGGGATGCTATTGTGTGGGTGGATCGACCTCTCTACATGTGGGTGCTTCATGTAATCCTCGCTATCATCAGTCTATCTGAGTCCATTTTACTCTGCTACCTTGGCTACAAGGTAAATTCCACCTTATTCTATGTACATACCTTTCCCCTGCTTAAATCTATAAATTAAATCTATAATATTCAGCCTGCCCAATTGTATATCATTTCCCATATTTAGCAATGTTAAGTTTCAACTTTTGTAGTGCAAAATGCCGCCCTAGGCCCAAATTGACTCACATTTTTTTGTACGAAAACTCACTGAAAAACATTTCTGATTCCATTGTCAGTTGTGAGTAGCTCTCTGATTGTAAGCTTAGGAGTGATGTCAACAAGAAGAATATTGAGTTTTGGATGTGAAACATCCTTTGAAAAATTTAGGCGCGTGAATGATTAATAGGATTAGATTATTGGAGGTAGGAAATGGTAATGCACTGCATGTTGAACGGCTTCACATCCGAGTTATGACAACATGCAATGGCCTGGGAAGCACAATGACATGTATGCAATTCTGAAGGTAATTAATGGAGCTACTAATCATACGAAACGTAGGTCTTATATATAGCGACTACGTGGAAATGTATATATTTGAAAGGGTAGGGAAATTAGCTAGGGAGTATAATACAGTATGATGTACTTATTGTAACATGTGATGGATAAATTAATGATATGATGTAATACTACACATTGAAATTAGTTGTGAGAGGTAGAAATGACATGATGGCATTCCCAGACACGAAAGCTAATTTCAAGGGTTGTTGACTACAGAAGTGATTTCTGGTTAAATTTTTTTCCAGGGAAATTTAATTCAGCAGCTTTTGTCACGCCAATTTATAATTGAACTGGTAGCAACCGTACCATTTGTAGTGACGATTTTTCATCCCCCTTTACGGAACTTATTCATTCCTGTGTTTCTTAATCTATGGTTGGCCAAGTACGCTTTGGAAAATATGTTTAATGACCTTCATCGAGCCATGCAAAGGAGTCAGTCCGCTCTGTCCCAGCAACTGACCATCCTCTCAGCGACCCTTGTCTGCCTGGTGTTCACAAGCGTCTGTGGGATTCAGCATTTTCAACGTGCGGGTCACAAGCGACTGAATCTATTTCAAGCCACTTATTTCGTAATTGTTACTTTCTCGACCGTGGGCTATGGGGACTTTGTCCCGGATATTTGGCCCTCACAATTTTTCATGGTGGCCATGATTGGGAGTGCATTGATTGTCCTCCCAACTCAATTCGAACAGTTGGCTTTCACCTGGATGGAAAGACAGAAGTTGGGAGGGAATTACTCCTCACACCGTGCACACAATGAACACCATGTGGTCGTCTGCAGCACAACTCTTCATGCCGACACCATCATGGACTTTCTCAATGAATTTTATGCTCACCCCTTGCTTCAGGTAAGGTGTCAATCCATCCCCCTTTTCTCATCGTTTGTTCTCATTGAATTATAAAATAAGCAACATGCAATTCCCAACCCACTATTTTAAAATTCTGACTGAGCCCGTCAAGAATTTTCAATTGAGTATCGAGTTAGGAAGTCCGTCACTGATACTGTCGACAAGTACCTCATTATACATTAATTCTTGAGGAGTTTACGTATGTATGTGGATTAGAAACCTAAGCAAATACATGTTATTTGCTTAGGGGGAAATGTATGATCCATTTATTAGCATTTTTGACCCTGGATGAAAGTTGGAGTTGACAAGAGTCACCCGAGCATTTTATTATTGAGTAAATATCTCAAAATTGTATGTATAAAGTTGTTGACAGTACAGTTGCTGGCACATCATTGCTCCAAAATATAGTGGCTCACTAATATTCTGTTTGAAGCTGTAGGTTAAATTTATAGCCTCAGGTCCTGTATCGGTCCGTGTTTATGTTCGGCACTGTGTACATCAACTTGTCATACAGTAGGTGTAGTTATTACGTTGGGGTACTGGATCTGAAAGGAATGCAATTTGTACCTGCTCTATGTATTAGAATAACACCTATCTATCTGCTCCGAAGTATGTATACGCTATCTTGAGAATAATGAACAGATGTCGTGTTCACAATTTCCTACCCTAAAGAACTTCTGCGAGGAAGTTTGAACCGACAGGAACGCTACTCTGTGATGTTACAGTATAAATTATTACTCTGATTATCGTAATCAATTGTAGGGTTCCGTGGTGCGGGCTTACTATAGTTAGTCATACTCTTTAGAATATCTACCTTGAGCAGCATGGGGAGGACAACGAGACCACTTCATGAGCACCAATGTGTGGGGACCTTAGTGGGACCTACAGTGGTGTACCAACGGTATAAACTGTGCCGTACTCTGGGATTTAATGAACTGTGGAGGATACCTGGTCTCAATTGGAAGAAACTCTTTTACTTGTGCTTTCACTTGTGGGCTTGTCCTCAGTTTGGGAAACTCGAAGGTTGTAAAGCTACATTGGAGTTGATAGAATTGCCATAGTTTGTCTCCTTGTAGGAGCTCATACTTCTCCCTAGGGAACCCCGACAAAGCTGATTTCCACAATATTCCTACTAATACTAACTGTCGTTCCTGTAATTCTCGTATGTATGTATATGTACGACTAATGTCATTAGTAGGGCTCGGGATCTGCTCCCAGTCACGAAAACCTACCAGCTACGAAAAAAAAATGAAACACTTTCATACCACATACTGTAAGGTTCTATATGTAGATATGTACATATGTGTCTCCAAGCATTGTAGCTGTATCTTACTTTTTCCTCCGGTTTACTCCAAAGTTTAAGCTAATTAAAATAATGGGGCTGACAATGAGACATACTGTCACCAATATATTTTTCTACGTAGGGGACCATGGGGGTACATATGTAATTAATTATGTAGCTGTAGTTCTGTCTACTGTGTGTATTGTGGGTGCTCTTAACGAAACCTGTATATACGATGTTTTATAAGGATTGTACTAATGTAATCCTGCAATTATTTTAACTGTGGGGGAAAAGTTTCAGACACTTTTCAATTTGTGGGATTCCATCCATCTCAGTCGTAGTTTATTTTAAAACTGTTCTACTATCATTGGGGATAGCAAATTATTGGGCAATACTCGACGGCTGTGTCTTACATTTTCAAACATGGAGCTATTGAGGACTCATTCGTAATTCAGGGATTCAAGATTCAAGTTATTTGTGCTAAGGAGTGCAAGTGCAATTGGAGGTGAAGTGGCAGGATTTGTTTTATTTATCCTCATGTGCTCTTGTACTGTTAATTCTATCGGAATCTTCCCTGGGATAGTGGTAGGTTCCATCCGAGGGATGCACATGCACTTGGTCTTGGTTGTTTGCTTATTGATCAGAGGAAGTTCATTTGTGGAGCTTCCCAGGTTGTTAGTCTTATAGAAGTCAGAGGACCGCTGTGAATGAGGAAGGAGAATTCCGAAGTATCACTAGAGCTCAAGGACTCATGTATCTCCCGGACGGAAATTACGGGGACGAAAACCAATAATGAGCTTAATGGTTACCGGTCCTTGGTTTTTCATTGAAATTTTTCCCGAAGGAGTAATACTTAAATGAAATTACCAGGAAACGATTTCCTATGTGACGGATTTCAAATTGCTTTCCCTCCACAAGAGTAACTTTTGAGGGGGTTGAATTATGTGGGAGCTATGGGAAACATTGTTTACCACGGGCTTTTACATCATGGTCTCGGACAGTGTCCATTTCAGGACATGCTTCCTACTATTTGTATAGACGGTAAAAATAGTACCTATTGGTTTGCTACATATATATCTGCACTTGTGTCTAGCTTTGGTAATAGTTCCTCAGGGGATTGAATTAGTTCGGGAATTTGGGAAGGGGATAAATTGCTCCAGCGCGTGTTCCAAACCCTCACGGTAACTTATAGACTTGACTCTTTAGACTTATGTTCTTGAGTAATTAGCGATTGGCTGGTGGCCTGTGAGACAAATTATGATGGTTGCTTTTATTATAGTGTTGTCGTTACGAGGAATTATGTGTAGTACAACATATACCTGGAGCCTGTAGTTTTGAAGGTTAATGAAATTATTCCTTCTATGGGTATATTTTTGACAAGTTTTTCTTCATAGTGTATGTTCTATGTATTTGTCCTCAACCCTTTTGTCTCACATGAAGTAGTACAGATCCTAGTTAAGGAAGAGTATGTTCTTGGGAGTGGGAAGGGAAAAAGTGTTGGGGAAGAGTTGAAGTGATTCGTTACGTGTCATGTTTTCTTGTCTTTCAGGATTATTATGTCGTGCTACTGTCACCGATGGAGCTGGATACAACAATGAGGATGATACTCCAAGTTCCGATTTGGGCTCAGCGGGTAATTTATATTCAGGGTTCCTGCCTCAAGGATGCAGACTTGGTTCGGGCAAGGATGGGAGAGTCGGAGGCTTGTTTCATCCTCGCCGCACGTAATTACGCCGACAAAACAGCCGCGGATGAACATACAATTCTCAGGTCTTGGGCTGTAAAAGACTATGCACCCCGAATACCCCAGTACGTTCAGATTTTCCGACCTGAGAACAAGATCCATGTGAGGTTTGCGGAACACGTCGTCTGTGAAGATGAATTCAAGTACGCGCTCCTTGCCAATAATTGCTTGTTTCCTGGTACGTCCACACTTGTCACCCTGCTCCTTCACACGTCTCGCGGAAGGTAAACAACTGTCTTTTTTTTTTCATGTTCGATCATCTTTCCCCTGTATTAGTCATGTTCGCAGGTCCTTGTACATATGTATATCTATAGACAGGCATGGAAATCAAATTAGGAGAAAATAGGGTGAAAAGGCAGATTACCTTTGAGGAGCTTTCCCTAAACTCGCATTAACAAGCTGATGCCTTTCTCTGTCTCTCCAATCTTTCCCCTAAGTGAATCAGGTGGTTACCGCCAGCTAACTGTCGTAATTTAAAAGCTACATTAAAGAATTCGGGAAGAACGAGACGAGTGTGGACTCTTAAATTAATAATTTCTAAGAGTCAACACGAACCGAAAGTACTTTTCATCCCGATGCTCATTTATGGACTCATTTCCTCCAATTTTTCCACGAAGCAAGGTTCCGACTCTTGCTCTTAAAGGCAAACCTTGTTTCTGCATGATTCGATTTATGGATTGACAGGAAATTAAAAGACTGCTTAATTGTTGTGCATAATTTTCTGGAAGAACTTGTATGATTTTTATTATTCCCGAATATAAAAATTAGCGGGGTTTCAACCTGCCTTGACTTTACTTGCCTGTCTTCTACCCGAATTTCTGCAAACATGTATGTATGTATGTATTTTTTGCACAACCAATTTCTTTGGAGTTGATTGATGCCGCTGTCTCGGAGCAATTTTGGCACAGATTGTAATAATAAAGTTACAAAGAATGTACCTCATTGGAAATGACAGGTTGATAATGTCAAGAAAGTTTTGAATACATACATACGTGTGGGGCTTAAAAAAGAAGAAAAATCAAATGTTCTACGTATGTACGTGCGTCAAGGGCTGGTTAGCCATGCAAATGTCCTGTGTATGTGTACATACAAGTGGGTGGATGTAATAATTATTCTTGTGACGACGTATGAAACTTGAGGATCTCGTCAAGGCCAGGCAGGAGAGTAAGAAATGACAATAAGTATCTAAAGTTTGGAAAATAATCTTACAGGGAAGGTCAGACTTCAAGAGAAGAGTGGCATCGGCTGTATGGTCGTTGCTCAGGGAATGAAATCTATCATATACGACTGGGGGAATCAAGATTCTTCGGTGAGTATGAAGGGAAGAGTTTCACCTACGCATCATTTCATGCTCATCGGAAATATGGGGTTTCCCTCGTTGGTGTCCGACCATCTCTACTCCCCGAATTCTATGAAGATACAATTTTGCTCAATCCCGGCCCAAGGCATATTATGCAAAAATCCGACGTTTGTTTCTACTTTAGTATCACCAAGGAGGAGAATTCTGATTTTGATGAGAACTCCGCATCCACACCTACCAATGTTCCTTTAGGGGGGACCAGTGGAAGTAACACTGAAGGTGCTAGTCCTGCTGCTCCGAGTGCTCCTTTGGGCATGAATAATGGGGAGAGCGGGAATCCACCTCCGGCAAGCCTTTCTCCATTTTCAGGAACAGAATTGAGCCTGAGTCCCAGTCCAGGGCAGAAACCTTCAGAAAATTGCGTTTCCTCCACGTCCGTTCTCCTCGTTCCTAAAGCTAATGATGACGCTCCGAATACCTCATCATCCAGTGGTCATATGAAACTTGGTCTGCTCAGACCTACGGAAAATAACTTGCTCTTACCTCCACACTTGTCTATGCGAAGAGGTACTAATCTGACTTTTATTGCCATTATTATTACTATAATAATAATTGTCCTCCAGATTTTTGAAACCCTGGGAAGGGTCTATGCTCCGGGATATTTGATGAAGATATATGTACATAGACATTTTTAAATTAGATATTACTTTCCTGGCTTAATTGTCTTGGGGGGAATTTTACGGGGATTTGTAGATAGTCGACGACCCAGTATCCTCCCAGTACCTGAGTCATTCTCTCAATCCGTGGATATTGATGACTACGTGGAGCGACACTCGGATGAGGAAGGGGGGTCAGAGGATGAGGCGGAGGATGAGGTTCCGTATTTGGGCCAGGCGGACACAACTTCCATTGTCAAGGGCTTCCCTCCCGTAGCTCCCTACATTGGTGTCACTCCCACTTTGTGCTACTTACTCCGGGAAAAGAAACCTCTCTGCTGCCTCCAACTTGCTCAGGTGATTACCTAAATCTGTAATAAGGATGCCCTCTGATTGTGAGTTTGGATTACTCAAGAGTCTCTGATTGTTAGAGCTCAACTCTACTAGTTCCCTCGCTGTATTTTCATTACTCCAAAGTAATTCCTTCAAAATATAATTCATATGGATAGATTTAATTATTGAAGTTTATTGTTAATTAATTGGGTAGGAAAAAGTTCAAGCCTATTTATTATTACTATTGATGCTTTCAATTCCAAACTAATCATTTGGCCTTGAGGAGTAGTCCCTAATTATTTACCGTGTTTATAATTTGTTGTGTACATTCTCAAAATAGAGGAATTTACCTGCCAACTCTAGATGTGTTGTCATGAGCAGGAGAATTAGGTCAGAGTGTATTGATTATAATGATTGTACATTTCCCTGAAGGGGAATATCTTGTTTGATTTTTGCTTAGATACATATATAAGTGTATACTCTCATGTTTGCTAAACAAGGGATCGTGTAGGTTTGGAAGGAAGGAACTTCTAATTTACTGGATAGTTGTAATGAACTGATTTTATGCCCCTTTGCAGGCCTGTGAGCATTGTATTTACCGCAATGCATACGACTACAACTGGCAAAATAGTACAATAATTTTATCGGCGGATTTCGGATCCACAGCAATTTACAATTTCATCGTCCCACTCCGAGCTCATTTTCGACCAAAATCAAAACTAAATCCTATAATTTTATTACTGGAGAGACGACCCGACCCGGCATTTTTGGATGCGATCTCACATTTCCCCATGATTTACTGGATGCTCGGCTCAATTGACTGTTTAGATGACTTACTTCGGGCCGGCATCACTCTGGCGGAGAGCGTCGTCGTCGTTAATAAGGAGTTATCCAATTCCGTGGAGGAGGACACACTTTCCGACTGTAATACCATCGTCGCTGTTCAGTCCATGTTTCGGTTCTTTCCTCACATCAAAGTCGTCGCGGAGTTGTCTCAGTCAAGTAACATGAGATTCATGCAATTTCGAGCACATGATGCTTACGCTCTTCATCTCTCACTCATGGAGAAGGTAACTAACCTTGCAATAGCACTACTACTCCTTTCTCTAGAACATATATTTACATCTCCTCTGGTTTCTTCGGCTTTCAAGGGAGAGAGTTGAACTTTCTGAGTGTTTACATTAATGTTTTTTTTTTGATCTGCTTGGAGATGAATCCTCAAGGTCTTTTTACCCCGCTTTGTTAAAGTGTACACTTGCAATGTTCGGGGGTAACAATATTTCCCTGATTGCAGGAGCTACTTACTATGCACATGCATTAGTTATATAATAGCTGACAGTTGAAATTGATTTCTGCCTTGTAACTCATCCTATATTTTATTCATATGGCTTTAACATCACATTCCACTCTCTCCTCTCTGCTCTTGCATCTTCCCTCCTGCTTTTATATTCATTCCCGGAGGGACATGGATTTTGAATGGAGCCAGCATATGACTGCTTACAGATGACATAATTTCCTGGAAGATGCACAACTGGGATATGGAGAGATAGCTTTAAGCACTTTGGACCCAGCTAGTACTTCTTCCCCCCCCCCCTATGACAATGGTTACAACTCCTAGGGAAAGTTGACCCTATGGAATAGCTCACCAGTCCTTCAGCATCATAAGTAAAAGGCTGTTCTTCCTCTCGTGTCTAGAACAAGAAAAAAAATCACCTCACTCCGTCAAACCATTCCGTATTTTACGTAACTTAAGAGGGCTATAAAACTCAAGACATTACACATTATAAGTGAATCCCCTAATGGCACTTTTGTTGTCAACCTTTTGTATTGTAGTTTTCACACGTGTTCCATCCATATCTCTGGTATGCTGTCACTGTAAGTGCAGTCCTCTAGAATACAGATATTAAGACCCTTGCAAAATTTAAAGATAGCTACTTGTCCATGTTATGTACCTTACATACATACATACGTAGAAGACACTGTCAGGAATACATACTTTCACCAGACAAAAGCATCAAGCTCCGTAAGCATTTTTATTGTGAGGATTGTCCTGATGATACTATAGTGGATTACATCGAACTGTGCTACAAGGAATTATTTTTGTGAAACCCTATATCTCGAGCTAGCTATTAAATGTTTTTAATACAAGAATTACATTACGGCACGCAATGTACATACAAAGACGGAGTGCATACCCCAATAGCCTCATAACCCCACATTGGTAGTAGTAACCCTTTTATGTCAAACTTTTATCGGTGAGCATTTCCAGCCTATAGTGTTATTAGTGGGGAATAAAACGTCAATATTGTTTTTATTGTTTTCAAAAGAATTTTTTATCTGTTCATGTAGGTAGACAGATGTGACTCAAGGCATGTATGTATGTTCCTAGGCAGGAGGGTAGATAGTCCTTTCCCTTTTGGTAGTTTCTCATGGTCGTATCAAACATTTTTGGATAGAATGCTTAAGTATTATTCTTAACATCGATTTCTTTCTTTTTTTCTTCTTCCTAAAGCCATTTCACAGTCCATGTAATAATCCCTGTCTGCTTGGCTTGCTGTTCATATCAGGTTTTTTTTATCGGGGAACTCAAGTGTTTGTAGGAAACTGGGATTAGTCACATGCACTCTCTCACTGCAACCAGTCTCTAAATCCTAGAGGTTTCAATGCATTTTTTTAGATGGTGTTTTCACCATTCTGACTGGAATGACCGGGTAATGATTCTAGCCCAACATCTAGCTCTCAGCTGGTCATCAAAGACTGGAAGAGTCTCATAAAACGGAAGATGATATTCATACTCGTAGCAAACACAACTGCATGGAAGACTGGGCAATATTCTACTGTAGATATATATAATTTGGATTTTGCTCCCTTAAACATCTTGAGGAATTCAATATTAAGAGTACATTTTTAAGCCCCCTGCTTTGCAATCCCAATACCATTCTTATTGGAATTCCCTATGCTTTTAAATAAAAGGGTATCTCAGTAATAACTTGCATTTTATGACGTGTGAATCTATACGAATCCGTTTGTTTTGCCGAATCCCTTTGAATTGAATATCGAAGTTTTTCAATGTAATGTCAAGCCAAGGCTTTGGACCTGATCCCGCAGCTTTTTCTAGGAATGACAAAAGTAGTGTATCTATTTAAGCCCATCCATGTTAAAACGCCCCATGCTGTAGGTATAGGCGACCTTGGTAATGTTTTTTTAGGTCATGACCTCAATACCCCCAAGGTTAGTATATATATATAATATATATATGTGTAATATGTATAAGGTATATATAATATAAGTACGTCCCTATATATATGATGTATAAGGAGTATGAATAAGTGGCGGGTCCTTTGAAAAAAAAAAGAAAAAATTTACAAGTGCAGCTGTCTATCTTGAGAATTTATGACAGTTATGTATATATCAGCGATTAAACACATTGTAACTAATGCCACATCGCGTGGCAGAGTAGTTAATGCGCTGAAATATAAATAGAAATACATGCTTCGAAACTTGTTACCTTTATAGGAAACGTTTACAGGTTGAATAAGATCGTTCAAAAAAACGGTAAGTGGTAAATGAAAAAAACAAAAAACAATTTGTTTCCCCCTATATAAATGGGGTTTGTTTTTGCTGGAGTAGTCCGTCATTTGCTCCTCAATTCTATCAGTGCTACTACTGCTCCAAATAAAACAATTTTTGTTTTTTTTTTTCTCGAAATTTTGTTTCAAAATGTCTGTAACTTTTGAAAACTCACCTGCATCCCCTGATGTAATTGAGCTACCGTTGGGGGACCCATCTCCAACAAAATTTCCTCGGATTGAAACAGTATTTATCGAGGACGATGAAGACATTGGCCCATCCAATACATCTCATGGGGAAGAAGAACAAGAGGACTTACGAGAAGCCCCTAAACAAATCTCTGGTGTGAAGGAAAATTTGGATATGAAGATTGATCCCGAACTTGCAGCTGAGGCAAAACAATATTGGTTACAAAAACGGTATCTACATGAATATATTCTGTATTTGGCAACGATAATGTTCTACCACGTATGCCAACAACCGTTCAACCAACTACAACCGTCGCTACTCTGCAACTGTAAAGAATTCGAGTTTCTAAGACGACATTGGAGAAGCAAAGTTCATTGGTTCAGAATGCACAAGAACAAATCCCTCAACTATGGTAACTATCGCAATATGTTCCCACAGTTTCTACTGAATCATATTTCTCCAGCTAAACAATTACTAGTAAATGAACTTCCGAAATTTCCGAAAGCAATGGATTTTGTTTATCGGTTAAAATCATTTAGTGCTAACTGGAATGATAATCATTACTATAATGGAAAGCCCTACGCCGATCGTAAAGGCAGAGATATGGCCCAAATATATTACGTGGCCCAACCTGGAGGTACTGCATACTGTGTTTATTGTGGGGGTTATGGCTCATTCAGAAATCACAGTCCTAACAAACGACCATGGTGTCTACCTACTTGTGCATTGAAGAATCGTCTTGTAGCCCCTGAAAAAGAACTCGAACGGCAAGACATGGTGCAGGAGGGAATCTTACCAACATTTCATTCTAAGATTGAAGTCACAGTTGAAGAAAAGAAGGCTCCCCGACAGGCTTACCATCGTATTAAGAAAACCTATGATTTGAGGATTAACAAGAAACATGAAGAGCTAGCAAGATGTTATTGGTCCCGAAAGCGATTTGTTTATGACCTGATGGGTCAAATAGCGGAGATAATGATGGAGCATGAGTGCCAGGAGTTTCCAAGTAAATACCATCCAACGTGTCTGTGCAATTGCGAAGAATTTGAATATTTGAGGTCTATGTGGTCAGCTAGAATTAAAGGCTTGCAAACCGTACTACCCTATGATCCAGCTATTTCTTTCTCAGCGTACCAAAACCATATGCCGTTCTACCTGGTGAATCATCTTGATACGCCGAAAGAAACAGCAATCACAGACTTACCAAAATTTCCAGCAGCAATGGATTTGGCTTATCGTATAAATTCGTTTAAAACACATTGGGATTGTTACAATGATAATGATGATGGTGATAGGTCAATAGGCGAAGAATACTCTATGGCGGAGCTGTATTACGTTGCACAAAGTGGAGGTACAGCGTATTGCGTTTACTGTGGTGGGTTTGGCGGTGTTGATGTAAATGAAGCTTTCAAACGTCCATGGTGCCTTCCCTCTTGCTGTATGAAGAAAGATGCGGATCGTCAATTGGAAGAATCACGTGTTTTTTCAACAGAATCTCAGCATGAGATTGTTTTTTAAACAATTGTAAAAAACAAAAAAAAAATAGATAAATAATAATAAAAACATAATTTCTCACTCTTGTATATAAATATTATGATGTTGTATTAATCATTCATTCAATCATTCAATGTCATCATGGCGGGATTCACAGTTACCTTGCTTAGCGATGCATCTTATAATTATTACCCTGAAAACACTATAACTAATTTTCGAAACAAGTTAGCTACAAGGCTTGAGTTGGACTCTCGAGAATACGAGGTTGCGCTATCTTCATGTACATACACATCTACGGATGTATTTATTAGAGAGGGCGAGGAGTTGGGTACTGCATCAATCCAATGTTCAGAATCAGACTTAATATCAACCTCTTTACTGGATCTGAGCCCTGTTAAATGGATCGAAGGAGACACATTAAAGTGTAAGATATTCGCGCCTTCAAACTTTTCAGCGGAACATATGTTTTGTGAATATTTATCCGGTATAACAAGAGATTTATATAAGCTGAATGCGGCATCTTACATGGAAATCACAAAGGAAAGCGGCAATCAAAAATTGATTTATGATTTCGAACTAGCTGATCGATTAAAGAATGTTTTCGGGATTCAGGATGGTATGTATGAAATGGACCCGATCGCGGTACCAGCAATTTTGGACAATGACATACAAACTCGCACTGGTTCGCATAATATAATAAAAATACCAATCCTGTTTGCGCCATCACAGAAGATGTTTCGTGTAGAAGTAAGAAGAAAAGTTGATCCAATCGATTTTGTGTGGGAATCTCCACATTTATACATGGAATCATCCAGAGAGAACCTTACAAAATCTTTAACGTATAAAGACAAAGTAGTGAGCCTGTTAGGCAGAGACGACAACGTTCTTAGCTATCTTACAAATGCATCCAAAGATGAAGTTGTAGCAGTAACAATTTACAGACGATTGTATATGAACCTGGGATTTGATAACTATCCGTATGACACTTTGCATTTTTATAATGACAAAGAAAAACAGTGGGTACATACGTACGGGGACCATAGGAAGATTAATGTGAAGTACTATCTATTAAAGGACGATGAAATCGCCATCTCTAAAACCGATTCTAAGGATGTTATTACGGCTGGATATGACCATACTTCATTTCAACAAATGATGGATACATTAAGTGAAAAACTTCGGTTTGATTGGCAGATAAAATCCGGTAGAATGATTATAGAGTACAACAAAAAAAACTCAAAAATGAATAACTATAACTTTTCCTCGTTAGTGGAGTATTACTTGGGATTTAAGGGAGGGAATACGGGCTCACGTAAACTCAAATCAACCCCATTTACAAGATTTAGAGCGCGTCACAGGTTCTACAAGGACTTTGCAAACGATCTTCTATTTGTATACTGTGACGCTATAGTAAACCAATTTGTTGGAGATGCATATGCTCCGCTTTTAAAAAGCATGCCTCTCACGTTTAATAACGGTCGTACGTTTGAACATGAATTTCAAAATCTAACATATCTCCCATTGAAATCACATTCAATTGATAGCATACATGTGTATATAATGAATGAATCGGGAGAACCGCCCCCATTTGAAGTTGGTGACTTTAAGTGCACACTGCATTTTCGAGAACAGCGAAGCTAACGAGTTTGATGAAACAACAATAACACAAAAAATTAATAATGACTAAGACATATAAGTGTTCAGATAAGGAGAGTAAGTTTTACAGGATTCATAGACCACAATATGGGAGTGGAGTTCAGTACGGGCGTGGATTACTGTTTTATCGTGGATCAAACATTCGCCAAAAAGGCAGTGGGTTAGGATCATTCTTTGGGTCTATTGCCAGGCGATTAATACCTTTTGCTGCAAAGTATATCTTCCCACATGCAAAAACAGCTTTAAGAAATGTTGCAATGGATGTTTTGGACGGAGGTCGCCCCTTACGTGAGGCGTTGCGAGAAAGAGGGCTCACTGCACTTAAAGGAGTAGGAAATGATATTATCAATCAGTCGGGATCTGGGTTTAGTCGGAAACGAAAGCTCGATGAAGATCGGCTGTTCAATTATAAGAAAATTAAACGGAGTTCAAAAATCGGTCGTGGAATCAAGAAAAAAACTAAAAGGCGTAAGACTGGTCGTGGGCTCTTGAAACTACGTGTGCAGAAGCGGAAAAAAAATAAAAGAAAGCGTAAAAACAGTCGAAACATCTTTTCATAATCATGGCTGCAGATCATCATTATCTACGAAGTGAACTGGACATTTTTAAACGTGAGGGGTACGACATGAGCATTCTAACTACACAATCATGTGATGTTTATCCTAATTGTCCATTATCTGAAACTGCAGTTCCACTAACATTTATTGTTAATAGTACTGACGCGCATTATATTGAGCCTAGTAAAACCAGGTTATATTTACGACTGCGGATATTAGATGATAAAATGACTGCAAACGGTGCTGCAACTGTAGTAGCACCCGTTAACAATATTCTTCATTCAATTTTTTCACAGTGCTCTGTGTACTTGAATGAAACATTGATTACACCCACACATCCTTACTATGCCTATAGATGCATGTTCGAAAGACTGTTGTTATTTTCCAAGGAGTACAATGAAACTCAATCACAATGCGCTGGATACTTTAAAAACAACGATCCTGAATCAACTAACGTTTTGGCGGGTGGATCTTATAAATCACGATTTGAAATGAGTAAGGGTAGTAAGATTTTTGAAGTTATTGGCCGGCCTCATGTAGATCTATTTGCTCAACCAGATTTTTTACCACCTGGAGTTGATTTAAAAATTGTATTTCATCGATCCACGGATGGTTTCGCGCTTCATTGTCCAGCAAGTACAGTTGTAGGAGTACCCACACCTCGATACAGACTAAACATTTTGGAAGCAAAGCTACAAGTTACGAGACACAAAGTACTGGCGGCTGCAGCAATTGAGCATATAAGGCAATGGGAAGGAGGTGATGTTGCAAATCTGTACTTAAACAAAGTGGATGTAAAAAGTTTTTCATTACCCACTGGGACCTTATCAAGAATTGAAGAGGGTGTTTTCAAAGGTGGTCAGTTACCCGAACGACTTGTGCTCGCTATTGTACGCAGTGCAAATATAAATGGCACCGGAATAACTAATCCATTCCTTTTCGGCAGCCATGATTTATCTCACATAAATGTATCAGTTAATGGTGATACCAACGAGAGTTATCCTTTGGATGTGGACTTTAGAGAAGATAGTATTCGAGTTCAAGAAGCCGTTAGCAATCTTTACAGAGCAATTGGAATTGATAATAAGGATGCGAGTATTGACTTTAGCGTCAGCGATTTTATAAACAACCGCGCACTCTATGTATATGAGATTGCCCCGATTAGTGACGCACGTGCCCTGCCCAGATTTGGAAATATCAAGATTGAGCTCCGGTTTAGAACTGCCACAACAACCCCTTTAACGATTCTTTGTTATACAGAGTCCCAGAGCATTTTGAACATTGACAAAAATAAATCTGTGTACTTTACTGATTACTCCCATGAAGCCATGCAGGGATGAATACCGATCAAGTTTATAATTATCTTAATGTAATATGTAAAACTAGAAATGCTCAGTTTGATGTAATATCATGCGATGAATTGAAATATGTGAAGCTTGATAGATTTCCACTCTGTCTAGTGGTTAATTCAGAACCTAGTACAAAACCTGGGGATCATTGGCTGGCCTTCTACAAGGAGAGTAAAACAAGCTGCTTGGAGTTTTTCGATTCGTATGGGTTTGGCCTAAGCCACTACTCGAAAGATTTCAAAATCTTTGCTAAGCGGTGCAAGGTTTGGGTGAGAGAAAATATTAAACAGCTGCAGAATTGGGGGTCGATTGTTTGCGGGAATTATGTATTGTATTTTTTGTACAAACGTCTACAGCGATGTAATCCCATGAAGATTTATTGTGAATTTACAAATAATTTTACTCGTAATGACAAGTACGTGTCATATTTTATTGCATCAAGGCAATATTTATTAAAAAATAATTGCTGTAATAAGACAATTATTCAGAATGTAACAAAGTTTGAAAAAATGAATAAATCTTGTTAATCAAAATTTTTCCATCTGGATAATATTCTGCGTATGATTCCTTTACCATATTTGATATTTTTTGATTTGCATTGTCTAGGCATATAATTTCTCGTCCTGTTGGGTACTGACATATCATCCTTGGCATAACCTTTATTTCCCACTAGGTTGAATTTGAAACGTTTTGCCGGCGGAGTTTCATCATCATAATCATTATCATCGAAATTTTTGCGCTTAGTATTTCTAGAGTCCAGTAGTTGAGTATTTGTAGTATCCATCATTTCAGTTTTTGTAAAATCCACTAGTTTTGGTTTGACGCGTCTCATAGGGTAACGTTTGCGTTTAGTCTTTGAGGATCCTAATAATTTCGGGATGGGCTTGAAACGTTTTGAAGTTGAAGCTTCATCGTCATCATAATCGATATCATAGGAAGCTTTGCGTTTGGTATTTCTAGAATCCGCAGTTTGAGCATTTGTAGTATCCGCTAATTTAGTTTTTGTGAAATCCACTAGCTTCGGTTTGATGCGTTTCATAGGGAAACGTTTGCGTTTAGTCTTTGAAGACCCTAATAATTTCGGAATTTGCTTGAAACGTTTCGACGTTGAGGCTTCTTCGTCATCATAATCGATGTCATAGGCTGCTTTGCGCTTAGTATTTCTAGAGTCCATTAGTTGAGTATTTGTAGTATCCATCATTTCAGTTTTTGTAAAATCCACTAGTTTCGGTTTGATGCGTTTCGTTGGGAAACGTTTGCGTTTAGTCTTTGTAGACCCTAATAGTTTCGGAATGGACTTGAAACGTTTCGAAGTTGAGGCTTCATCTTCATCATAATCGATGTCATAGGATGCTCTTCGTTTAGCATTTCTAGAATCCCCAATTTGAGTATTTGTAGAATCCACTATTTTAGATTTTGTAAAATCCACTAGTTTCGGTTTGATGCGTTTCACAGGGAAACGTTTGCGTTTAGTCTTTGAAGACCCTAATAATTTCGGAATGTTCTTGAAACGTTTTGAAGTTGAAGCTTCATCTTCATCATAATCGATGTCATAGAATGCTTTGCGTTTGGTATTTTTAGAATCTATTATTTTAGGTTTTGTAAAATCCACTAGCTTTGGTTTAATACGTTTCATGGGGTAACGTTTGCGTTTAGTCTTTGCAGACCCTAATAATTGTGGAATATTTTTAAACCGTTTCACAGCTAAAGCATCATTATCATCATCATCATGGCGAACTTTTCGTTTAGACCTTCTCGGTAATTTTGGAATGTCTTTCAGACGTTCTGCTGGGGGATTATTGTTCTTATGCTTGATTTTGTCAGTTTCTTCCCATTTGGGAATTAGCTTGATACGGTTTGACAAATTAATAGATTCATCATTATTTTCCTTAGCCATAACTTTTGAAAGGAGGGACTTAGTTGCGTCATCTGGAAGTCGAATTAATACACGTTTTCGTTTTGGTCCTGCCTTACCATTATCGTGTCTCTTACGTTGTGTTCTTGCTAAGGTTTCGTAATAACCTTCTATGATATCCGGGGAAGCTTTACGCCTTCTCATGTTTTCGGAAACTTCAACATCCATGTTCTCATTACTTTGAGAAACTCCTCCATTAAATTCAGTGGGGTGATCGTTAGTATTAGGCCGATAATCAGCATCATCTTCACTCTCAGAATCATCGACATAATTATTCGAATAATATGGTTTGCGGTAGGTATTTTGCCTACTACTACTACTCTGTGGTTTATCATAAGGAACGATACTAGTAATTGGATTGTCTTGATATCTCGTTGCATTGAAATTATATTTTTGAAGAGGTGACTGCATCATATTCCCTTGCTGGTTAATCAATTTAACAAGCAAAGGCTGATTATCGTCATGATGCTTTTTATGTCTCATCTGTCTAGCATATTCGCCATATAGAGCTTGTTTTACATCGTTGGTAAGCTTACGTGAATTTAATATCTTTGATGAGATGTTACTATCGTTTGTTTTGGACATTAGCACATTGTACAGTGATTCTGGAATAAGCTTCATTCGCTTAGCCATGTTAATTAATTTGCGAGCACGTTTGACAGTAACGTTGTTGCTAAAGAAGCTAGAATAGGTATGAAGAAACCTCCACCACGCTGAAGAACTTTACGTTTTTTTGTCAATGACAGAGATTTTAAGGAGAGTGCACGTAGATGTTTTTTGTATGGACGCAATCTCTCAACTGTACTTTTTGGTATTGGTACATTGCCTATAATCAAGTTACGAGCACATTCAGATAAAGTTTTAACTTCGTCATTCGAAGCTTCCCTTAAACAATCATTTACTTTACGTTTGCACTTGCATTTTTTTAAAAATGCTCGGTGTTTAAGTAACCGCTTCATGCTTGATTTTTGTGCAAGTTAAACACAATACATGTGAACTAATACAGCTCTCTGCATTATCTGACTTACATAAGCCAGTGTACAATTATTATAAACTATATTTGTACAACGTCAGTGCACAATGTCGGATGCAAAAATTAAGCGTCTGTATTTGAACCCGAAATTCAGGGGTAGTTTTTCAGGTTTGGACACGTTTATGAAACATTATAAAGGTGGTGAATGTAGATCCACAATTCAAAGAATTCTAAGTGGTATTCCGGTGTATGCTGAAAACAAGCCTGCATTACGTAAATTTACAAGACGTCAGGTTGTAGTTCATGGAATAGATGAGCAGTGGGTTATTGATTTAATAGACATAACAGCTTACTCTAAATTTAATAACAATCACAGGTATCTTCTAAGCATCATCGATGCTTTTAGTAAATATGCATTTGTCCACCCAGTGAAAACTAAAAATAGCATTGATGTATTAGCAGTTTTTAAGAAAATATTGAAGAATTCAGGAAGAAAGCCAAAGAGAATTCAATGTGACAAAGGGGGTGAATTTAAAAAAGATTTCAAAGAATTTTGCACGAATAATGGAATTGAAATCTTTCATGTTCAATCAGAACTGAAAGCGTGTATCGTTGAAAGATTTAATCGAACGATTATGGAAAAAATAAGTCGATATGTACAGCATAAAGGAAGCTACAGATTTGTTCATGTTCTGCAAAAGTTAGTTCGAAACTATAATAACACAGTTCATTCCAGCATAAAACTTAAGCCGATAAATGTTAATTCCAAAAATGAAATGGAGGTGTGGTTCCATCTGTATGGAAATAATGAACTAAAATCATATGATAAGCCCAAATTTAATGTTGGCGATCGCGTTCTCATTTCTATTGATAAAAATTGTTTTGAGAAAGGTTATTCCAAACGATTTAAACCAGAGGTTTTTACCGTAAATAGAATAGGAAATTCAAACCCTCGCATGTATTACTTAACCGATCCTGAAGATAATGCAGATATGGAAGGGGGGTTTTACAGTCAAGAACTTTCAAAGGTTAATTATTAATAAGGTATTATGTGTTAGGATATAAAAACAAGTTTCTATATTGTTTGATTTCTCCTGAAAACTATATGCTGAGAATTAACATGATCGAAGAAAGATCTGAACATGATTGTCAGAGGAAAACGGGATGGTGCAAACGTTTGAGAATGCCCTTGTTTGAGCGTTCCACGGTTTTTTGAAAACGTTTTTTGGCGACTCCAAGGTTATGAACCTAAAAAATGGAGCATAAATACCGCGCTTGTTCCTGCAATTTGTATCATTCAACTTCTGACATCTCAACTTGCATAACATACATTTGAGTTCAAGAATTCTTTGTTACTACAATATTCCTATTATCCGCATTAAAACAGCAGTTACACCAGGAAAAACGTTAAAGTAAGTGCATACCTGCAAAAGCGTCTGCAGGCATGCCTTTGGTTGAAAATTTGTTACTAATATTAATATCATTGCTGAAATGCATGGCTGTATCTTGAAAACCTTTACGTTATTGTTTACGCTGTTCAAATTTTTCAGAGAACTCAACAAGAAAATGGATACTGAAATTAACCAATGTATCAAAGCTGTTGATGGTGAGATCACTCGATCTGAACCTGTAATGGATTTGTCTGTTAAAGGCAAAGTCTGCAGCAGTGAACCTGATACTCCAATGGATTTATCGGTTCAAAGCAAGGTCTCTGCCGATGATGCTCCAACGGATTTATCTGTTAAAACAAATCCATCAGCCAATGATGTTCCAATGGACTTAACTACTACGGACAAGGTCTCCGCCAACGAATTGGACGAGGAAGTGGAAGCTGCAACGTTGAAATGTCAAGAAACGCAGCTGGACGGTCCAACACGTAAGCGGTTCCCATCCTTAGAAACTATTCCGGAGGAATTGAACGAGACTGCACGTGGTGATGATGAGGCGGGGTTTGGGGGACCGAAACCCGAAGTTTATCGTAAACCCTATTTCAAACTCCATGGGCATCCCAAGGATCCTAATCGCCCCAAGGTATGGTACTCTCGTTCTGAAGATGGTCAACGTTTGTTTATGAACGTTCAGCGAACCACTCTGAATGGGAAAAAGATGCGTGTTAATTGGAAGATGGAGCAGACACCTGAGATTATCAGCAACCTTGTGTACTACTACAACACATGCCGGGGTCAAATAAGTGACATTCATGATACGTTGATGGACTGTATGGCCCATGTTGATGGGCGGATACGTCTAAACAAGGGTTTCAATCGCGACCCAAACGTTCCAGAAAATTTTTAACCTTGTCCAGAAAAAACAACAACAATAATAAACGAGAATATTCTGAGCATAAATACAGCAGTCGACGCATTTCTTAAATCATTCTAGCGACAACCATTGAACGCATCTCACCCGCATGGCTTTTCAAATAATCATCTCAATTTTTTTCTTTTTTCTGACAATCGGCATTA